>MEJB01000017.1:374587-433437 GCA_001752375.1 Rhazya stricta
TTATATACCCTTTAATTAAATTATATATTATATAAAAACATAGAGCCTAATACCTTTAATTAAGTATTCCCATAGGGAATTAAACCCTGTTGCCTATAAAGATCGTATAAATCACTCTAAGAATAAGATAGTAGAGGAAAGGTAAGAGGAGGAATTTGCCTAGATCAGAACTGATAGGATTATAAAGTTGTAACTGTGACGGAATTTATTAACCTTAATTTTGTAAAATGGAAAACTTCAATTTAGAAAGTAATATGATAAAAAAAAACTGTAAAAAGGGTGCGTGTGCTGAAATATACTAGTTTTAAATCGTAGTATTTAGTATCGTTTAAGAATGTCGTATTATTGTAATTGAAAAAATACCGTTTGTGTAACAAAAATGTTATTATACTTGTTAATTTTGGATAGTATTACTTTAGTACATAAAAAAACCCTTGTTGTAACTTTTTTGAGAACCTATTCTTGTCCACGATAATGTTCCTCATGACATAACCACCGGGAAGAAAAAGAACTTGGTACCCAACTTGAGAGTTAGAGTGGGTACCGGTTACGATGACCGGTCAAGTTAAGAGAGTGGCTAAGTACCGGAAATTATGATAGGGTTAACATTCAGGAACGAAGTAGTTACTGAGTTAGCTGAAAAAATAAAAAAAAAAAAAAAGAAGAACTTCACACCTTTCTTAAGCCGGCTCAGATCGGGTGAGTGAACGGCGTGTGAAGCCAGGCGCCATGAACTAGCTATGCAAGCCCTGAGAACAGACCGTGTACTAGGAAAAGACGGCTTCGTTTGATGAGCGAGTGAGATACAAAATTATATTATATTAATTAATTTCCATATATTTGAGATACAAAATTATATTATATTAATTAATTTCCATATATCTGACATACAAAATTGTATTATATTAATTAATTTCCATATATCTGAGATACAAAATTATATTATATTAATTAATTTCCATATATCTGAGATACAAAATCATATTATATTAATTAATTTCCATATATCTGAGATAGAAAAATTATAAATTCTCCTTCCATAAACCACGACCGGAAGGCCTATAAATAAGGGTTCAACCAATGAGTAGAGAAAATCAGAGTTCAAGCATAGAATTGACTTCAAGAAACATGAAGAACTATATAGTGCTTCCCCTGCTTGCCTTGGTACTTTTTTCAAGTCTTTCTGAAGGTGAGAATTCATCTTTTCAAGAATTTAATTGTTATGTAATTTCCCATTTTAACGTTCTGAAAACCCTAGATAATGTTTCTTCTTCCCCGTTGCAGGCCAACCTCCAAAGTCTTGTCCAGTGACATTCCCAAAAGTTGGTGGCTGTGGAAGTGATGGAAATCAACAGTGTCTACTCTTAGCTCTCGGGCGTTATGGAGCAAGCCGAATGCCTCATGCATGTACTTGTCAGCCAAGTGGAGCTGATAGCACTTGTCACTGTGAAATAGTCTGTGAATCCTCCAAATGAGGAACCCTAATTGTAATAAGTACTAGTTTTCATTATGGTTTTGATGGTTTATGAAATTATCTAAGTTTGGATCAAACGAATTATCACATTAAATCTCAAACTATTTACACAATTTCCCTTACAATCCCAAACTATAATATGCAATTTCAAGAGTTTATGTGATATCTGTCCTTATGTGGGTTATGGATTTAGGGGAAAAATGGAAATGGAAATGCAAAACTTAAAAATGGAGTTCTATAGTTAGAAAATGACTTCACATATCTCATGCTTATTGGAAAGAGATTTCTGAAATATATGATACTTAAATTTGGAGATATATATGCTCTTCAAATGATAAGAAATCTACTCCTCAACTGGTAACAAATCTGCTCCTKAAATGGTATACTCTCACACTCCCCATGCCAATCTTACCACTATAAATAGGGCTCTCCATTGTTCATTCAGCAACTCAAAATTCAAGAACCAGTAGTTCTTCAAGAATCAAGAATCATGAAGAAATCTGCTGTACTTCTGCTTGCTCTTACACTGTTGATCAGTCTTCTAATCACTCCTTCCCAAGGTAAGATTGATGCTGAATTCTTGTAATCACCCCCTAATCTCAAATACTTCTTCTACATATCCTCTTATTCTAAGGGTTATGAGTTTCAATTATTCAAGAAGAATGTCACATTGTAAAAATGTTAATAATTGTTCTATAAATCTTCATGTTTAGGCCAGAATCGTTGTTCGGTCAGTTTTAAAATATTGGGTCAATGTGAAACTGATAGCGATGAGAGATGTCTTCAAGATGCTCGAGGTCATTATACAACAAGGCAAGACCCTAGAGATTGTGCATGCAACGATATTAGTCCGTCGGTCGAAACCGTTTGTATTTTGTCATATAATTTGCTAAGGAAGCAAAAGTTTTAACTTGTAGGATTGATTTAGGACCAAGCTCTTAAAGTAGGCAAGTTTTGCARTTGCCAAAGTGCTGAATCGTCAAGCTCAACTCATTTCCACCCCGCTCGATTACTCAGCTCGGATCGTCTCGGTCCAATCTAAACCTGACGATGGAGCTCTTGTTTTTTTACAATATAATAGAAATATAGATATTCTCAATTACAAACATAACAAATTTCTTCCGCAACAAATACCCTTAATCATGCATCTTGTTTTTTTGATTTGATATCCATCTTGTTTGTCTCCAACAATATTGGTAGTAAAAACTAATGTTTTTTTTTTTTTTTTCATGTTGTCCTTATGCTTAGTTTTGGTAATAGACATTGCAAAAAACCCATAACCTTATTTATATATATTTGCAATATGTGCTCCCATATGTTATGAATGTATTCTTATATCTCATGCTTATTATTTATTAGAAGGAGATTTGTGAAATATATGACACTTAATTTGGAGATATGGTTTAAAATGGTAACAAATCTAATTTACTCCTCAAATGGTAACAAAAATCACATGCCCTATGCCCCTCTTATCACTACAAATAGGATGCTACCATTGTTCATTGATCAACTCAAAATTCAAGCACCAATAATTCTTCAAAAAATCAAGAATCATGAAGATATCTCTTGTCCTTCTACTTGCTCTAACACTCTTGATCAGTCTTCTTATTACTCCTTCCCAAGGTAAGATTGATGCTAATTAATTCTTGTATTCAACCCTTAATCTCAAATACTTCTTCCACATAATTCCATTAATCTAATTACTCTAAACATCTCCATGTTTAGGGGAGCATCATTGTCCCATCAGTTTTACAATAAGTGGTTAATGTGGAATCGACGACGATGAAAAATATCTTCAAGATGCTCGAAATCGTTATGCAAAAGGCCAAGACCCTACAAGTTGTATACGTGATGATATTCCTCAATTGTTCATCGAATGCAACTGTTTCATCAAAATTCTCTCCATAAATGAATTTGACAATCTTGAATTTAGACAATTTATCACAAATTCTTACATTTTTGCAAGATCCTTTCATCGAAACATCCCATATAGAATGATGTTTTTTCAACTCCATTCTCATATTATTTTATTAAACATATATAAAAGTGAAAATCAAGAATATCTATCTCTCTTTGAGTCTGCGTATAAAAAAAAAAAAAAAGAAATTCTATTAAGTATTAAGCTCGAAACTTATTGGCCATGAATCATGAAAGGATTAAACTGGGCTAGTAGCCTTCTCCTATTGGTTCTGTGCCATGAGATTCGAAGACGAGAGTTCAAGCCCAGGGGTCCAGAAAATGAAGGGCCACCAATTACAAACTTTTGTATGCACCTTTTTCTTATCCAAGATTCTTCTTTTTTTCCTTTAAATAGGATTATAGTAGAATTCCTTCCTTGAAGATTGTGTATGTTTGGGGAACCATTTGAATTGTAACCAGAATGATCAATGGAATTCAAGTTGAGCCAATCATATCTTCCGAGAACCTTAAGATATTCTCTATTTAATTCTAATTATACTCATAGACAGTTTCATTTACGTGTTCAGGTATTCTTCTCCCTCTCTGATCATTTTATTTCATTTTGTCATTTTGCATGAAGATGTGATATGATCAAAAGTTTCATTTTGATTGCTTAGGAAATGGTAGGAATGGATTTTAGCATAATGGGCGGCTACAAATTCTGGGTTCTGTGTCTTGCAGATATGCAGATGTCAAGTTAAGGGGATGTCTTCAAATGCTCAAGGGCCAACCAAGAAAGTCCTGGTTCATGTGGTTAAAGAGTAATAGGAGAGGATCTTGGTCCATTTACTGTCTTTCAAAATTATTGGCTTTGTCAAATTTGAACATCCATGAGAGGAAAGGTCGCATCTTTACGTAATAATTTTGGTGGTGCGTGCTTAGTTACTTTGAGTTTTTGTTGCAATTGCAGAGGTGAAACGTTGAATTCGATTTCAAAACTATATGGGGTGCCCATTTGTGATATTGCTGCTGCTAATGAGGAGGTTCTTGATGTCGACCTTGTTTTTGAGGGGCAACAGCTTAATATTCCATCATCTATTACCGCAGGAATGATGAAGGTAGGGGATTAAATATGTCTATCTTTCTTTTCTTTGTTCTGTTTATTACCAAATTACTCGATGCTTGATTGATTATGGGGTTTTTTAGTGTCTACCGGTGGTTYATTATAGTTGATATCGTAAGATTTAGAGGACTTCAATCTTCTACAAGTAGTCCAAAGTGATATCAAGCTCAAGTTAATTAAAGGTGAATTTGGCAACCTCCTGTGGTGAAAATGAGGACATGCTCATAGACGGTGCAGGAGTGTTGCTCCTCTTCACTTGGCAACGCTATAAAACATTTTGTTTTACAAAGAAACTGTTCTGCAAATATGGCCCTGACATGTCAATTCCGAATGGGAAAATGCAAAATAACATCTTTAAATTATAAGTCATATTTGAGAAAGCTTATTGCCTCATATATACCATCTGAAATGAATGTTTCCATCTAATGCTGAGATTAGAAGGTGCTCTACTCATTTAAACCAGCAAAGATACGTGTTGCAAAGAAGTTTTGGGACCCTTTCAATTGATTGTTTAGATGGCGATGTATGCAGTATAAGCAAGAGAAGTTCAGAACCAGAGAGGCCAATTGTATCTTACCCCAACTGTTGGACAGTGATCCATGCATTCTCTATTTTCAGGGAATATTTAATTTGTTCACTCACTACTTGATTTCTTACATCACGTATCCTTTTCATGTCTTGCCAGGGAAAGACTGAAACAACTCGATCACCTGAATCTTCTTCTGGAAAAGCTTCAATTTTGGGCTTGTACTGCAGACTCTTGAATCGTACTAACCCCACTCTCCCGTCATTTCGTCATCTATCATACGTGGGTACTTCTAGTATATCTGCCTTTGTCATTGCTTGCTTTTACTAATGATATTTCATCTGATCAATGTGCATATTGTACTAAGGATAAGCAGCAACCTCAACAGACTTGTGAATGTCATTAACAGGCTAAAACCACTGGTTATTTTCTAGTMCTGGTTCCTCTGTTAGCATTTTGCATCAGATGCATAATCGGTGCCTTAAACAATAGACTTGCTAGAGATTTGGACCATAAGTCAGRAAGTGAATCAGAAAGGCATCATCATAACTCYAAGAGAATGAGATGGAAAACTGCTCTTCTAGATTTGAGGGATCCAGATGAATTGGATACGAATCCAAGACCAGATTTTGATGTAAGTGCATGATAGAGCATTGTTTATGATCAGTTATTAGTTGTTCTCTCTCCATATTCTCTTAGCATATTTTGTTTTTTCGATTCCCATTACATAGTTTACTATTGATCAAACCTGACTTTTTAAACAAAAATGTCATGCTGTTCTTACTAGTGAATATCGTTCAACTGCAAGATGCGTGATATTTTGCATATCATTCTCTACTTCGTAGGAAATATGTTCTTGCTCTATAGGAAAAAGTTCAAACAACTAGCACCTTCCAATTCTTATACATCTCAAGAATCTGTTCAGTTAATGGATGATGACATCTCTGATATCTTCTACGTTAAGTAAGTGGGACTTCTTTGGACTTTTCAGATGCACACAAGATAAGTTTGATATGTTGCGGAATGGATATTGTTGTTGGAAATTTTCATACTTTCATTAAGGAAGCCCTGGTGATTTACCGCTGTGGARTTTTCTAGTGTATCTTGTGACTGAAATCCATATGTTTGTAATCAATCCTTTAGCATAGTTGTTTGATGAACATCACCTCAATGAAAACCTGAGGTGGACAAAATCAGTTCTTGAAACCTTTCCGGTGGTAGTCTTGAATCTTAAAACAACTATAAGTTTGCAGACTTTGCAATTGGCAAAAATGTTGTTTGAACACACTTTTCTGTTTAACCTAGTAACGAACSTTCAACCATGTGCAGCATCTCATGGAGGATGAAGAGCAGATTGACTCCAATGACCTCTCTCACACTTACAGCAAGGTTGAAGAAGATTATCAGAGGTTCCTTTCAGAATGTGGAATGAGTAAATGGGGCTATTGGCGGGGAGGCTCCTCTAAGTAGGACTCTTTCCATAACTTAGGACATTTGTTCAAAATATGGGTAGCGTTACCTTTTAGGAGTAGTAGAAATTTGATGACAAAATAGTAGATTTTTGTACTCTAGTTTGGGTTTGTGTAAAGAAAGCAACTAAAAGGGGCTCCTTAGGTGAAAATTTTCTTGCTTTCCCCCCCTGCAAAATAGAAACTRTGTAAATTTGCATTTTTACTTTAAATTTTTCTTTGGGCATTGATCCTTTGTAGCCTTAGTTTCTGAAAGCTATGGTTTTGTGGTGGAAGAAAATATGCTCTTCATAGTCTGAAGTTGAGTGTCGAAACAAATCAGTATTCAAAGACAAATTCGTTCTGAACTTTCAAACCAKGAATCTTGAAGAACTCTGAAATGCTGCCTCTGCTTGCTTTGGCAGTGATGATGCTAGGTCTCTTGATTAGTCCTTCTCAAGGTAAGACCGATTCCAAGTATGCATTCGACTTTGCATTTTCGTGAACTTGGCTTTCTCAAAACCTGTTCTTATGTGTACCTTCATCTTCCTCTTACGGAAATGATATACTCATGTTACTTGATTTTCATTACACTTTATTCTTCCACATACATGTAAAGCCAAGGGCCAGACTCTTGCGAAATGATATTTCAGAAGGGCACTGGATGTGGAACCGGTAGCGACATAGAATGTCTTAAGGAAGCGCATTGGCTGCATATGCCCCGTGACCCTCGAGTCTGTAGGTATAGTAGTAATACTACTGTTGAAGGAATCCTTTGCTTAGGGAATCAAGATCCTTTTTTTATGAGATCGGTCTCATTCTTCATACAATTCTGACCAATTATAAATCATAATACCCATTTCATGGCAATTCCCTTTGAAGAAATTTGACAGTGAATTATGAACTCTTGCCTGTGACTTTTTATCTTCATGATCTTCTCCTAGTACAACTCAATATTTGAACTAGAAATATATCATTCTTGAATTTGTAAAATTTTACCAACCCTACTTGTATTTCGAAGACTAACACTAAAAACAGCAGTAGTTTTACAACTTGGCAGAGAGCTACARGAATCAGCATAATATAGAATTAAAGGTATATATTCTGTGAGAAAATTAACAGAGTAAGAGGGAATTGTATTGCTGAAACTGATAGAATGCAGAGTTTCAGAATAACCTCGAGGTGGAATACAATTAACAAAAATATCATCTCAAAAATGAAGTTTTATAGTTAACTTCTATACTCAATCAACGAACTTTACGGACTTTTTCCTCTTGTCCTAGTCCAAGGGATTTCTGCGCATTGGCAATGCCTTCAGGATCTGCACAAACAGAAACATCAGAAAATAGAAGGCAGCAACACAAAGAAAAAGCAATGAGTAACAGCTAACTTCCTTCCTCCCTCCTCACTACATGAATTAGACTGTGCTAATCTCCCTGATTAACAAGCCAATTAAGGCAGGAACCTTACCAAAAAACTGTGTAAAGATTCTTGTGAAGAAGCCCAAGTTGCGGGAAATGTAGTAAGCTGGTCCAGGAGGAAGAGGTTTAACAATAGTGTCAATGCTGAACACTCGTTGAAGAAACTGCAAAGAAATGAGAAGAATTACATTTTTATTTCACGTTAAAAGTAGATATATATGCCATATGTATGCCATATATCCATTACTATATTCATGTGTAGTACAAGCTTTAACAAAGTCCATATAACAAGGAATGATTATACAAGACAACCTGTCATTTGGTGTTCTCTGTTAGTACAAACTTTGCAGCTTTATCATATTAATCTTCTGTACCCATGTCTCGTGTCTGGTAATAAATGCTTGGTGGAAAACCAAAAAGCACCAATATTTGATAGCCTTCAAAGATAATTTTAATTTGCCTAAACTTAGTAAACAGAACTTATGAGTTACAGCTGAGGTCTCATTTTGAGAGTGCCCAATTGGCTTCTTACTTTCTCAGGTTCCACCACTGCCCACTCCTCACAAGTTAAGAGTGAAAAGAGGAAATCTGGAGTAAAAAGTCTTGCCTCCCCTCCATTACTCCCACACTAGAAAGATATAAATAAGCATGCGTGCACACACACACAGAGGTGAATACATGCTAAGTTTTTGGTCTCTAAAACCATATATAAGTTGAGTTACGTCCTTTTAATAGATCATAGCATCATCAACTCAATCTCGAAGCCAGAGAACATCACCCTCACAATAAGACGTGACTAACTAATTGATCTTCCTTACCATATAAACCACAGAGTTCTCTTCTATTTAAAAAACTAAGAGTAGCCTCAAGCCTCCAGAGCCACMATTCTCACAAGAAACTGCACACGCCTGTGCTGAACTTATTGGACAATCTGTCCTGATATTAAGCACATGCATGTGAATACAAAATCTTGTTAACAATGGCCTCAGAGCTTAAGACTCCAAAACTGTCCACTGCAGGTTGGTTACCTTTTCTTTCTTACAAAAGTTCCCTGTACATTCCAATTAAAGATAATGCTCCCAATGTCACAACTTATATAACTATTAAATGAGAAGCAGGAAGAACRGTTTATTGAATGCCACAAGCTTTATAGTGTTATCCACCGTGAAGCTTGTTGCAGTTAGATCTACACAAAAGCCTTTCCGACCTACTCCATACTCTAAAAGGAGAAGGTGGGAAAAATGAAGTAACTCAGSTCCATAATGGAGCAATTAAGTTGATGATGTTATTCACTAAACTTGCTTGATACTTCTTGTAAACATTTGGGAAGTACTTTTCTTGCTTTGAAGGCTTAAGCAAGTAAAACTTGCCTTCAAAACAAGAAAAGTGCCTCAGAGATGATAAATAAAAGATCAAACTAAGTCGTAGATTTTGTTTTCCAGACTCAATGTAAAGTGAGTGGATCATGCGAACAATCTTTAACATCCAACATCCATTATCAAACAGATGCACACTCCTCATATAATAGAAAAATTATCCACAATGGTGCTAAATAGCATCCAAAAAGAACTAGAATAGCCAAACAAACCCAAGAAAGGAACACATTACCGATAATCCACCACATCAAGATCTTTCCAGTGAAAAAATTAATATTTTCTTGCATATGTTTGGTTGTAGAAGCATACGAACATCATTCTTTGGTAAGTGTAAACTGAAATATACACACATTACACAAAAGGAAATCCTAGAGCTTGAATTGGCCTCTGAAGTTCTCTAGCTGATGCATAAGTTAGTGCAGGAATAAGGGACGTTATACAATGTAACAGCTCTCATGGTACCTTCCTCAGCACTAACAAAAAAGCTTAGTTCTTTTGGAACTTTTGAAAAACTAAGCTAGTGTCGTAAAATCAAGCAATTGGTTCCAATTCAAACAACAAAATAACCTCTAAAGTCTGAAACGCATAAACAGTATAGACATGTATCAGTTGCATATCATGCACTGAAAATTCWTACTTCGCAGCAGAGCCAAAATTTACTAAATTTACTCTTTAACAGTAGTCAGTTCAAATGTATCAGCAGAATCACATAAAAATTATCCTAAGTCATGTTAATCAATAAGCAATTCACAGGGTTTACACAAAAAAGCCACATAATATACTCTTCCCCTTTAAAAATTCTACCTTTCTTCTTAAACKAAGAATTCCAAACGGGAGCAGAACTAAAACCCAAGTTTTTAATAAACAACCAACTGGATTCATTTCCAAACAACACGAACTGCTATCAAACAGGAACAATTCCAAATAATTCGCCAAAAAAAAAAATCAGTAATTAACAGCTAGCCCSCACTCAATCGATAACAAAACCAATAAGACTGATATTCATTGAAAACGCAGAAAGGGGGTAAAGGACCTGGAAGTTTCGCTGGAAGCTATAACGAAGCTCAGGGTCGATTTCTAGTGAATCTTCATCATCGTCGGCATTTTGGGACTTAACAGACCTCTTCTTACCAGGGACGTGCATAGTTGGAGTTGAACCAGGATGGCTCGTCACTTTAAGCCTTGCGTCTTTGAATTTCTCAGCTTCCTGTTCTTTTGGGTCCACCCTCCATGGTGCCGATGCCAGTAGCTCTTTCTTCGTCTTCGCCATGTGAATCACTTCTACGACTCTATGGCTGCCCAAACAATGCTGAGGACGAAGAAGATAAAATGGCACGGCTTTTGGATTAGAAACGTCGTCGTTATATATCTATATTTCTCTTACCTTATTTATATCAACTACTTGCCGCATTAACGATTCCTATAAWATACATTTCATACTTTGTTTATTAAAAATATATATATATAGATTTAGTTAATTAATTGACTCAATCTCCGTGACTTCTACGTYTGCCTTATTAAAAATAGTGGCTGAGTCCCACTAATCCTACAAATTAAGGGACAATAATATTTATAAAATATCGTATTAAATTACTCTTATCATTTTAATTATAAYATTGAGTGAGATTAATCCGATTGAGTCAACGAATTCACTCAACTTTGAATGAATGGTCTAACATAGTCTAAATTGGGTCCACGTCYATGTTTTRCTATTCTTATATACATTTGTTGTAATACGAGTATATGATGAGKTATYAATTCGAAAATTATARTTTAAAATGTGYGATTTATAAAAATTTAAGGTGAYTAGAATTTTTTTTGAAGCTTTGTTAAATTGAAAAATAAAACTATTCCAATGATATCATAGGCAGAGCTGCCAAAATCGATATTGTTTGTGGCCAAGTGATTGTTTTGAAATCATTGGCAACTCCTTCAGCAGCCAATGCTTGATCATGTTGCAGAGGAACCTGATTAGAATGTTTTGCCTGCCGGGATTGAGAAAGAGGCTTTCTCGTAGCTGAGTTCAGATACTGGGGATGAGGCTGTGATTTTGATCATCGATATGATATAAACCAGATGATTATTCAACATTTAAACCACTGATACTCCATAGATTCCATGTGCTAGCTGCCAAACCAAATGGAATGGTTCTTAGTTCTCAGGAGAAGTGTTGCATGGCTTGGTTCTTTTATCTGGTTCTTACTAGCCAAACCACTGATGTCTGGGAGTAGTTCTGCCTTTTTTTATTATGCTTTTCAAGGCAGCATTACAAACAGCTCTTTTGGGTTTCAATTATGAGTCTTGCATTGTTTTATCTTCCCTTATTGCAGCGGGAAAAAGGGTTATCATCTCCTTTCCTCTTCTTAAATCAAGATCCTATCCAATTCTTTCATCAGACTAGCTGATGAAACTGCAGATTTTGCAGGCAAATTAGTCCAGAACTCACATGAAAAAYTGTTTATGGTTGATTAGCTAGGTYAGCTAGCATTGTCAAAAACTAAAAGCATGACACGGAATGGAGCTAAGAGCAACTCTGCATAAAGAAAAAGCAAAGCATAACAAACACATAAACAACAGCAAATGTCCAATATCTCATTCTTATGTCCTGCCTCGGAAAATCAACACCAGAAAGAAAAACAAAAGAATATTATGTTTATTCTATAACTTCTGGGGAAAGAAAAGGTTATACAATAATTGGCTGCTCCATGACTACTTCGACAGATGATATTCGGAAAAAGGGAGTTTGTGGCTCCACAAGTCAATTATGTGCCGATTAGTAATATCTTGATTTAGTATAATTGGCTAGAAGACGAGGTATATACTCGACCCAAGCTTTCACTGAAGAATGATATCAACTTGAGGAGAAATTGACTTGTACTGCCTCAAGAATGGGTTGGGGTTTTTGGGGCGTCGTGGAACCCTGGAAGGACAGCTCTATGGACAGAAGGGTCTGCCTGAGCGAGCTCTGTGACTTGGGATGATGAAATGCCTTATTCTCCCTTCTTGTTCTGTCAAGTAACCTTCACAGAGGAAAGCCTTTGAGAACTTATCTTCCACTACCCTATCAACATCATGAACAAAAACGTCAGTTTCACCATTCTCCCTGTTTCTAGCCATCAATCCAGCAGTGTATATGGCACTCATCCTTCCAGGTGCTCCATCATGCCACCCTGTGGGAGCATCGACCATGATCAGATCCCATTCAATGTCATAAATCTCATTCGGGAAACCCTTTAATGCAAGCTGACACTTGGAGAATCTTGGATCCTCCACAACTTTGCAATCCTTGTTCATGCCTATCTCCATTAGTTCATCAGCTTGAGTCAKCTTAGTATCATACACCACGTGATACGATTCCAAACTTGGCATTTGCCTCTTGATTTGCTCAATCCATGACTTGTCTTCTTCAAGAAAAACTGTGCGGCCGCCGTGGTTGAGGGCTGCCCACATGAGGCTGTCATGGCCTAATCCAAAGACTAGGAAGTTGCAGGGTGACTTTTTCTCTAGTACTCTTAATGAAACTGAGATTTCTTTGAGGGTTTGTTGAGGGGTGATATTTGAAGTTGCATAATGAACCATAGCATTGGCTAGAGATGGGGAAATTTTACTGCATGTTGGTGTCAGAGACAGAGAATCACAGTCAATGGATTGTCTTTCTTGGGCAGATTCTGATTCATATGATGGATAAATTACTGACATAAGTGACGATTTCTGTTGGGAAGCAGAAAAACTTGATCTAAGTACTACAAAAAGTAGGAAAAGAAAGAAAAAGCAAACTAGGAGGAGCTTAAGGTTGCTCGGGCTTGGCATCTTAGATCTCATTTCTGTTCTCTTTGAGCAGATAGTTCTAAATGAAGAGGAAGTCCAGTCTACAGAAAGAAAAGGAAAGGAAAATTTGGGGAAAGGGAAATGAAGAAGGTCAAGACTGCTATCTGGTTTGCTCTTATAAGGGATGGAAATGAAGCAAGTTTGGAGGAAGTTGAGTTGATGGGGACACAAGAGCTAATGTTTCTGATCGTGCAAGACAAATAATTATCATTTAGGTGAGTATCTTTTGACCATGATATCTAAATTCAAGGATGGCAATAATTTTCGATTTTCTGGCCTCAAAAGTAGTTGATATAGTAGTTGACATGTCTTCTTGTTTTATATCCTAATGATCTTCTGAAGTCTGTAATCTGCTGTTTCCATTGAAGTTGTTATGAAATTAGCATAATCGTTAGGTGATACCAACCATTTTAGTCTTTTTCATATAGGAATTGATATGATGGCATTGCTTAACTTGTACAACTCCCACAGAGCAGCAGCAGGTTCTTCCTTCAAAACATAAATAGTTATACAAATATACAGTACCCTTCTTATCCAAGAAACACATATTATCGTCTTTCCACCTCACGAATCAATTATCTTTTAGCTTTTCCGAATATAATAATAAACTCCACAGTTACGAAGAAGAAAATTTTGAAAACAATGCAGAAATTCTGGGGCTGTTACAACCTAAGAGGGATTTTATTTCTTTTTCTTCACTGATAGAAAGGGATCAGAATGCTATTATCAGCCCCTCCAAATGTGGGAGTGATCCATACACTCATAGGTAGGTGGATAATCAGATGGCCCCAATCCTTGCATAAATGATGAGATTTTAAGGAATGGAATGGAGTTGATTGTGGTAGGATAAGGACATTTTATTTTATGTCAACTCATTCATATGCCTCTATRCCCACAACCAAAAGGAGTCCAAGTAAATGTAAATTAACAAGGATCATTTCCCCCACCTAAAGAACAAAATCATCACGCTTTAAGACTAGAAATGTGAAGAATTAGCTAAGAGACTCCTTTTGCTATTACCGATTTACTTTTACCTTTTTAATTGTATTTTACACTCTTTCGTCCTTTGAGATTTTACTTAAGACTATGAATTTCATTASTTTTTACCACATRATGCCAAACATCTGTCTATGCCTTAGTCCCAATAAAGAAGAACCCTCATGATTCAGAGCGTG
This sequence comes from Rhazya stricta, assembly GCA_001752375.1. Classification (NCBI taxonomy): domain Eukaryota; kingdom Viridiplantae; phylum Streptophyta; class Magnoliopsida; order Gentianales; family Apocynaceae; genus Rhazya; species Rhazya stricta. The sequence continues at coordinate 388,858 of MEJB01000017.1, forward strand.
TAGCAACCTGGTGTTGGAAATGTTGGTCTCTGCATTCCTCCTGGCCATGTCCAAGAGTTCATGATATGATTCCAAATTTAGTAAAGCTGCCTCTTGATTTGTTTAATCAAGAAAACGTTCCGGATGCCATGGTTGAGAGCTCTAGGATCCGAACAAGGCCGTCATGGCCTAATCCAAGTACCTAGAATTTGCAGGATGAGRTTTCCTCTAGTGTTCTTAGTGGAAACTGGGATCTCTTTTTGTGTGGTGATGTATGAATTCTGGTGCCAATGACAGATATAATCAGATTGTTTTTCTTGTGGAGGATTCGATGGGTATGATGGACTGATAACTGAGATCAATGATGAGTTTGCCTCGTTGACGAGGAGCTATACAATACTTGAAAAGGTTACATGTGAAGCAAAATTCCTAATCCTCTTCTTCATCTGTCACAAATTTCCCTGTTCCTGGATTGATTGCTGCAAAGAAGAAAAATAGAACGTTGAACAACAGAAGGGGTTCAATTTCTGTAATTGGAACGCCAGTCTCAATGTTGAGTTGAGCCAATGCTCCTTTTCCTGTAATGATTTCTCCAATTATAGAGAATGCAATACCCAACTGGGCTAATCTTCCAACGAACAGCTCATTTGCTTTGGTGAATCCAAACAATGGACCTGTGTGTAAAAAGTCATCTCAGAGACAGGAAGCTTTTAGAAATCAATCAATTCAGAAAAGAARTAGCAAAGCCATGTATTCATTACCTCCTTCTTTCAGTCCCAATGCAGACCTAAATCCTTTCCCGGGAGGGATGACAGCCCTCTCAAGACCTGTGGTATCGTCTACAAAACGGCCACGATCACCCAAAGCTCCTATTGCTCCAAGTAGATTAAAAAGGATAAAGAAGAGCAGAAGAGGCTCAGCCTCATAAATTGGAATTCCAGTTTCCAAGTTCAGCTGTGCCAAAATTCCCTTCCCTGTAATTGCTTCTCCCAGCAATGAAGCCTGTCCAGCACTCAGTTTATATTTTCATCATTAGAATTGAAGCAATTCCAAATCAACAGCATTTGTCTTAGACATAAAAACTAAAGGGAGAACAGCATCTGATACGTTCTTTGGACTTATTATTATCATTTTTCCCATATAGTGAATCCTTGAATTGTACACTACGGAGTGTCAATTGATCTTTATTGGTTAATTGAGGGAGGGATGTTAAAACTAATAAGATTGATAAGCAAGGATAAGCTGACACCAATCTTTAACTTTAAGGTGCTCAAGTGTACATTCTCTAAAGAGCAATTTATGAACCTCATAAAATCTAGCTTGCAAAAGGGCAAAGAATGACTTGCTGTCAACTATATGTGGCTGTGTTATCAGCTCTTCGTTTTATTGTCAAAATGTGTGTTTTGAGTTTGTCTTGTACCTTCTCAATACTTCAGAATCTTTCTTYCACCGTACTTTCAACTTATTCACATTTCAATAAAGTACACTCACTGAGAACAGAAATATTTTCAAGTTTCCTACTTGCAAAAATAGAGTATTTAAAATCACAAATGCACCATTTCTCCACAGCTTCTAACATCAACATTACAAAGATTGTTCCAGTTTCTCACATTTTCAAAAACATCTTATATAGAAGCTCCACAAAAAATATCAGGTCAGGATACCATACGAAAGTCCTTATGGTCTCCACTATTGTGGTTGTTAAAGGGTTTCTCCTAAATAAAGTTGTTTATTTAACGATTTTTGTTAATTATATTATCAGAAAATTTTCTCTGATTCTACTATCTCATGCAATTTCAAATGCTATATAAATTTGGACAACCAAGATCTCGGACGTGATTAAGTCATTCGTGCTTATTTATGACATTACTTAAATTAACACTATAGAACATCTGCACTTAGTACTATTCATAGAAAAACCACAAAAAAAAAAAAGGGTAGATACTTACAGCAAAGCCAAGCATGGCAACGCGACCCACAAATAGTTCATTTTGCTTGGTAAAACCAATTCCACCTGACGTACCAAAAATACCATCTTCAACCTTTGGCTTTTCCTTTGGAGGTGCCTGTCAGATGCAGAAAATAAGCAAAATGGACCAAAGCYTGTCATCAAGAGCAATATAGAAAACGAAATGTAGGGGGGAAGGAAGGACTATCCATACCATCGTTGCAAAAACAACAAAAAGATAGACAAGCATAAATAGAAGTACTTATTCAMTGATTTCATTATGCTAGAAAGTGTACAATAAAAGAAGYTGATGAAGATGATCAAAACCTTTTTGGCAGGAGCCTTGGTTTTGGATTTGAAGAGAGCAACAGTTGAAGCAACTGAATATGAAGAAGAAGAACCGGGAACATCAGGCAAGAAGAAATGAGAGATGGGTTTAGGTCTTAATCTCTGGATCAATGGTTCTTTCTTCAAATCCAGTGCATGGCCAGTAACATTGGCAGTCAGCAACGTGGTTTGAGCCATGACTTCTAGTATTTCTTGAGAAAATTGTTCAGTGAAAATTGCTGAATGTTAAACTAGGAACAATTTAGTAGGAAGCCAGATATGTGTTTGAGGTGGGAGTTTAAAGAGAGATGTGGATATGGTACTTGCACTCGGTAGGTGAATAAAGTGACCACGTCCTTACGTGTACTATTTTGATATTTGGAGATATTTGGAGACACAAAAATGAACCATGTAAAGCCGAGCTGTGCGATGAGTGTAGCTTGGTGCTCTGTTTTCTTGGCACGATCTTTAGAAGCCCTTTACAACGACAACAGCTATTCATTCTTCTTGGAACTCCTCACTACCACATAATTCTACCGCGCAAAACTTCCCGGATAGTACCTTTCAGCAGTATATTCGTCTTCCTCTTTAAGCACCTTATCTTTTTCAGAAAACCTTTCCCCTCCACAACCTCTGTTCTCTTTCTTTAAATGGGTTCTCAGCTGATGCTTTGTTGGCTAAAATGTAGCGAAATTTACAATCTCTTCTTGGGACTGATAGTTCCGCCCGCTTGTAACTCCTTTGTGAATGGCATTACAATTTATCACGTCTTGGGGAAATCATCAAGCAGATCGCGTGCGGTCTCATTCCGCATCGCGATTAAATCATTAAATTGTTCGAGCTTCTGAAAACTGCCATCAGCATTCAAATTGACATCTCTGGCTTCTTGTATTATTTGGAACAACTTGGGGACACATAATGGTAACTTATTCTTTCGGCTGATTAAACCGCAAAGCTCCAAGATTCGAGCTTTTCCGAAACTGATGCCTCCAAAACCTCTGCTTTCTTAAACTAATATCTCATTTTGTCCGCTCCACCCAAGTTTATCATTTAGATTTTGGTACACATCAATTTTCCAGTCAATTCTTGGAATCAATTCTTGTGTTTCAATAAGGATGCAATGGAGTGACTGTTGTGCAGATGCACTAAACTCTCTGTTCTCCATTTCCCTGGTAGCCTTTAGCACAAGCAGCTCTTACCCCACTGAGGAATTTTCAAATGCCCAAACAAGTATTATTGTTCATGAGACTCTTTAGCTAGAGAACAAAGAAAAGCATCATACTTGTTCACAACTATCCATAGTTTTGTGGMAGTGTGGTAGTGTGTCAGCCTCTGAGGGAGTGAGGACCATCCAACTCCATGTGGAGACTATTAAACAAAGACACAGTGAGCCCCACTCGTTTCCTCTGTTCAAAATTGAACACTTGTATCCCATCACAAGACCTTCGAACGCATTTCCCGTTATATGTCCTCCAAAAGCAATGAAGTTGAATGTCTTTTTTGATATTCCTCAATTAGTCCTTTTCTAATCAGCTTTAGGTTGGACAGAAATGAATGGATTGTAAGCTATCATCTATTACTATAACCCTGGTAATTTTTACTCTAATTTGCTGCTGATAATTCAATGTTGTATGCACCGAAATCCTTAGAATTTCATGTCTCTAATAAGAGATCCCATTTCTCTCTAATGCGAATTAATATTCCCTAGTACGAGACAGGTATTTTAATAACAAGTCCAAAAGCCATCCAAGAATCTTGGAGCAATCATATTGCTATAGCTGTAACTTACAACCGCGATATAAATTTCATGTACTAGAAAAGAAAGAAAACAGAACAGTGGGAAATAAGAAAGAGCATTTGTGGCCGGGCGTTGATTGGAGCGGACGAGCTTAATGAGTTGGGAAGTTCTATGGACAGAAGGGCCAATCTGGATGAATCGAGTGACTGGGGATAGTGAAATGCCTTAGTTTACCGACCTGTTCTCTCCAATATCCTTCACAGAGAAGACCCATGGAGAACTTATCCTCCACCCACCTATCAACATCATGCACAAAGATATCAGTTTCCCCCTGTTTTCTGTTTCTTGCTATTAATCCAGCAGTATATATGGCACTCATTCTTCCAGGCAAATCCTGCCTAAAACCAGTTGGAGCATCCACCATTATCAAAGCCCACTCAGTTTCATAAACTTCACTAGGGAAAGTCTTGATGGCAAGTTTACATTTGGACAATCTTGGATCTTCCACGACTTTGCAATCTTCATCTTTTCCAACATGTATGAGTTCAGTTGCTTGAGAAACTCTAGTATTGTACACCACATGATATGCTTCCATGGAGGGCATATCCCTCTTCATTTCCCCCATCCATTTGTTGTCTTCCTCAAGAAACACAGTCCGGCCACCATAGTTAAGGGACGACCACATTAGGCTGTCATTGCCAAGCCCAAAAATCAAGAAGTTGCAAGGAGACTTTTTTTCCAGAACCCGTAATGTTACTAATAATTCTGGCAATGTTTGTTGAGGGGTGAAGTTGGAGGATGCATAGTGGACGAGAGCATTGGCTAGTGAAGGAGGGATTTTGTTGCATGGTGTTGCAGAACCAGACACGTTTGACTGGAAATTCTGCAGACTAGATGAGAAGAACCCTAGTTTCAGAAAGACGAGGAAAAAAAAGACACAGCAAATGAAGATCATGAGCTTCAAATTGAGAGTGTTTAGGGGTTTGGAGGATCTCATCTTCTTGATGAAGAGAAATCAGAGAAGACTACTTGAGGATCAAGTTGGAAGAGGCTCTTCTGAGGTTTTTAAGGTGGTTTGAAATCATGTTGAAAACATGATAGCTAAGATTTATTTCCACATACAGAAGCAGAAAATTGATCTGATTCAAAGTTGCTGTCCATATTCATCTTGCATTATAGGAAGGCAAAAATAAAATCTAAAGCCAGATATAGTATGCAGTAATCAGTGTTCATGGTGAGGTGCAGAATATCCTCAAATGGAATTCAAGAAATTTTTCACGTTTTTCAAACTTTTGAATAGATCTTCTTGGAAACTCAAGAACCATCTCTTTGCCTCACCTAACTACTAATAACAATGAGAATGTTACGCTGTAATAAACGCATTGTATGAATTACCACCTGAACTAAAAACTTGAACAGCACTGACAAGTGATCATTKAATAATTAAAAAGAAAGAAATTATGTTCCTCTCTTCCATGGTTACGACTCAAAAAAATGAAAAAGCAAAATTCAATATACAACTTTGCTCAAAAATCCCATACGCATTTCTTCTGACCTGCCGCTCGAGAAACAGAAGTAAAACGAAAGGAACGAAGATAACTAAAACAATAATAATAATAATTTCTTTCATTTTTGTCATATTGGAAATCCTGTTGTAATGTAAATATTTTTGCTACAAATTGGACACAACAGCCTCTGATGTCAAGAATTTGAGAAATCAAATCAGCAACAGAAAATGCAATTAAAAAAAAAAAAAAAGAACCAATACAAGTGAGCTGGAGTTCATCGAATCTCAGTCTTCTACAGGGGAAGGGACCAAAGAGAAAGAAACACAAAGGTGCAAAAGCTGCAATTACAAATAAAGAATAGTCGTGTTTGAACCAATAAAAATGCCAAAAGATATGACCAGTGAATACGCAAGAAATTTTCCAATAAAAAACATTGCCAGTGCAGATCAAAATCGAGCAACTGCAAACATAATCTCAGCAAGAGAAAATTAATGAAGATATCTATCTACAAAGATGTGCGTATACCAATTCTACAAAATTACTATAACATTAGTCGAGCTCGGCAGCTCAACAATAGGAACAAATGGCCACCAAGATAAGAATATATCAATCATTTGTTTTCACATTGTCTATCTAAAACCTATAGCCAGAACCAGGCTGCGGTGGTGCTGGAGGTAATCGGTTAGGAGTAGTACGCCGACCAGAACGAGATTCTGAGCTGACATCACCATTTTGTGCAGGGTCACTGTAGCGACGGCTGTGACCATTGGATCCATATCTGGAGTCCCCATAAGAGTCGGATGGACCATTTGCAGCAGCATCAAAAGCAGTTRTCCACTCATCCCCTGGTGAAGGTCCACTGGATGTCGGGCTTTCTGCATCAACCAATACACCAAATAGTGTAATCTTTAGAACTGGTAGCATGTAGACCAATACAAGGCACATCAAGGCCTCACATCTTGCCCAAATACAATATTTCATTCAATGAAAACAAGTGAAATGTAACTTCATGCCCTTGCGTCGGTCTCACATTTCATTACGCGAAAGAGATGCAGACAGTATTTAAATATCAGAGAGGAGAACATCTAGATTGAATACTCTAAGCAATTCCCAATGTTCATAACGATAATAACAGAGCACACATTTCATCAATCAAAATAGTGATAAAGCGGAAGGCAATCAACAAACTGAAGTACCTGAAGCAACTTGCTGATCTCAAAATACAAGTATTTTGAATCTTTAAGCTTGGTAAGCAGAGGATCATACTTTAATGCAGAAGAATGTATAGCTATRTTTTCCTCTTTAATTTGCWGACAGATGGCATGAGCTTCAGCCATTCAGCATTCAGATAAGTTAACTATCCACATTAAATTTGATTTTAGTATTTACGTAAAATATTAACATATGTATGGGAGTTGAAACATCAAATTACATTTACTTAAAAGGAAAATACTGGAATACATTCTCTTAAAACAAGATATAGATTCATATTTTTTTCCATGCAGTTCCCTTCTCAGAGGAATTCTTCCTTACAAAAGATTTTGAGCAATATACATAAACATAAAAGTTGAAAGTCAAGTATTGTGGAAGGTAAGTTAAAATTAGCGAGGTTTGTCTCCCGAAGCACAGATTGGGTTTGATGAGGCTTAAAACTCTGGAACAAAGCTGCTATAATTAAGGAGGTGTGATTTATATGTTTGCATAAGGAGAATCCATCGATCAAATGAGAGCACTCAGTCCTGCTTAAGGGAAGATCATTTTGGTCCAATTCTGTGTATTGTGCTTCCTAGAACGGGAAGCACTTGTTGCAGTTGAGGAATTTGGTACACAGCATCTAAGGATTAAGATAGGTAATAGTGCAGCAAATTTGTTGTGACTTCATAATTGGCACGTGTATGGCCTCTTTAGACCTGTTATGTTGTGATATAGCAACGCAAGCAACTGTATGTTTTTTAAGGGATAATGAATGGAGTCAGCCTAGTGGAAGAAGGCTTAGCACTGCAATAAATCCAGTTCTGCAGCATATGACTGATAAGCCCGATTGTACTTAACAAGATCAGGTGTTATGGTGGCATAAGAGTTGCAGATTTATTTTATTCTATAAAGGGAAAAGAGATTGTTTATTCCTGATTCAGCACAAGTACATTGGGTCAAAGTGGTATGGTCTAAACTTGCCTGTTCCTAGATATTCATCATTTATCTCGTGGCTAGCTTGAGAAAATACACTCTCCCAGAATCTTGGGGGTGAAAGTTTGGAGACTTTGTATATCTTCATGCATAGTATTCGTGTTCTTAAATGAAATCTTACATTTACACAATAAAGTCCCATTATGTGCATTCAGGTTTGATGATGAAATAATTAAATTAGAAACTATAAAAAAGTCCCAACACCTTTTGTTATATTATTACCTCCTCCATTGCCATTTGAGTAACTTGCAGCAGCAGCTCGATTGTCATGAATACTGAGTTGTCTAGTAAGTTTTGAAAGAAGAGAAGACTGCTTCTGATAGCGTTCTCTCCTGCGCTTCACATTCTGGTCCTCCATAAGCAGCTCTTCAATCCTTGCTGTACTTTGGCCACTACCAGTAGTGCAATAAATGAAAAGTAACAATTACAGCCAAAAAGAGAAGAAAATAATAAACATATGAATATTGAAACTGAAATAAGTGATTCCAGAAGGAGGTTTCTTCGAGGATATAAATAGCAATGGAAAGAAAGCTTGACAAGTATGATTAAAATATCCCTACATCATTCATAGCTTTTAGGTACGTCAAGAGAAACAAATATCACAGAATGCACCTAATATAAAATTGCTGGGGGAAAGCACAAGGTACAAACCTGATAGAACTGTATAATTTTGTAAGCATGTCTTCTTTAGCTTTTTCAACTTGGCAAAGGACAACTGCCTGAATAACAAACAATTAACAAAACTGTGAATCTCAGATTCAGGAGAATTCTCACAGCAAACCATATAAGTATCTATAAATAGATAACCATTGAATAAGAACATCAAACTAACTTTTGGAACATTGGCTGCAAGACTGTTTAGAACAGCTTCAACATAACCACGCACTTCTTGAGCCATCCACCTAAGTTCTTCTTCTGGATCAGCAGGTCTTCTTGTCATGGTGTCCTAAATTGTGGTGCCAAAGATTTGATCAGCGTACTTTAGACTAGATTCTCTGACGTAAAGAGAACCACAGGGCACAGGATTGCAGATGGAAAATAGCATTTCAAAGGAACGAGGTGAACAAGGTAAACAAGGGTCCCCCGAATACAAAAGATCCCAATAAGTACGACATAATTCACTTCAGCAGAAYTGTGAATAATTACTAAACTAGAAGAAACATGAAATCATTAGAGACCTATCTYGACTAAAAATCAGCAAGTTACTCACAAGAGAACCGTCAGAAAGACTTTGGCGCATGGGTGGTGCAGAGTCACCCTTCACTTGACCCCCTTTTGAACTAATAACATTTCTTAATTTATTTAACCACTCAGCTTTGTCTGCCATGCTCTCAGCCTTCAAAACTACAGCACTGTGAGCTGCAACATCAAATTGCAGTATGCCCCTATTAGTATTCTTTGCAGGTAATAGAACTTAAAAAAGAATGTATATATAACAATAAACTCAACCACAAGCAACACACCTTTTAGAACTGTTTTGTATGGCACCCTGCTTGTTACTTTAAAAACAAGACTAGGAGCTTTTTCAGGACCATTTGCCTTCTTATCCTTTTTGGATGGAGCTTCCTCTTCATCAGAAATTTCTTCAAGATTACAATCCTAGAGATTCAACAAAAGACATGGTCCGAGTATTTTGAGCTATATACAGTCAAAAGCAGTTGTTATCACAGCAGAATCATATCATAAATAATGGAAAACTAGATAATATATTTTAGCAGTCGAAGAATTCCCAAAGAGAAACAAGAGAATCTAGATTCACAAGATAAATAGCTGTATGATGGAGGAGAATAAAGAAAATGGACAATTTTCAGTGCAATATTCTAGAAATGAAAGATATCTAGCTAAGATAAATAGCTATCTGTTGGCGTAAGGGATGAATACTCTGATTCCTACTAATACAAGTGGCAATTGAATACATACTGAATACAACACCCTTATTCACATCGTCATTAGTTTCTGGACTTAAAGTTATAGCTAAGACTTAGACAATCGATACACATCCAAGTAAATTCTCCATGCTCTGTGCAGAAACTCATGCAACAGGTGCTGAAACTTGTAAAAGGCACCTACAACCAACTTTTTGCAATGTAGAAAAGCAAGCAGAGCAATGGCAGGGAGCATTTTCCAAAGAATTGAATCCAAGAGATAAGGACAACGAATCTTACTACTCAATTCCATCACAACTAATAATCCACACTACATACCTCTAACGTGATAACACCACGGAAATGCCGCTCTTCTTGTTTCTTGGTGTATCCAAGCTGTAAAATAATATACCAATATAAGCAACAGAAAAGAAAAAAACTTCAAAAATCAAAAACAAAGGGGAAAGAGTCATTCAGCATATCTAGTCATGATCAATGATCAAGCATCGAAGGCGGGACGAGATACCTTGCCAGTTTTCTCGTTCAAGACAAACCATCTCCTACTCCACCCATTTGTTTTAGCACTTCTCTTCAACAAGAAACCTGAAAGGATGTTTTTGATGGAGGGAAAGATTTAAAAAATTTGTATTCAGCTCAAATGATTAAGGAACACTCCAAAGCAATAAGTATTACTAAGGATTCCAGAAAGAGAAAGAAATTGAAGTATATCCTTCTTATTAGCTCAACATGGCTAGAAATCTGTTAACATCCTTAATAGATCTTGCAAAGCTACAATCATTACTTGATAAATTTGAAGAGGTAGAAAACTTTTAAGAAACCCTCTCCCCACCCCAAACAAAAAGAAAAAAACAAAAAATGAGCCACTTTCAGTTTCAGATACAGAAACTGCTAAGAGGAAAAGATTCCTAATTGAATCTATGCAGATCAGTTAGAACATGCAACTCGAAATTAATAATTTCATTCCTGTATGATCTATTCCTGTTTACAATCTTGGTCTACTACTTCCTCTCTCCCGGTTTAATGCTGTCCTTGACACAAACTTTTACTCCAAATGACCAGTATGTGCTAGTACTTGGCTCAACAAGCCTGCAATTCAAAACTCTAATATTAATGGTGAGAGTCCAATCAAACCACTTTCTTGGCAAGATGTTGAAATTTGCAAGCATACCACATACGTTATTATGAAGGATAAAACTGTTTTATCTTTGCCCAGCAAAAGGAATATTTTAGGGGTAAATTCTCAACTTCCCATAACCCTACTCAACCAATAACCACCCCAAAAAGAGACTTGAACCTTGAATATGAGATGGGTAGGTGGTTCAAAGGAAACAATAGGAAAAGCTGAAGTCCATCCGCCCACAGAAAGTATACACATTTTCCAGGCATACCTAAGCTTTGGAGGAACTTTAATAAATTTCAAATTTAGAATATAATCAACATATCCAAACCATTTGACCTAAGCCCCTTTACTTATTAAAAAAAAACAAGAAGTAAGATCATCCTAATCATACATGTGGCAGATCATGCAGTACTCAAATTAGCACAAGCATAATTCCAGACAACCAATAAAGACAAAATTTGGTTGAACCTGCTGTTATCTCCCCCTCAGCCCCTGCAGTTTTCAAAGCTGGCCCTTCCTGTGCATCTTTATCTTCCTTACCAGACTTATCCTTCATCGATTTTAAGTTCCCCCCACTTTGCGGTCCTCCAGTTTGAGGGCTAGTTGCCTGAGTTCATTTTCAAAGACATATTTAGAAGAACAAGGATACAACAAGAGTGACATCTAAAAGGAAAATTGGAAAAGGACAAAATTTTGGTATAATTCCAAACCATGTCATGAGAACATCACTAACAGTAAAAGTCATAATCGATTGTGTCAAGGAAACATACTCTATTTAATATAGATTGTTCAGCATCATGTCCCTTCTTGGAAGATCGAGTCTTCAGTTCTTCCTCACGCCTCTGTCTATCCATTCTGACAAAAATTAAGAAAAAGTCAATATTTGTGCAATAAAATACGAAAAGAAACAAATTAAGAATTAAGCTATTGCAATAATTGTAAAAAAACATTTGATTTCCATGATAACAAGTATATATATGTGGCAAAAGATCAAAATACATTTTTATTTCAGCATCTACACTAGAATACATACAAAATAAAACGTTATAACTCATTTATGAACAATAACAGGAATATAAGATGACTGGGGGATTATTGTGACAGTAAAATACACATCTTGAGCACGAAGCCCATATGCATCCATCACTACAATAGTAAGAGAAATGCGTAGTTTTAGAAAGAGAATTTCTACACAAACAGAATATTTTGGTCACCTTCCAATTCAAACATCTCCACTCTGTACTACATTTAACTTAGGAGACTGTTTACCATGTTAACTTGGACTAAATGGGCCCTAATGCTAGATTTGACCGAAACAGGGGCTTCATAACTTTCGTAGTATGGAGTATAAGTGGAAATGAAAACGATTAGAAAGGCTAACCCAATATCCACATTCTCACTCTCTTTAAGTTAAATATACTAGAAAGCTTTGTTTCAGACTGGAAGCATATCATTGCCAAGCACCTTGTTCAAGAKAAGATTAGCCAACATTCAACTATCCTGGTGCAAAATAATGCTAAGAAAGACTAAGGTCCTACAAAATTGGAAATTAGATTGTGAACGTTAAACAACTTTTATTGGACCCAAACATGGGAAAAACAAGAAAGCCACTTCTTATCCCCTAATTGACCTTACCTCCTCTGCACCAAGCGGATAAAATGCTGAGGGGGGACAAATGCTCGCTCCATGTCAACCAAGGCTACCACCATCTTCTTTGCCTCACTCTTGAACCCATCCAAAGCATCCGTGGCTATTGTTACAACCTAGGTAATGCATATAGAAAATTAGCATTTCCAACAAAAGTCTTGAGTAAATTCCTATGTATCCACCTCCGAATATTGAGTCTAAAGACTTTATTACCTCTCGCTTAAAAGGAGGATATCTTCCAAGCCCTGGAGTAGCATTAGCAGCAGCTGACACAATGTCTACGAGTACACGGTGGACCTGTGAAAAGTTTTTGTACAAACTAGATTAAACTAACAGTTACATTCAGATAATGGCTAGGAGAAGTTCATCAATTACATAACAGGATAAATAGACTTGTTTCACACAATCTAGACTCTGATGTGTGATAAAACTACAAGGACAAGCAAAAGAAGGCAGACTGATATCAGCAGTGTACCAGCAATTCCTGTATCCTCCTATACAGTAAAGTTTGGCCAAGGAAGACAAGTGGTCGACCCATACAATACAAGGAAATATTTCTCCCAGTTCAAAAGAAGAGATCGGGAGACAAAAACTGAAAGTATCATGAATTCAGAGAATTATAGCTAAGAATGAAATATTAAAGAATGTAAATAAATAACTACACTGAAAGCAAAATGAGTTTTAAGGGAATTAGATGCCCCACGACATCAAATCAGTTAGATACTTTACTCARAGAATCAGTTCAAAATCCAGTCAAAACATAAAAATAAATTATCAAAATTCAAAAAGAAACTGAGAAGTAAGCTTAACTATAAAGGGAGTGCAATAAGAACAACGAATAAAGGTAACTGACCAACTTCCAGAAGAGACAAAGTTGACCATTTTGATTAGTGAATGTGAATAATTCTCAAGTATTCAGCATACAACAGCATTCAAGCAGAAAGCCAAGCCAGCAACAAACGATCATGAAAAGGAAACAAAACATGTAGCAATACCTCATCAACACAGAGTCGTGACGGTTCTTTTGCCAGCTCTAGAACCACCTTTATTAAAGACCTTAAACCTTTTTCTGGAGAAATGAGGTAAGGTTGATAACCATCTGCCTCTAGCACAATCTGTTCCCAATATAGAGCAGTCATCACACACAGGATGAACATTTATAGCAAACTGCGAATTCAAAATATACATAATTTTAAATGTTCAATATAGGGGTTGGGGTGGGGGGGAAGACTAACCCTCTTAACATTGTTTAGGTCAAAATGACGATCTAAAGGGAGTTGCTTTATCCTGTTGGGAAAATTTCCCTCAAAACTGGCGACCACTTTCCAACCATCACCCTGTACAAGATATACAATATAAAAGAAAATTGCAAACAACCCAAAATTAATCAATTTATAGGACCAAAAAATCACGTGACGTCGTTCACCATGCAAGTAATAAAAACACAATAGCAGATACAAGAGATAAATGTTGGCAAATAAAGTTCTATAGCAATTATTGTAAGAAGATCACTGATCCATTAGATGTTCTCAAGCATGTCATGATTCTCCTTATTTCACTAAAATTCTCACCTCACCACTAGTAATATGCTGGAGAAACTTGTCCTCGAATTCACGGCAAAGCTCCAGAGCTAAGGCTCTTGTACCTTCAGAGCTATGAACCATCTGTTCGCCCAGTCTAACCAATTCATCCTGTACAACTTGAGACTTCCCTTGAAGGCTGCAAGGGTGAGGAAAAAAGGTRGTACATCTTAGAGTCAGAAAAAGCTCAAACTTGCTAATGAAACAATTTTTTCTTTTACTCGCTCCAATCTCATGAACTTAAGCAATACAAGAGAAAAACATTGCTAGAAATGAAATGCAAAGTGACGAGTAAAAAGATCAAGACGAATTCAGGAGATTTTAGCATAGAACTTTAGACCAACATGGCTGCCACAAGCCCTGAAGAATGATATCTGCTTACTTATTTAGCAAATTCACTCCCAGTTGAACTTTCATGATATGAAGAAAAAGGTTGGCTCTGACTTGCCAAAATATAGGTGGCGATACCAAAAACACAAATGAAATAGCTAAAAGAAAGAAAATGGTTTTCTTTTAACAAGTAACCTCTCTTCCCAACAATGATAGAGTGGCAGAAAACCAGCCATACCCTGACAGAAGATTTGGCAGCCTGATTTTCATCCGACTCCGAATCTGGGTAGCTAGGGTCTCCACCAAAGCTAATCTTCCAAGTTTGCTCTGTGGGGCACCAGTTAATATGGATTTCAGGCTTTCACTTTCCGCTCGCCAAGCAGTTTCCAGCGAGTTGTCAGCTCCAGCACTCCCTGACTGGGCAGAGGCAATAGATACAGATTGACCAATTAAAGCAACCCATGGGATATCTGCAGTAGTTCGCGGTCCTTGATTTAACAAAAGAGCCTGAACAGCTGCAAGGATTTTTGGATCTGAAGATGCTTGATCTATCTTACTAATAACACCAACAGTTCTTGTGCCTATTCAAATTAAGGAAACATTACCGTTACCTTTTAAGGAAAAAAGCATAAACCACATCTAAAAGTATGCAAACAATGAGAAGTCTTTTCTGTGAAAGTAGCAGTGAATAATATTAGACGCACATTCTCCATCATACTCTTTTGCTATTCTGATAGCTTTAGCTGACACAACTTCTGGTGCCTGTGATGCAGGTATTATGACCAGCAAAATTGCATCATTATGTTGAACATATTCACTCTGGAAAAAGAAAGAAGGCAAATAAGTTACAACTGACAATATGGTCTTCAAGGAAATGCAGCTTGAAGAGTCACTAGCATGAAAATACCCATCATGGACAAGTATGCTTTACTGTACTAAGTTAGGAACAACTCACCAATGAATCATCAAGATTCCCTTTATCCACGCCAGGTAAATCAATCAACTTCAAAGGAGGAGCTATACACCAGAAGAAGACATAGATTAATAAGTGATGAACTTCAATTGTCAAAAAAGAAACAGTTGAGCGAAGTACATATCATAGATGAGTGATTGAAACCATTTCATTACCAAGAAAACATAAAGGCAGCATGTTTTGACATTAGGCCGACAGTTGAGGCAAAATTACACAAGAGTTTTTCTATTAATAACCTATCGTTTCTCGTATCCTAATTACTCCAAGATTTCACAAACCACGATAACTTACCATAGCAATCAGAGTTTCTTACTTCCCTAGTCATTACTTTTGCTCATAAGTTGTCATCTTTTATTTTGCTGACTTTTCACCAAAAAAGGGGGAAAATTGAAGGAGCAATCCAGAAATTCTAGCACGGCCAGAATTCAAGAGGGAAAGAGGAAGAGTTTCTTTAACGAGCCTCATCCAACTATTATACTACAAAAGCAACTGAGTAATTAGATTCACATACCTGTACTTGTACGAAGCTTCAAATATATTTCATCACGACTTTTACTCGAYATTTTGCTCAGCCTGTCCTGTAAAGAATGTCGGAGAGCACCTACCATGGGCCAAAAAGAAAGCAAATAAGACTGGATTCATACCCGAAAAAATATTTGAAGCATAAAAAACTAGAGCTATAGAACAAGAGATGTGCATTTAAAGATTTCTCACTCGCAGAAACTGGTTGCGATTTGCTATCAATCTGCAAAATAATTGATTTGCTGCTTAAAGAACTATCACGCTTCAAATCAATGCATATGGGAGCACGAGTAGCACCACCTTCACCAGTTGGCTAGGGACATACATGTGAAAAATAACTACAATTAGGTATAAATAAATAATTATTATTTCAAAGCCACTCAGAAACACAAGAGGAAGAAGACATAAAGGCTTCTATGGAGAACATACCAATGCAGGATGTCCGATTAAACTGTTCAAAACTGCTGACTTACCCGCACCCTGTGCCATTTATGAACAATTGGAGATGATAAACATTATTCTGGTACAGAAGAAAGAGAGAAAAGGAACTGAAGACAAAAATATGCAGTTTAGGAAAACTATAGTAACTAATTTACCAWGCTTTACTCTTAACAATGCACTCTGCCAACTACAGGTCYTATCATTATAGCATACAGAGGCATGTAGTAAATGTTAATTGACAAGTTAAAATTGAAATTAAGTGACATAGATAGAGCAGTTGTTCACTGCCATCATACAGCTTCAGTTCACTGCAGATATCCCTTGGCAAGAAACCATTTCTAAACTCTCACTTGCACCACGTCCATGTCTAATGCCAAAATTGGTTGATAAGTGAAACCAGAGTCAGCCTCATAATAATATCAGATGAAACTGCTCTGTTTTTGGCCACGAACCCCCCCCCCCAAAAAAAAAAGGGAAAAAAAACAAATAACACTCTATGCAAGAAAGCTCAACCTCAAGCGGACAATTTTCTTGGTAGAAATTCCAAGCGGAAAACAAGAATGTAGTAAAACTTATTCCACATGTTCCAACTCAAAGAGAAAGTTATAATTACAAAATGAGTGCGAAGAGTTTTGGAAAACTGGTGTAACATGTAGTTTTCACAATTCAATAACCACGTTATCACTAGACACTTCAACAGAGTACTCCTTCAAAGTGCAAAACCAAATATTAAGTTCATATTTGATCATTCAGTTTGAAGATCTGAAGTAAAGACAGTCATTATCAGTCCAGATATTGTCCCATGTAATCTACTGTCCAGTACATTGCAAACACCCAATTCAACAGCCTTCAGTTCTTGAATTAAAACCAGAGTCCAAATTCTATCAAAGTTTACAGGAGATCAATTATCTCTAGGAGGGTAGACATTGTAACTCAAATACAGAAGGACATATTATACATTTGTATATATTTATATATTGAATAATCAAAGGATACAAGGAAGCATGTAAAAAAAAAAAAAAAAAAAAAATACTATACCACAACTAGAAATCATTAGTTGCCAACAAATTTTAAATTCTTTTTCTCGAGTACATTTTGCAATCTTTGATTGTTCCACATTGCTTAATACCCGACATGCTTCTTACTGACCAGTCCTAAGAATGCCGTATTTTTCAGAACTGGAGTACCAAAACCACTCCGCTGAATATTGAGCAAGTTATTACTCAGCCAGTATCAAATATAACTCCCAAAGAAAAGGAAAGCCGCGTAGTACAGATTAAAGAGAAGGAATTCAAAAACTATAGTAACAACCAGATCCAATATCGGATATCCTCCAGAGATCTAATAAACCAACACAATTACTCAAACAACAGAAAACAAAAACCAATCCCTAAACTCACCGTGTTGCCTAAAGCAACGACATTGAGAAAAGTGGAAGGCCGTTTAGAAGAAGACGACGTCATTTCCTCGACATCCTCATCTGCTAATAACGCCGATGCTTGCCGCATCGCATCTGAGAGCTGTGCCAATTCCTCGATCGCGTCCATATCTCCTCTCTCTTCTTAACCAACGGTTTCAAATTATCAGATTACAGATTCCAAACAGCCAGATCGGATCAAATCAAACAAATATCCACAGACACACACAATCACGCAGAAGAAACCCTAGATCGAGGGTGTGAATCAAATATAGAGCATACGGAGGTAGGGTTTCCGGTGAGCGACCGAAGGAGAGATGCCTTTGAACTTTTGAAAAGAAATGTTAGAGAGAGAGAGAGAGAAAGAGAGCGGGGGTGGGGTTTGATGATAAAATGGTGGAACCAATAGTCTAAAGTTTTTTAAACCTAAATTTTGATTTCAAACTTTGATCTGAATTCCACCCGCTTTCGCTCCCTCTCCGTGTTAATGTGATGTACTGAAAATTTTTATTATGGGGTGACGTAGCAGCCGTTTCATAATTAAAGCTTCGTTTGGATTTTGGAATTTCTCATCTCATTTTCCTGAGAGATAAGACCTCAATTTTCGAAATGTTCCCCACCTGATCGCTACATGCAGAAGCCTTTTTCTTGGTTATATTATCCTTTTTTTTTTTACCAAGTAAAATAGCTCGTTGAATATTTATTAATAAAATAATAAATTTTATTAATATTCACGTAAAAAATTTTACGTGATTTGCCTTTAGATGAGTTCTAAAGTTACACATCGGCTAACATTAACAAAATATCAGTATAAATATCATATTAGTCATAATAATTAGTTCTATAATTTATCCAATTCATTTCTTATAATTTTTTTTATTGATTTATATATTTACTATGATTTTCAAATTAATACCTGTTGTCAATTAAGAATTTCTTTTACCAAATTATTAATAACTTTATAGTTTATTATTTTTTATAGTGAGAAATTGATGGATAATATCATTCAATTATTTTCACTTCTATCTTTGTAACGGTGTGCAAATTTAATTGTTTACGTCTATTTATTAATGTTCTTCAACGGTGAAACTCGATGAAGAAAAGCAATGATTAGCACATGATATGTGACTTAAACGATTGGATTCTACCATGATAGGGCACAAAAAATAATATGTAACTAGTTACGCAACATAAAAATATAAAAACATATTTAGAGAAATATGTAAATAATAAAAAATAATTAGATGGCATTATACACTAATATCTCTCTTTATGAGGTGTGAATTTATTTTATGATTGGAAAAAAATATTTGAGGGTCAATTTTTCTTTTTTACAGAAAAATTTTCCAGTTTTTTGTTAAATGTTGTCCAAATAAAATTATCGGAACATGCCTTTATGTTGTCTACCTAGATGTAATAACTCATATAGCAATGAAAAGGATTATTCCCTTCCAACATTTTACATTATTAATTAAGTTTTACACTCATTTAGCTAAAAATAAATGAATTTAAAATTCATTAGGCCAAAACCAAAAAAAAAAAAAGGGGAAATGAAAAGGCCGCCAAGAAATGGGGGAGCAGCAGAAAACCAACTACTGCTAGGATCTTCTTTTTCAACTCATCTGCTCATTGTATCTCGCCCTTTGAATGTGTGATCCACCTGGACTTCAGTAGGGCATTTCCCTTCCCAAAATTACATCAAAGATGCCCTTTGAAGAGCAAAAATCTTGACTTGAATGGCTGAAATGATTAGGTAATAGAGGGAGAAAAGTGTTTGAAGGAACGTGTAAAGATAGACCTTTGGTTTTGCATCTAGGGATTGAACAGCATACTTGTATTTTCACCAGCATTGCACCAGGGTTTAAAGAAAAGTGTGAAGACAGTACCTTTGGTAATCCTGCTTGAACAGCATTGCACCAGGGATTGAACTTCAAGATAAACCTAAGGTATAATAAGTTGCAAGTAACTTGGACAACCATGCTTAAAAAGAACTTGAGCAGAACAGAGCATGGGAAGCTGTTCAGATAGAACTTGCATTCGGTTCTCCATGCTAAGCTGTTTTAGGATGATTTTCTTGTTTTTTTTCTCAAAATATGCACAAGAGGAGATGGTCTGAGTCTAGTGTTAAAATCTTGGAACAAAGAGTCTCGTATAAATACAAAGAATAGAATAACTCAATAGAGAACCTCACTATCCAAATTTGCAGATGTAATGAAGTTTCGGCAACCTTGACTAAAATTWTAASTTCCATAAATGCCCAAAAGGAAGAAGGAAAGAGAGACAAGAATTACTTTCCATTCAACCACTTCATGATTGAAGAATGATACGACCTTTCATGCCCTCAAACTTCTCTAAGCAGCAAGGACGTCTGGCATGAGGTTAAAATTTCATCACTCAGTCAGGAAGATTGCTGTGGGATTTCCAGGATACGGTGGATTCTGCATCAGAAGATTCGCGAGAGCGCCAGCCATCTCGACAGCAAATGGATCTACAGCAGACAAAATCCGCACTCGATCAAGACTTAGCTGCTCCTTGATAAAGTCTAAGTTGATCTTAACGACCTCAATCTCATCTAAAGGTAGTCTAGATCCAGTGCTTGCCCACCAATTGCCATAACCTCATGTTTTTTAAACCTCAAGAAACGCATGAAGAGCTGCTGTACTTGCTTAAAATTGTCTTGCTGTCCAATAGCACTCTGCTTCAATTCAGAAATTATCTCCTGGTCAGAGGCAAAGGTGCACGACACGCTGTCAAATTCTCTCCGGAGTATCAACAACATTCCTTCCTCCATCCATCATATAGCTCATTCACATATATAAGGCCTGTTGTTGACCACCTCCCTGTTATTGCCAGAGCTTCCTCATTGAGACTATCYAATCTAGCAGATACTTATTTGCCTTTTTCAGGGTAAGATCAGCCAAGTCAGCTTCAGGACATCCAGCTTTTATGACAAAGACATCCTTCTTCGGAAGTTCCCCCACACATATTCAGCAAAATATGGGCAGATTGGAGCAATCAGCGTGTTTGAACATCCATAGATCGTCACATAGGTCCCTGAACCACAAGAATGCCTGTATCTATCCCTCCCTGAACCACAACAATTCCTGTATCCAGTCCTCCATGGAACACAACAACGCCTGTATTCATCCTTTGCAGCCTGAAGATCATAGAAGCCTGTTTCCGAGGCTTCCCCAAACATGTATTCACTGTAGTTCTTCTCTGTCGTCTTAGCAATATTGATTTCATTAGCATATACTTTATCAGCAAAGATAGAAGGTGGACCGCTTCTTAAATAAGACTGTTACGAAATGTGACTTGAATTTCAGAAACATAATTCTGTGATTAGCTCAATGGAATCAGGCTTTCCTTAAGCCTGCTTGGAACCATAAATCAGAGAAAAGTTGAGATCAACTGTCTCAGCTAATMACCTGAAGACTGAGATAGTTGGAGCAGTTGGAAAGTGAACCGGGAATTGAGGGCAAGAACTATTCGAGAGAATGGAAAAGAAGATGTGCAGCACAGAGAGTAGTGACTGCAGCAATCAGTGGAATGCATATGCAAGTGCAGTCAACACATCAGCAACACTGCACCTGGATTTCAAGCAAGAAATCAGAATTGTTGTCTGATTTCTTGCAGATGTTTRATAAACCATTAGCTAGAGTTAGTTTGCTAGTTCTGTTCTGAGTTCTAGTCCAGAAAATTGAGCTCTCTGTATTGCGGCATTGGTGTACTTCATTTCCTATTTTGAGTCCTTCTGTGAATGCTGCAAGTTCTCTGCAGAACTTCATCTGTAATCTTCTGAGTTCTTAGTGAATTTGTTCTTTGGCTTTGCCCATGAATTAGTCAGCAAATTTTGCTGGATACCACGTTAATTCTTTATGTTATCTTCTTCAGTTTCAGTTCTTTCTTTTACTTAATTCTAACATCTAGTTTGCAATCTGCTTAACAAAGACTCTGTTTCAAGAACGTTCAGCTTCCAAAGTCTCTCTTTTCCGAGGCATAATTTTGCCGCATTCGCGGTTTCAAAGACAAATTTCGTATCATCCATCCCGTCACCTGCATCTGCAAGAGAAAATCTTATGGCATCAGCAGAAAACTCCTGAATCGCTTGACGAGGTGTCCTGAAGTTTCCTGTGGAGTTGGACATCTTCTCTGCATTCAGCATTATGTGCCCATCGCACCTAAACCCCTGGGGCCAGTGGTGCTCAGGCAAAATTGCTGTGTGGTTATAGACGCAGAAAGTAAGATGGTTCTGACTGAGATCCTTCCCAGAAACCCTGAGGTGAAATGGATACCAGTACTCGAACTCGTGCTTCATCTGATTAAGAAGATCCGAGGATATATCCGAGGACTCAGGAGAGGGACCACCAGACAAAAAGAAATCCTATACTTCATCAGAGCGAAAATGCATGACCCAAATGCAAATACCCTTTCATGAAATGAAAGAGGGAAGTTGCCGAAGAACTTCTCCCCAGGTTTTGGTGGGGTTTTTTTGGGATCAGCCCTAAACACGTCATGCTCATCCGCACCACTCTGAACCTCCGACTCGATCGACCGCAGCAGGTCTCTCGGACCCCAGCCAKTTGCCTTCCCAGCTTCCTCAGCCATTGGATCCCTAGCAAATACTACGAAAGCTGCACACATCACAAACTATTATACTATCTCGAAATTTGACAATATTTACACCAGTTTCAGGCAGCATCAGTTTACTACCAAAAGATCATAGAAAGCCAGCAAAACTAGAAAAGTTAGCAACCTTAAAGTTAGACTTGAATTATAGCACATCAGGGAACTGAATAATCTTCTTTCTAGAAACCAAAAATTAAATAACATCCCAAATACAAAACTTCCAAAAACAATCGAAGTTAATGACGACACTTCTTCCTTGATTTCCAAACATAAATAATAGAAAGGATCAAAAGAAAAATCAGAGAAATAAATTCTTGAGAATCATAAATAACAGAACCATAGCTGAATTGACATGGGTTCTTTTCTATAKAGATGACAATATTTAACAAACCGGAGAAGAAAACGGCATGAAGAGAAGCTAAAACGAAAACAGAAAACAGAAAACACAAAAGCTAGAGTAAAAATGGTACCTTACTTGATTGAAATATAATGCGGAACGACATCTCAGTTACTTCAAAGACAGATAGGACCGACAAAGGAAGGAGTTTAAGCGTAAGGTTTCGTTAAAGAAAAAGCCGTTCCTGACGAAAGTTCACTCAAGCGGTAGGCGGATAGACCTGAAAGGCGCCGCATGTTCACTGATCGGGCATGAAAGAAGGATGCGGAGAGCAGTCTGCAAATGTTTTAGTTAACCGCATTAATTGGGTTGAATGAATCGGAATATGATTAGCCCGATCTACTTTTGTTCGATTGAGCCCAAGTTTAGCTTTAAAAAAATAATAAAAAATTTTGATAAAAAATAAATTGGAATAAAAAAATAAGAAAAAAGTAAAAGCAATATTTGTCATGCTTGCATCACAAAATTTCGAGAAACACTCATATACTCAATTAAGATTTTATTTAATTTTATAAAAATATTAAGTATTCCTTAAAAACATAGAATACTAAAATAATAATAAGTGTCTACCTATATTTTATTAAATACATGCCATGAATTTAATTTACAAAACTGRATCTAATCAACTAAAGCTTTATTTTATTTTATAAAAAATTTGAAGTATTATAAAAAAATGGAAATATTAAAGGATAAACATCCATATATATCTTATCAACTAGTTGCAATGAATTAGATTGTATATAAATGAATGATAAAATCCTTCTAAAAGCTATCTGTTTCGTGCCTTTGTCACCAGTTCTAAAAGCTAGCATCCTTCTTTTCCCATGAGATGAAACTACTATTCTTCTCCATATTTTTTCACAAAATTATATTAAAAAATAAAAATAAACTTTATTCGTAAGTGTGACAATTTTTTCTTCATGGTTTTACATCTCCTTTATCACTATTCTCATCCATTTTGCCATAAAATTATACTAAAAAAATAAAAATTAACTCTGTCTATATTTGTTACAATTTCCTCTATTTTTTCATGAAGTTATACTAAAAAATAAGAATCGACTCTATTTGTAACTATAACAATTTTTTTTTCGTAACTTTACATCTCCACGTTATATTCGTGCAATCTTTTTCTTTAAACTCCAAAATATCTTTCTTTTAGATTTGGAAGTGCAATCAATTCATCCTCCAGTCAACTTGGAGAAGCAACGTGATACTTAATCGGTTCCATATTCAATTGGAATTTAATATTAGCAAGTCAGGAATTGAAATGATAGATTTATTTTATATTTACACACCTAATATTAAAATTTGATACTACTTTGAGGCCATGTTTGGTATAATGAATTTGTTATAGAAAACGAATGTTATTTTTTAARTGGTTAGAAGACAACAAAAATTCATGGCTATAGGTATGTATTTTGATAATTTATTATATTATTTTGATTCGTAATTATAATAATTCAAGTTGAAATAAAATTTATATCGATTCAATTTAAACTAATAAATTTTATAAATTAATATAAAAGATCATTAAAAAATTAAGACAATTTATTAATATAAAACTTCACTTTTTTGCCCGCATCTTTTTTCAGCTGACTAGTATACACAAATGGATTTCTATAAAATAGAAAACCTCAAGGGAAGAGATTCCATTAGCAATTTATGAGATTATATAAAATATGATATTTATTAAAAACAACCGTCCAACTKGAAGGGTTTGGATGGAGACCGAATCGGAGCATGTACCTAAATTAAAAATTGGGCTGCCCAATCACGAAATGGCCTTCAATCATTTTGTAGCATCTTTTTAAGTCACATATAATTAATCTATTTAAATTATAATGGAAAAAATTTGAACACGTTTGAAATGTATTTCATTTCTTTGTAAAAATAAAATTAATTAAAATACATAAATTATTTTGTTAGAGAAAATSTAGTAAATGAAGCAATTTTTTTAATTCATTTAGAAATGTTAATATTTCGAATTATTTATTTATATGTTTATTAATTATAATTTAATATTTTTATATATTAAATATTTTATTATATTGACCGAGCCCAACGCCAACACCGCAAACAGGCAATCAGAATTGATACCCACCATGTCATCCTCTACATGCTCTCCGCTGAAACCACCTCAGCTCTACTACCATGGCAATTACTATGTCTTGCCAAGAATTAATTTTCCAACTTCCACGCCAAACTTCTACTGCAGACGCCCTTTTCCACTTTTCCATATTTCTGGGAATCAGAATCAGAATAAGAATTGGGTTTTTTTCCACAATKGAAAATGTTCCCGCCTAACGAAATCTTCCCAAAAAGATAAGGAATCCCAGACTGTTCCTCAAGAAGATAACGTGGAAGTGTCTTATTCAAAGAATATTGACGACAAAAGTAATAATCTCGGCCGTAGCAGCAGTCGATCAACCAGTTTATTGTCTTTCCTTTGTCCACTGCTCAAACTCTTCTCTGTAAGTCCCTCTTGGAGATGCCCTTTACGATTCTTTCCGCCCCTTGTATATTTTTGTCTTTATATTAAAGTAACCAGTATTGTTCTCTGAGTTTTGGTTTTTGTTTTACTAACTACGAAGGCGTCTTTTAGAATCTGAATTTGCTTCTTGAATTGTTGCCTTCGAGGGAATATAGTTCCATAGGCAAGCTAAACTTTTTCCAACGTTATTGACAAGGGATTACATTGTAGTAGTGCACTTGAAATGACATGAGACCAATAGTGAATATGAATAAACACGAATCAGACAAGTGTATCCTAGTGAACTTCAAAACTCAGGGCTTTCATTTTCTGGCTTTCGTGCCACATGTGTGTCTTTTATTGACTAGTTTCCTACTAATGGCTAGTATGTTGAAGTGAAGGTGAAAGAATGAATGAAACATCAGAAGCATGGGTTGTTTGCCATTCAAATCTTAGATTTACCAAAAGGAGTTAAAAGAAAAACATTAATATGGGAAAACTCTCTATGGTGCTTGCCAGGTTCAGTTARGTCAAACCTCATGTATTTAACAACTTGATTGATTATATACTCCTCCTTTTGTATATATTCTATGCTTTGATGTATCAATAGAGAAATGTGAGTTATTGGTAGTATGGAKTGCCTAGGGTCCCATGAAATTTGACAAGTTTTGATTGCAAATCTGCTCTGAATCACTAATGTACATAAGTTCAGTGTATTCTTCACTTTTGACATTCTTTGAGCAAACAGGACTTTGGTTTGTCTGATCATTTCATTTACCTAGACTAAGATCATCATTTTGGATGCTATTCCATTTGTCAACCGTGCTTCAGCATGTGCCTTTATACAAAATCTTATATGATTCGACTATTGCAAAGTTGATTGACGCTTGTAACTCATGTTTTCATGCTTGTTACATTGCAGTGCATCCTACTATCTAATCGATCTGTTTCACCCTTGCATTCAACCCATATGCTTCTCTTTTTCCCTTTTTGTTCCTTTTCTTTGGGGTATTTTTATTCCTTAATTAGCCAGTATATTTTATCACATCCAGGGAGGAGATCCATCTGGGGAGCGAAACTACTCATTGGAGGTAATTTCATGGAAATATAGACGTTCGAGGCAGTCTATACAAGTCTTTTGGAAATTAGAGTCCATAATCATTGACCAAATCATTATTGCTAACAAAAGAAAAGAACCAATTTAATCAACGATATTTGCGATAAACAAGGATTATCTAACAGAAAACCCATTGATTTGTTACTTGTTGTTCTGTCGCCTATGTTTGGCTAACTTTAGGAAGAAAATGGCCCTTTTACTAAAGACTATAATTTCCAAAAGGCGTAGCGTCTTCTGCTACCTTTAGAGGTTTTCGGGGTTACTCTTTGGAGTGCTTGTTTGCCTTTCTTTTTATTGCTGTCGTTTTCTGAATTACAGGAAGCAACATCTTCCTTAGCTACCCTGGCAAGGCTTCCCTGGGGTTCAAGATCACTATTTAACTACAGTCAAAGGGCTGAGAGAGAAGACCCTCCAATGCGTTTACAACTCTTTGAATTTGGTGAGCTTTCTCCTCATATTCCACACTTCTTAACACCTCTAAGGCTGTAGTATCTCTGCACAAGACCTCCTCTATTCATTTAAATCTCTTTTCTTGAATGTTCTATGTGTATGCTGAATCAGTTTAKATAGAGCTTAGCAATTGAAGTTSTTCTGAAACTTTGATATTTTGGAAATAAAATTCTCCTGTAAATCTAGTTTTTGTTTTCTTTTTCTTGCACTTATACATTAAATTGATGATGTGAAAGGGACCTTAAACAAACAATTTAAAGAAAATTTCAACTATGTACCGACAATGATAGTATCTGTACTATTCAGACTCTAGATTGATCATAGACTTCCAAAACTGACTGATTATTTATTGAAATTATCTGCAGAGGCATGCCCATTTTGCAGGAGGGTGRGAGAGGCTTTAASTGAGCTTGATCTATCTGTAGAGGTGAATACCTGAGCTTGATCCATTTGCATGTGATTTTCGTGTATGTCTAACAATAATCATTTCCCTTATCCCTGTGCTGAGGCTTCCGTAATTCGACGATGGATTCATCTACAGATAGTTATTCTGAATATGTTGCAAAATATGTTCCTGATGGTTGTACGACTTGTTTATTTGTGATGTTGATGACTTGTGTAATATATTAGGTTTGGTCTTTATCATAGTGGCTTTTGAAGCTAGCTTGGTTTAAATATTGAGAATTATCAAAGCCTGCTTTTAACAGGAAGCTGAAAATCCTATAAACCTTCTTTTTTTTTTTTATTTATTTATAGAAGTTTTAAAAAATGTACTTTCTCATCAAATCTTTGCACATGCAGGTCTATCCTTCTCCTAAAGGTTCAATAAGACACAGGGAAATGGTTAGAAGATCTGGTGGCAAAGAGCAGTATGTTTTATTAGGTTCTTGTTATCCATCTGAGGCTCATCCTTTGTTGTACTTAGTACTCTGACTATGAAGATCTATATTTCAAACTTATTGCACCTCAAGCTATAAGACTATTAGCTAACTAGAAGTTTAAGCCCGTCTGAGAGGTGAATGATTTATTGACTCATAAACTTTAACTTGTCTCTACWTTGTAAGCCCAGATATTACTTAGGGGCCATGTATGTTATAGTATCATGATGGAGGACCTTTGCCTAATCCAATATCATATTAAACTACCACCTGAATTTCAAATTGAGGCTATCAAGAAGAGAGAATCATTTGCCCATAAGCTTTAAATTTTGATTATTGTTGCCAGTATTATTTGGGTCTATTTGTTGATGCTCTAGATATTTTTGGCTTATAAGCACGGATTTTGTGAATTGAAATATAATTGCTCCTTCCCTGAAACTTAGCCAATATTATGAGTGTGTTGAGTATACCTGTCATATAATCTAACTGGATGAGGTTTCTTGTGTGGATAATTGTTTTGTCCAAAATGTAATATCTTCTACCAAGGATGGTAGAAGCCCTTAAACAACATGCTAAGTTCCTGGATAAGGTTTATCTCATGTGGATGCATCTTGAAGCAGCACAATATTTTAGAGAGACTTTTGTTACCTGTTTGGTCATCTTAATTTCCTTCATCATGAGAGAACATTTTTCTGTGTGGTGTCATGCAGGTTTCCTTTCCTTGTTGACCCAAATACTGGAATTTCAATCTACGAAAGCAGTAAGTGAAAACTGGAGTTAATACTTTTTGCATAAACTGGAATTTCTCATAGATGTTTTAACTTTCTGATTGATATTTTAGAACCTATCTTTTTAGCTGCCATTTGTTGGAACTTAGAACTAAAATTAGCTTCTTGGTTCTGTCTTTTCAAAGTAACAAGTAAAAACAAGTACAACTGTTGGAATTCTGCAGCTGTCTCTTTGTTCTTAACCAGTAAGATGTTGATAGAGAAGCTTCCTTGTGAGCTACAAGAGCATGTGAGGTTGCTTGGAGTTTTCTTTATCATCCGCTGTTGAATTATGACTATAATAAGTAAAGAAGATTCGACTATTAACTGCTGAAAGACAGATGCATGAAATAACTAACAAGAGGAGTTACATGTTCAAGAGATTGGTTATGCTGTCACAGGATGTGACTCTATTCATTTCCTTTGCGACCACTCACAGACAGATAAAATAACAGATTCAGCCACTTCTAGTGACTTATTTATGCTCCATATAACTAGATTTTTCATGGAATTCTCTTATGTTGCATACAATTAGTATATCTGACTAAAAGTACCCTTGAAGATAGTAACAATGTAATTCCTCTTGTACAGGTATACCCTTCTAAAAGTGCAACTATAAACTTTTCAACCAGATTTTGTTTAGTGTATATTTACCCGAGTTTTTCTCTTTGAATGAGTTACAAATATTAATGTAATTTTGTTAATGAGTTACATATATTAATGTAATTTTGTTTATCAGGTGACATTGTGAAATACCTCTTTCAGCAGTATGGCAAAGGAAGAAGCCCCTCTTTTGGTCTCTTGGAAAGGTAATGCACCAGGAACCAGTCTTTTTAATTGAAAACAGTATGAATAGGTGGYATATGTAGATCAACCCTAATTTGAAATGCATTCCTACCACTGTGGAGTCTCGGAGAAGTTCTGTATGTGCAACCTGACCATGTGTGTTAGATGATACAACACAAGGATGGACTATCGAATTGGTCAAAGTTGAGTAGTTTGACCTAGGGAAGCATCATACTTTTAAATGTGTTTTCTGACAATTGATTGTACATATTTGTATAAATTGGAAGATAGGTTCCTTTAAATATGAGAAGTTCAAGAATACTTCTAGTCAAGTCGAAATTATGCTGGTATTATCGCAGAAGTCATTAGACATGCCTGATAGCATCTATTTCACAATTGTGATGAACTGTATTCCTTTTTCATAATTTCCCAGCAAATTTTTGTCGTTGCATTATGCAGCACAATAGTCACAGGATGGATACCGACTATTCTTCGAGCAGGCCGAGGAATGACATTATGGCCAAAATCTACTAATGAAGCACCAACTAGAAAGTTGGAACTTTTCTCATTTGAAAACAACCCAGTAAGACACTATTGCTTACAATAATCATACAACTGCTCGTGTGAAACCACATTTCTGCTCAAATTGGAAATCGTGTTTGCCCTACAGTATGCACGGCTAGTTCGGGAAACACTCTGCGAATTGGAGCTTCCATACATACTTCACAATATAGGTGCAGGGTCAGCTCACGAATCCACACTTCTTGATATATCTGGATCAAAAGYGGTAAGCTCTTGTTGAATACCAATGTTTTACACTCCTATGGTCAGCTGAGTGTTTGATTAATTATTCTGCCCCATATTTCTTATACATAGAGATAGTATACACCTCGAACAAACTCTCCCTCCAACTGACTTAAGATACTAAAATTTTAATGGAAATGTCATTTTACGACTTCTAAAAGCTAATCTTCGTGGTGGTAAACACTTTGCAGGTCCCTTACCTATTTGATCCAAATACAGGTCAGCAAATTGGTGACTACAAGACGATTATCTCATACTTGTTTCAAACGTACTCTGCTGTGTGATTACGAGTTGAAGATTCCGGTTGTCTATTGAATACCACATGTATCTTTTATGAGAGAAAGTGAACAGAATGGATCATGACTACATAGAAGACTAGAATTTCCAAGCTAGGCATTGAGCATTCTGATGGCGCCAGACTCCAGTGCTTAGATCTTTCCTTTCATCCCTCACTTCCCTCCTCACTTCTATAATTCTTCAATGCAGCAAAGAGGAGAAGATAGAAAAAAGTTCTTGTTTCTGTTTTCTGACCAGTTGCTGAATTTCTATGTGCAAGAGGAAGAAAAGGTATTGAATAGCTTTTCTGACAAAGATCGATTTCCCCTTCATTCATTACCTTTGGAAAATATGGCTTCATGTACAACGATCTGGAGGTTTGCATCAAAATGCTAATGCAGAAATAGAAGTCATTTCAGGGAAGATCAAGACTTCCAAGTATGCCAGACGAGTGAAAACAAAAAGAAAAGAACCAGGGGAAGAAGACAGGAAAACAAATATCTAAAAGAAAATAAAAAAGAAAGAGAAAACAACGGTAAATATAAACCAACAAAATTGCTATTTTTTTTTTCCGAATTGGTTATTGTTTACTGATACAGTAATATAATTATTACTATTTTTTAAAACTTATCTCTCAAAATATTAATTTTAATTTGGCACAATAAATTGAACATAGTAACAAATAAATTACTATTCTACTTATTCGGTACATTTTCATAAAATCATACAAGTTCGAGATTTAGGTCTATTTCCAAAATCTAAAATGATATATTTAATTTTTTTAATAAATTCAAAATTATTTTGAGCCTTTTTTTAATTACTTTTGACCCTTAATCTTTTAAAAATGGGTTTTAGCAAATAAGAATATTACTAACCTGGCCTCGAATTTGTATTCTTCTCAACCCTYGCGCCCCATTTCTCAGAAGGCTGCGCTCCTTTATTCGTCTCTCATCTTCCCCAGTTTCTTTCCCACACTGCAATGACAGCCTCAGCCTCAACCTCAGATGATGAAATTATCTCTGCCAAAAGGATTTTTATTTAAAGGAAAAAGAAGTGATCAAGAGAAGACGCCCTACTCTCTGTCTCCCTCTTCACTGTGGCGTCTCACATATTGAGACTCACTGTYCAGCCCAAACYCCTYTCTTTGAAGCAACCGAGTTGTCTTTCCGCATTATATTTCAATCAAATAAGGTACCCTTTTWKRWTCTTTTGTGTTTTCTGCTTTCGGGTTTTGTTTTGGCTTCTCGTTATGCCATTTTCTTCTCTGGTTTGTTAAATATTGTCCTATCTGTAGAAAAGAACCCAGGTCAATTCAGCTATGGATCTGTTATTTATGATTCTCAAGAATTTATTTTTCTGATTTTTCTTTTGATCCTTTCTATTATTTCAAGGAAGGAGTGCAGTCGATAACTCGAATTGGCTTTGATAGTCAATTTCCTGCTGTGCTATAGTTCATGTCTAACATTAAAGTTCTTAACTTTTCTAGTTTTGCTGGTTTTCTGTGATCATTTGTTTCTGAACTATTGCTGCCTAAGGCTCTGTAGATGTTGTCAAATTTCAGATAATATAATTGTTTGTGATGTCTGCAGTTTTTGTAGCATTGCTAGTGATCTAATGACTGAGGAGCCTGGGAAGAAATTTGACAGGAGAGATCAGCTGTTGAGGATTCAGTCGGAGGTTCAGAAGTGGTGGGATGAGGGTGATGTGTTTAGGGCTGATCCCAAAGAATCTCCACCAAAACCAGGGGAGAAGTTTTTTGGCAACTTCCCTTTTCCATACATGAACGGGTATTTGCATTTGGGTCATGGATTTTCGCTCTCAAAGCTTGAATTTGCTGCGGCTTATCATAGATTGAGGGGTGCAAATGTGCTGTTGCCTTTCGGCTTTCATTGTACTGGCATGCCTATCAAGGCCTCGGCTGATAAGCTTTCAAGGGAGATTGAACGTTTTGGGAACCCACCAGTGTTTCCGGTTGTAAACGAGGAGAGTGGTGAGCCGGAAGGGAAACCAGAGGGTGAAAGCAATGATGATCAAACTTTGCCTGGTGCTAAATTTAAAGGCAAGAAGTCAAAGGCTGTCGCCAAGTCTGGTGGGATCAAGWKCCAGTGGGAGATAATGCAGAGTTATGGTCTGTCTGATGAGGAAATTGCAAAGTTCYCTAATCCGTATCACTGGCTGACATTTTTCCCACCCCTCGCGGTGGATGATTTGAAGGCTTTTGGTTTAGGATGTGACTGGAGAAGAACGTTTATAACTACTGATATGAATCCATTTTTTGATGCCTTTGTTCGTTGGCAGATGAGGAAATTGAAAGCAATGGGGAAAATTGTTAAAGATGTAAGATATGCCATATACTCTCCCTTGGATGGGCAGCCTTGTGCTGATCATGACAGGGCATCAGGAGAAGGTGTTAATCCTCAGGAGTACACCCTTATAAAGATGGAGGTGGTACCGCCACTTCCTGCGAAGATGAGCATTTTGGAAGGGAAGAAAGTCTTCCTTGCTGCTGCTACTTTAAGGCCAGAAACCATGTATGGCCAAACAAARGCATGGGTTCTGGCAGATGGAAAATATGGCGCATTTGAAATAAATGACACTGACGTTTTCATCTTAACCATGAGGGCAGCACTTAATTTGGCATATCAGAGATTATCACGTGTTCCAGAGAAGCCTACTTGTTTAGTAGAGTTGGCTGGTCAGGATCTCGTTGGACTGCCGTTGCGATCACCGTTGGCATTCAACGAAATCATATACACTTTGCCCATGAATTCAGTTGTCACAGAGAAGGGCACTGGAATCGTAACCAGCGTTCCTAGTGATTCACCGGATGATTATATGGCTCTCCAGGACCTTAGACAAAAACCAGCTTTCCGGGCGAAGTTTGGGGTGAAGGATGAGTGGGTTCTGCCATTTGAGATAATACCTATTATCAATCATCCAGACTTCGGGGATAAATCAGCCGAGAGAATTTGCATAGAGAAAAAGATCAAGAGCCAGAATGAGAGAGAAAAGCTCGATGAGGCCAAGAAAATAATCTACAAGGGGGGTTTCTATGAGGGAACCATGCTTGTAGGAGAGTTTGCTGGAATGAAAGTTCAAGAAGCAAAGAATTTGATCAGGAACAAACTGTTGGAGAGTGATCAAGCTTTGGTCTATAGTGAACCAGAAAAGAAGGTGATGTCAAGATCCGGAGATGAGTGCGTGGTTGCATTGACCGATCAGTGGTACATAACTTATGGAGAACCCGAATGGAGGAAATTAGCAGAGGAGTGTTTCGCTCGCATGAATCTCTACTCTGATGAGACTCGACATGGCTTTGAGCACACATTGAGCTGGCTGAATCAGTGGGCCTGTTCTCGTAATTTTGGACTTGGGACTCGCATTCCGTGGGATGAGGAGTTTCTTGTCGAGTCGTTGTCAGATTCTACTCTTTATATGGCATACTATACAGTATGTCATTTGTTGCAAAAAGGGGATATATACGGTAAGGACACTTCTTCTGTGAAACCGTGTCAGTTGACAGATGAAGTGTGGGATTTCTTATTCTGTGGTGGTCCATATCCCAAGTCTTCAGACATATCCTCGGATCTTCTTAATCAGATGAAGCAGGAGTTCGAGTATTGGTATCCATTTGACCTAAGGGTTTCTGGAAAGGATCTGATTCAGAACCATCTTACTTTCTGTATCTATAACCACACCGCCCTCTTGCCTGAGCACCACTGGCCTCGGGGTTTCAGGTGCAACGGACACATAATGCTGAATTCAGAGAAGATGTCCAAGTCCACTGGAAACTTCAGGACACTTCGTCAAGCAATTGAGGAGTTTTCTGCGGATGCCACAAGATTTTCTCTTGCAGATGCAGGTGATGGAATGGATG
Organism: Rhazya stricta; assembly: GCA_001752375.1. NCBI lineage: Eukaryota > Viridiplantae > Streptophyta > Magnoliopsida > Gentianales > Apocynaceae > Rhazya > Rhazya stricta. Next base: position 422,912 of record MEJB01000017.1, read on the forward strand.
ATGCAAATTTTGTCTTTGAAACAGCTAACGCGGCAATATTACGCCTGACAAAAGAGATAACATGGATAGGGGACGTTCTCAAAGCAGAGTCTTCTTTAAGAAGTGGTCCACCTTCTACCTTTGCTGATAAGGTATTTGCTAATGAAATCAACATTGCTACAATGATGACAGAGAAGAACTACAGTGAATACATGTTTCGGGAAGCCTTGAAGACGGGCTTTTATGATCTTCAGGCTGCAAGGGATGAGTACAGGCTTTCTTGTGGTTCAGGGGGCATGAACCGTGACCTTGTGTGGCGATTTATGGATGTTCAGACGCGACTCATTGCTCCAATCTGCCCACATTACGCTGAATACGTGTGGAAGGAACTTCTGAGGAAGGATGGCTTTGTCATAAAAGCTGGATGGCCTGAAGCTGACTTGCCTGATCTCACCCTGAAAAAGGCAAATAAGTATCTCCAAGATACGATAGTATCAATGAGGAAGCTCTTGCAGAAACAGGTGTCTGGTTCAAAGAAAGGCAACGTAAATGTGTCGAATACCCAGAACAGACCAACAACAGGCCTAGTATTCGTGAATGAGCAATTTGATGGATGGAAGAAGGAGTGTTTGCTGATACTCCAAAGAAAATTTGACCGTGTGTCACGCTCCTTTGCCCCTGACCAGGAGATACTTTCTGAATTGCAGCAGAGTGCCCTTGGACAGCAAGGCAATTTTAAGCAAGTACAGAAGCTCTGCATGCCTTTCTTGAGGTTCAAAAAAGATGAGGTTATGGCGATGGGTGTGCAAGCACTGGATCTCAAACTACCTTTTGGTGAGATAGAAGTCCTTGAGATGAATTTAGACTTGATCAAGCGGCAGCTAGGTCTTGAACAAGTGGAGATTTTGTCAGCTGCAGATCCAGTTGCTTTTGAAAAGGCTGGCGCTTTVGCCAATCTTCTGAAGCAAAKTCCACCCTCTCCAGGAACTCCTACAGCGATTTTTCTGAACTGAGTAATGTAATTTTGATCTCATTCCAAACARCTTTGSTGCTTAGAGAAGGTTGATGATTAAAGGACAATGTCATTCTTCAGTCATGCGGTGGTCCAATCGGAAGTAGTTTTTGTCTCTCTTTCTTCTCCTTTTTGGCATTTGTTAAAGTTATAATTTTATTCAAAGGTTACCAAACTTTAGTACAGCTGCTAATTTGGATATTGAGGTTTTCTATTCTTTGTATCTATATGAGACTCTTTGAGGCAAGCATTTTTAAAGATTAGGCTCAGACCATCTGTGCTTGTATACTTATTTTTAGAAGTCTTGTTTGTTTGCAAAAATCGCCATGAATAGGCTTAGCATGAAGGGCAGAATGCCAGATTTCTATATGGTAGCTACTCCTTTGTTCATGATATTTTGATCTCTGTCTGAACAGCATCTGTTCTGCTCATGTTCTTTAAGTATGCTTGTCGAACAGTAAGCAGTGGGTCAAGAATGAAAGATATTATGTCGATGTTTTTCACTTGCAACTTGTTATACCCTTAGGTACTTGAAATTGATCCCTGGTGCAGTCTGTTCAAAAGCTGAATTAACATTTCTATGATGATGGTTTCTGCAGACCCTATGTCAAACTATGATATCTCTCGACTATGAAACCTAGAATTTGAGTAAAACACTTGAAGGTTTGTGATATAGGATATCTATAAGCCTGAGAATGGTATGATTGTGACTAGAAAGGTATGCAGCATTTTGTATGGATTGAGAATGGTCTTAGTGGTCTAGTCAATTATTTAATCAGTTTTGCCATTGAAACTCATCATAACGATTTGAAATTTCTTCATTTTGGATGTACTTGGTCCTCTTTGGAACATAAATCTAGTCAATTACGCACCATCATGATGGTATGAAATTTCTCGTTTTGGATGTGCTTAGTCTTCTTTSGGGGCACAAATGATRCTTCGAAAATCATGCCATTTATGGTCTGAACGCATTTTAAATACGTCATAAAACTGGCTTAAATGAAATGACTATGCATCGCATTCTTTCCAGATCAACAACATACAAATTTGATTTTCAGAAGAGGCCAAAAGAAAAATCTAAAAGCCGTATACTTTCAGCTTTCTCAAGTTCAGAATAAATACACAACACCTTCTCAAGAGTTCCCAACCGTAATAGCAATGGAGAATTCTTGGCTTGTCTTAGCTTTTGCAGGGCTAGCAGCTCTCTTTTTCCTCTCAAAATTAACCAATTATCGCGGCCACCGGAAACAGAAACTRCCCCCAGGTCCAAAACCATGGCCTATTATTGGCAATTTACACCTTCTTGGTTCTATCCCACATCAATCTTTGCACTTGTTAGCCAAAAGATATGGAGAATTGATGTACCTAAAATTCGGTCCTAAACCTGTTTTAGTAGCTTCATCACCAGAAATGGCTAAAGAATTCTTAAAGACACATGACAGGATCTTCGCCTCTCGCCCAGCTACTGCTAGTGGTAAATACACAGCTTATCACTACTCCGATGTAACATGGGCGCCTTACGGTCCGTACTGGAGACAGGCTCGCAAACTTTACCTCTCTGAAGTATTCAATCCGAAACGACTCGACTCCTATGAATATCTTCGTGTACAGGAAAGAAAGGCTTTAATTTCTGGCCTTCATGCTCTGTCTGGCAAGCCAGTTGTGTTGAGAGATCATCTATCTCGTTACACCCTCTCTAGCATAAGCAGAATGGTTTTGGGCAACAAGTACTTCACTGAAACCAAATTCGACGATGAATCCATCGTTACCCTGGAAAAGTTGAGAGAGATGCTAGACCAGTGGTTTTTGCTTAATGGTGTGTTCAACATAGGGGATTGGATACCATGGCTTAGCAGATTTGACTTGCAGGGCTATGTAAAACAAATGAAGGAGTTGAACAAAAATTTCGATAGATTCCATAACTATGTTCTTGATGATCATCAAACTAAGAGGAATGCTGAAAAAGATTTTGTCCRTAAGGACATGGTTGACATCTTAGTGCAGCAAGCTAAGGACCCTAATCTTGATATTAAGCTCACAAGAGATAACGTGAAGGCTCTAMTACAGGTGAGTTTCTACACATCCTTGTAGAAAATAACAGATTCATACAAAGCGTTATTATACAATCCTACATATTTTTGCAGGATTTATTAGCCGGTGGTACAGATACCTCGGCTGTAACGACAGAGTGGGCAATGAGCGAACTACTTAAGCATCCACAACTGATTGAAAAGGCAAACGAAGAGCTCGATAGGGTTATAGGAAGAGAGAGATGGGTGGAAGAGAATGATTATTCAAAACTACCCTTCATTGAGGCAATCATAAAGGAGACACTGAGGATCCATCCAGTAGCTACATTGCTTGCACCACATTACGCCATTGAAGACTGCAATGTCGCCGGTTATGATATTTCCAAAGGAACTACGGTCCTCATAAACGCATGGAGTATAGGAAGGGATCCAAATTACTGGGATTCACCAGAAGAGTTCTTGCCAGAAAGGTTTCTTGGAAAAGATATTGACCTGAATGGTCAAAACTTTGCTCTAATTCCATTCGGGTCTGGCCGGAGGAGGTGCCCAGGCTACCAACTAGGGATGAGAGTTGTTAGATCAACTTTGGCCAACTTGTTGCATGGATTCAACTGGAAATCACCTCCTGGAATGAAGCCAGAAGATATCTGCATGGAAGAGGCTTATGGACTCACTACTCATCCAAAAATCCCATTGTCTTTGATCATTGAGCCTCGACTGCCTCTCCATCTCTATTAGTATGTATTACTTTTTGCAATACATTCTACATCAATTAGAGTAGGATAGATATATAATAAAGAGTGTATATAGTGGATGTATTAAAAGATGAATAAAATTAACATTATTCTTTATTAAAAGCTGATTGCTATAGTAAGGATCAAGCATTGAACCTACATTAATCCTACTTTGTAATGTATGGCTCAAGAGAGAGACGTGATCACCGTAGAGCCAGATTTGGTGACAAAAACCTAACACTATATGAATTTGGAAACTTAGAGNTTTGCTCTAATTCCATTCGGGTCTGGCCGGAGGAGGTGCCCAGGCTACCAACTAGGGATGAGAGTTGTTAGATCAACTTTGGCCAACTTGTTGCATGGATTCAACTGGAAGTTACCTCCTGGAATGAAGCCAGAAGATATCTGCATGGAAGAGGCTTATGGACTCACTACTCATCCAAAAATCCCATTGTCGACCATCGTTAAACCTCYACTTCCTCTCCATCTCTATTAGTAACATCATTTGTTTGTATTGATCAAATATTCCATATATATGAAGTTGTATTATCCATTATTGATAGGCCACTGATATAATAAAGATCAAGCAACGAACACAGTGACCCTTAGTCCTTACTAATCATACTCCGAAATCTAGAGCTCAGAAAAGAGACGTGATTGCCTTAGAGCCAGAGTTGATGATAAAAACCAATCACTCTATGAATCTACAAACGTATTGAAACTTGAATGTCTAATGGTCCTCAACATTTTCTTTCTCTTTTGACAGGTTTCGAGTAGAAGGTAATGCTTTTTTATATTAAGAAATTACAATCTATGTATTAAAGATCATCTAATATTTGTTATATGATATGATATAATCTCTATTATTAAAGTAGTTAATATTATATATATATACACATCACATTACGATACTAATTATGATATGTATATATGGTGTTTTCTGTATTCCTTATCTTGTCAATCACCGTGAACTATTTTTATTATCCAAACATGTAAGAAAATAACAGGAATGTTGCCGCTAGAGTTTATACACTCGTCGTCCCCTTGAACTATTCTGATATCTAAATGACCAACAAAACAATATTAACCTTTTATTTTGTAATGTCATGAAAGGTATCTTAGTTGCCCCGACTATGAGCAGAACATGATTGGGAAGATTGAGGAAGAGGTGGAAATATCTATATATATTCATGAATTTTTCAAGAACATATAGTAGTCAAGAGTAGCTGCATCAATGATAATAATCTTGAAACGAATAAAAAGGGATATTTAATGGACAAAGTTTCTCATCTTTTATGTATCCCTATCATAAGGCTTGTCTTAAATATGGGGTTTATTATAATAGATGGAGAGAGAACTTTGGACAAGAAGTATTCTTTGGACAATTTCTCTTCACATTTTCATGAGCAATCAAAATATTACAACACGGAACCATTTTAAGATATATATTCTCTTAGTACTAGGACTTCTATAGTCCTTAGCAAAACATAAATGATCATACTTCATTGTACAACCACATTTTGAAGCAATTTTGTTGACTAGAACCTTTGGATGATATGTGAGTCCATATACTTCCTCCAAGACTCAGGTAGTGCAACCACCACAGGAGAAGAACCAAACTTCAATTGCATTATGTCTCCATATTTCTTGGCCAATGAATCTAATGCTCGATGAGGGCACGAGCCAAGGAGGTGTAAAGTTGCTGATGATCGGACATGGTTTGGGACCTGGTGCAGGATTTTTTTTTGAGCGCTTGTTCCTGAATGCATTTGAGAAAAAACCTATTGCGCCAAGGATTAGGAATGCAAAAACTAAGGAAATCAAAGATTATATGTCCCTCGGTGTATGAAAATGAGGCCGTTGCAGTACTGGTTTTGTTTATAGTTGAGTTTGATTGCTTAGGTAGGCTAGATTCCTGGKTACAAGGATTCTTAGGTGCTGAAATGAAGCTGTATAACCTCTCCCTCTAGCATTCAGGACAAGCCTCTCTCTCTYGAGGGAACTCAGAACAGTACTGTACAATTATTGTTGTGATGAAGCTGTACCTCCAGCCACGTGAAACGCTGGTACATCTTCTGTCATTATCAAACACAGCTTACCTTTGATGCTTCAAACATTAGCTGCATCTTTTTGCACTTTGAGTTCGARTCTGTGTTAGTATATGTGGAAGAAGAGCACATTAAACACGAGATTTTAGCCAGATAGGCTTTCCTTTTTAGAGCCAATCAGGTGTTGGCTTTGTCCTTATTTTCTTTTTGAATTTTMGCTTTAACGCTATATGATCTAGCATTTCTTCAAGCTATAACACATGAGGCAATCTAGCATTTTTCATTTTTCACAAGGAATTTACAAGGTTAGAGCTGGATCCAATCTGACTAAAAACTCCATTAAACCCAGTTGAAATATTTGACAGAACACCACAGTAAAAAAATCTGCGGCTTAGGTACTGCATGTGGGTTAGCTTGGAAACAGATTTTGACCGAGCAGCTTATATCGAGTGATTACTAAACATTTGGGATAGGATATTTGGATTCGGAAATCTTTGTGGGTCCTCATGAAAAGACTCAATGGATAAGATCTTGGTTAACAACGAAAAGGGCATAATGTGCCAATTGATTAAGCCATAGATTTAGATAAATGATAAAAACCTAATTAAAAGAGGAATCGTTAAGTTAAGACTATGTTACTGATCACATTAATATCTCATGAGCATGATCCATAATCAACGACCCACCCCCAAGAATTCAAGAATCCCAAACTTTCAACAAGCTCTAAAACAAACATGCGTATATCATAGAATAATCTGGAAACTTATTGCCCTCTATGTTTTCTTGTGTTTCTATATGAATTTGATTCCCAGAAGAGGGCCAAAAAACAAAAAGGCCGTAGAACTCCAGTATAAATACACAAAACCTTCTCAAAAGTTCTCAACCCTAAAAGCCTTACAGTTAATAGCAATGGAGATTTCTTGGCTTGTCTTAGCTTTAGCATGGCTATGATATTTCCAAAGGAACTACAAAGTTGCTGGTTATGATATTTCCAAAGGAACTACAGTACTCATAAATGCATGGATTATGGGAAGGGATTCAAATTACTGGGATCCACAAAAGGTTTCTTGGAAAAGATATTGACCTGAACGGACAAAACTTTGCCCTCATTCCTTTGGGGTCCGGGCGGAGGAGGTGCCCATGCTACGCACTAGGGATGAGAGTTGATAGATCAACTTTTGCCAACTTGTTGCATGGATTCAACTGGAAGTTACTTCCCGGGATGAAGCCAGAAAATATCTCCATGGAAGAAGCTTATGGACTCACTACTCATCCAAAAATCCCATTGTCGGCCATCGTTGAACCTCGACTTCCTCTCCATCTCTATTAGTAACATCATTTGGTTCTGTTGATCAAATATTACACACATATAAAGTTGTATTATCCTTTATTGAAAGGGGTATAACTGGAATTTTTGAGGAACACGCAGCGACCCCTACTAATTTCACTTAGAAATCTGGGGCTCAAGAAAGAGACTTGACCTTCACTATGACTTTGGAAGCCTGATAAAACTTGAGTATCCAATGCATGGTCCTCTATATGAGCCCTTTTCTTTTGGAGCTTTCAAACCAAAAAAAAAAAAAAAGTCTTTTTTCTATTATGAGATTCCCCGACATCTAATACAAGTATCATATAATACAACCAATCTCTGTTATTATAATAGTTAATATTATACATATTGTTATATTATGATATAAAATGTATGTATATAGTATTTTGTAAATTCGTTATCTTATCAATCCTTTAAATTATTATGATGTCCAAATGGGCGACAAAACAATATAAACCATTCTATTTATAACTTTCAAGAACACTCATTTGGTGTAGGAAATCAAAGTTTTGTCCATTGGTGTAGGAAAATGAGGCTGTGGCAGTATGTACGATTCTATAAAAGCTGTGGCATTAGGTTTATTTGTAGCGGAGTTTGATTTCTCAAGCTTCTGCATCGAGTACCAGTGGGAGATAATATTGCATATTTATGGTCTCTGATGAGGAAATCGCAAAGTTCACTAATCCGTATCACCGGCTTTTTTCCCACCCCTTGCGGTGGATGATTTGAAGGCTTTTGGCTTGGGATGTGACTGGAGAAGAACATTTATAACTGCTGATATGAATCCATATTTTGATGCCTTCGTTCATTGGCAGATCAGGAAATTGAAAGCAATAGTAAAAATTGCTGCTGTTAGCGGCACTTATTTCCTTCTCCACTTTTGTGCACTAATAGATGATAATGGACCAGTCAATGACTTTCAATTTTGCAATTGAACTCATTGTGATGATTTGAAATTCCTCATTTTGGACGTAATTCAAACTCACCTTCTAACCCATTGAGGCTTCAACATACTCTCCCTCTGGGTTTTCTCTTTGTCCTCTAATGGACTTAAATGGTCCTCCCAAATCAACATCACTTAGCCTCTTTGATTTCTGTTGAAGAATATCATCCACAACTGACGCAAAAGAAGATTGCAGCATCTCCACTGTAGCCATTTTTGGATCACATCAACAATTACTGATACCTGATCAACGACCCACCCAAGAATTCAAGAATCCCAGAACTTTCAACAAGCTCCAAAACAAACAAAATGCCTTAGCCAAAGTAGCATATGTATAACAAACAAAGCCAAACAGAGACTTCTGATAATATGGAAGGCCGATAAAAAACATAAAATGCAAACTCCAAGAACACTCATTTGGTGAATGTGTTGAGGCCAGAAATGCTATTAAATCCGTSTACGAATTTGATTTCCAAAAGAGGGCCAAAAGATAAGAAAGCCGAATGCTTCCTGCTTTCTCAATTTCAGTACAAATACACAAAACCTTCTCAAAGTTCTCAACCGTGAAAGCCTTATTTTTAATAGGAATGGAGAATTCTTGGCTTGTCTTAGCTTTTGCAGGGCTAGCAGCTCTCTTTTTCCTCTCAAAATTAACCAATTATCGCGGCCACCGGAAACAGAAACTRCCCCCAGGTCCAAAACCATGGCCTATTATTGGCAATTTACACCTTCTTGGTTCTATCCCACATCAATCTTTGCACTTGTTAGCCAAAAGATATGGAGAATTGATGTACCTAAAATTCGGTCCTAAACCTGTTTTAGTAGCTTCATCACCAGAAATGGCTAAAGAATTCTTAAAGACACATGACAGGATCTTCGCCTCTCGCCCAGCTACTGCTAGTGGTAAATACACAGCTTATCACTACTCCGATGTAACATGGGCGCCTTACGGTCCGTACTGGAGACAGGCTCGCAAACTTTACCTCTCTGAAGTATTCAATCCGAAACGACTCGACTCCTATGAATATCTTCGTGTACAGGAAAGAAAGGCTTTAATTTCTGGCCTTCATGCTCTGTCTGGCAAGCCAGTTGTGTTGAGAGATCATCTATCTCGTTACACCCTCTCTAGCATAAGCAGAATGGTTTTGGGCAACAAGTACTTCGCTGAAACCAAATTCGACGATGAATCCATCGTTACCCTGGAAAAGTTGAGAGAGATGCTAGACCAGTGGRTTTTGCTTAATGGTGTGTTCAACATAGGGGATTGGATACCATGGCTTAGCAGATTTGACTTGCAGGGCTATGTAAAACAAATGAAGGAGTTGAACAAAAATTTCGATAGATTCCATAACTATGTTCTTGATGATCATCAAACTAAGAGGAATGCTGAAAAAGATTTRGTCCRTAAYGACATGGTTGACATCTTYSTGSAGCAAGCTYAGGAKCCTAATCTTGATATTAAGCTCACAAGAGATAACGTGAAGGCTCTAMTACAGGTGAGTTTCTACACATCCTTGTAGAAAATAACAGATTCATACAAAGCGTTATTATACAATCCTACATATTTTTGCAGGATTTATTAGCCGGTGGTACAGATACCTCGGCTGTAACGACAGAGTGGGCAATGAGCGAACTACTTAAGCATCCACAACTGATTGAAAAGGCAAACGAAGAGCTCGATAGGGTTATAGGAAGAGAGAGATGGGTGGAAGAGAATGATTATTCAAAACTACCCTTCATTGAGGCAATCATAAAGGAGACACTGAGGATCCATCCAGTAGCTACATTACTTGCACCACATTACGCCATTGAAGACTGCAATGTCGCCGGTTATGATATTTCCAAAGGAACTACGGTCCTCATAAACGCATGGAGTATAGGAAGGGATCCAAATTACTGGGATTCACCAGAAGAGTTCTTGCCAGAAAGGTTTCTTGGAAAAGATATTGACCTGAATGGTCAAAACTTTGCTCTAATTCCATTCGGGTCCGGGCGGAGGAGGTGCCCAGGCTACCAACTAGGGATGAGAGTTGTTAGATCAACTTTGGCCAACTTGTTGCATGGATTCAACTGGAAATCACCTCCTGGAATGAAGCCAGAAGATATCTGCATGGAAGAGGCTTATGGACTCACTACTCATCCAAAAATCCCATTGTCTTTGATCATTGAGCCTCGACTGCCTCTCCATCTCTATTAGTATGTATTACTTTTTGCAATACATTCTACATCAATTAGAGTAGGATAGATATATAATAAAGAGTGTATATAGTGGATGTATTAAAAGATGAATAAAATTAACATTATTCTTTATTAAAAGCTGATTGCTATAGTAAGGATCAAGCATTGAACCTACATTAATCCTACTTTGTAATGTATGGCTCAAGAGAGAGACGTGATCACCGTAGAGCCAGATTTGGTGACAAAAACCTAACACTATATGAATTTGGAAA
>MEJB01000017.1:433497-682229 GCA_001752375.1 Rhazya stricta
TGATACAATTTCTACTAATATTATCACAATTGATATACATATAGTGTTTGGTGAACTCGTTTCATTTTATAATAATATGATCCTTTCATTTTGTAACCAATCATCGTGAGAATTTATGCACTCGATAAGTTTTACTATCTTTATCAATTCCCTTCAACTATTCTGACGTTGAGATGACTAATAGAACAATATCAAGCCTTCATTTTGTAACATGTCATGATCACTAAAATATCTTGAAACATAAAGTCAAGAATAGCTTTGGTCATAAATAATAAATGTTGAAACGAAAGAGATATTTAGCGAACAAAAGTTGCTTGGACAATTTGTCTTCCTATTCAGCAATCAAAATGGTACAACACTAGGAACCATTTTAAGATAGACTCATAGTACTAGGACTTTTTTGTAGTCCTAAGGAACCTCCGATGAGGAAATTGCAAAGTTAACTAGTCCGTATCACCGGCTTTTTTTCCACCCCTTGTGGTGGATGATTTGAAGGCTTTTGGCTTGGGATGTGACTGGAGAAGAACGTTTATAACTGCTGATATGAATCCATATTTTGATGCCTTCATTCATTGGCAGATCAGGAAATTGAAAGCAATGGTAAAAAATTGCGGCTGTTAGCGGCACTTATTTCCTTCTCCACTTTTGTGCACTAATAGATGATAATGGCGTTAAACTATGAAGCCAAATTCATGATCAAGGCTTTAGATAAACTCGGAGGTCAAGTTAGTGGATAAAAGCTTAATTACCTTGGCTTATCTAGATAGAGGTTGTGTTGCCTTTGTCTCTTATCTCTAAATCTCTTGAATACATATCTAAAATATATTCTTGAGTGAAGATTATTAAATCCTAATCGATAATCTTGTGAGGCTTTGTAATTAAGAATACCAAGTTATCAGGTATTACTAACTTAGAGTTCTAGCTTAGGAAAGGTCTGTAACAATCTTCTAGTTTATATATAGTGAAATCTGCAGCAGCAATAGGACGTACCTTTCATTTGAGAGGGAACCTCTATAAATCTGTGTGTTCTTTAAATTTCTACAGTTTACCTTCATTGTTAATTGATTTCTCTGGTTGGGGGAATTAGATTTTGAATAACTAATTCCTAACAAGTAGTATCAGAGCAAGGTTGTTGATTGCGAATCATAACCAGGAGAAACAATGGCTGGAAACGAAGGTGTAGTAACACACGACGTTGCAAAATTCGATGGGACGGATTTTGCATACTGGAAGATGTGTATGGAAGACTATCTGTATGGGAAAGAGCTAGATGGACCTCTGGGTGAAAAGCTGGATGAAAAGAGCGATGATGATTGGAAGAAGTTAGACAGGAAGGTCTTAGGGGTGATCAGACCTTGTCTAGCTAGGAATGTTGCCGCTAACGTAGCCAAGGAGACAACCACCAAAGGGTTGTGGAAGGCTTTGTCAAATTTGTATGAAAAGCCTTCTGCAAACAACAAGATCTATCTGATGAAGAAGTTGTTCAATCTGAAGATGAGTGACAGTACTCCTATTGCTTCTCATCTAAACAAATTCAGTGGGATCATAAATCAATTGTCTACTGTTTCGGTAGAGTTTGAGGATGAGTTGCAGGCCTTGATACTATTAGCCTCATTGCCTAATAGTTGGGAGTCGATGAGGGCTGCTATTAGCAACTCAATGGGAAGTGACAAGCTGAAATTTAGAGAGATAAGGGAGCGTGTCTTGAATGAGGAGATACGCTTTAGTAAAGATCAAGCATTGAACCTACACTAATCCTACTTTGTAATGTATGGCTCAAGAGAGAGACGTGATCACCGTAGAGCCAGATTTGGTGACAAAAACCTAACACTATATGAATTTGGAAACTTAGAGAAACTTGAGTYTTCAATGGTCCTCTATGTACCTTCTTTTTGTTTTGGCTTTTTCAAGCAAAGAAATGTCTTTTTTCTGTGCTATGAGGTTCCCATATATATATTGGTGCACTTAATGATACAATTTCTACTAATATTATCACAATTGATATACATATAGTGTTTGGTGAACTCGTTTCATTTTATAATAATATGATCCTTTCATTTTGTAACCAATCATCGCGAGAATTTATATATTCGATAAGTTTTACTATCTTTATCAATTACTTTCAACTATTCTGACGTTGAGATGACTAATAAAACAATATCAAGCCTTCATTTTGTAACATGTCATGATCATTAAGATATCTTGAAGCATAAAGTCAAGAATAGCTTTGGTCACAAATGATAAATGTTGAAACGAAAGAGATATTTAGTGAACAAAATTTGCTTGGACAGTTTGTCTTCCTATTCAGCAATCAAAATGGCACAACACTAGGAACCATTTTAAGATAGACTCATAGTACTAGGACTTTTGTTGTCCTAAGCAACACATAAATGATCATTTGGTCATACTTTATTGGAGAGTAATATTTGAAGCAATTTTGTTGAGAATATAACTAGTAAAAGTGGCTGGGAAAACGAGGTTCCAAGACCGTAGTTAGTGGAACCTTTGGATGAGATGTGAGTCCATATTCTTCCTCCAAGTCTATATCTTCAGCTAAGATGTGAATCCATGCAGCAAGTTTACCAAAGTTGTCCTCACCAGTTTAAGTCCAAGGCTATAACCCGGGCACCTCCGTCGGCCGGAGCTAAACGGCAAGAGGGAGAAACTCTGTCCCTTCAGGTCAATATCCACCCCCAAGAACCTATTTGGACGAAATTCTTCCAGTGTGTCCCGGAACCTGGGGTTCCTTCCCATACTCCATGTGTTGATGAGGATTACTGTCCCTTTAGCTATGCCATAACCTGCTACCTTGCGATCTTCAATGGCAAAGCGTGGTGCAAGTAATGTAGCCAGGGGGTGTAACCTCACTGTTTCTTTTATAATTGCATCTAAGTAAGTCAGTTGTGAAATGTCTTTCTCTTCTACCCATCTGTCTCTTCCGATTACCTGGTCGAGTTCTTCTGTTGCCTTCTCTATGAGATGTGGATGCTTCATAAGGTTATACATTGTCCACTCGACTGTGGTTGCTGAGGTATCTGTGCCGCCACTTAACAGATCCTGCCACCGTGTTGGTAAAAAGGAATCAAGAAAAGCTTAGGATTAGGTTTGTTAGATACATACATAGTTTGTCTAAGGCTCGCATTGAAAGTTTAGATAAAAATCTAACCTGCACCAATCTCTTGATACAATCTCCATCGAGCTTAATCTCAAGATTGGGATCCTTAGCCAGCTGCAATAAGACATCCACCATGTCCTGAGGCTCGAAGTCCTTCACACTTTCCATCTTAGCCCTGTGATCATCAATCACAAAGTTGTGAAATTTATCAAAATTCTTTTTCAAATCCTTCATTTGCTTCARATAACCCTGCAAATCAAAGSGAGCAATCCATGGTATCCAGTCCCCAYTGTTAAACACACCATTGAGCCAGAACCACTTCTCTATCAAGTCCTGCAATTCTTCCAGTTTCATTGCTGGAGTACCAGAATCAGATGCAAAGTACTCTTTGCTCATCACAGTTCTGCTAATACTAGACAGAGTATAACGAGATAAATGATCTTTCAGAATAACAGGCAAAAGCTGAGAAATGAAAGCCCGTCTCTCATCAGAACGAATATATTCATAGGATTCAAGTCGTTTGGGGTTGAATATCTCGGTGTGTAAATTCTTCTTGCTTGTCGCCAATATGGACCATAAGGCACCCATACCATGTCACGATTGTTGTAGCTAGTATATTTTCCAGCAGCCGTGACAGGCCTTGAGGAAAAATATGCATCGTGCGCCTTCAAGAATTGTTCTGCCATTTCTGGCGACGAAGCAATCACCACAGGGGAAGAACCAAACTTCAATTGCATTATATCTCCATATCTCTTAGCCAATGAATCTAATGCTCGATGTAGGCGCGAGCCAAGGAGGTGTAAGTTGCCGATGATGGGCAATGGTTTGGGAACTGGTGCAGGATTTCTTTTTGAGCGTTTGGTCTTCAATGGATTTGAGAAAAAAACCTATTAAACCAAGTATCAGGAATGCAAAAAATAAGAAAATCAAATATGTGTCCATTGGTTTAGGAAAATGAGGCTGTGGCAGTAGGTAAGATTCTAAAAATGCTGTGGCATTAGGTTTATTGATAGTTGAGTTTGATTGCTTAGGTAGGCTATGTTCCTGGCTACAATAACTTAAACTCCCCCTCTAGAACGAACACAGAACAGTACGGTACAATTATTTTTGAGATGGATCTGTACAATCATATGTGAATCCATCTACCCACTCAAGAGACTATGCGTTGAAGGGTCATAATCAAACACAGCTTCTCACATTTTATGCAGAAACCAAAATGAGATGAAACATGCTTGAATTTGACAGTTTTTTTTTTCTTTTTAATCACTAATCGAGGTTATTCTAGTTATGGAATCTGGACGTGAATCAAGTTCATTGGTTTCTTCCCCTTGGAGCTTTCATTCATTTACTTCACCATAATATTGCTGTTTTTGCTGGAAATCGCTGGCGCCTCTGAAAAATGATGCAGCTTTTTCTTTGAAGCGGCAAAACATTGTTGAACGCTATTTAGTTGTATCTTTTTAGCTTTGATTCTCATGTATACTAAAGAACACAACACTGAAAAAGCTGTGGCTTAGGTAATCTGCATGTGAGCTGCTGGAGTAAATGATTGTAGAAACATCTGGTTGGGATAACTGGATTTGAATATTTTCATGGAACCTCGTAAAAAGTCTCAATGGCTTAAAAATCTTATAAATGAATCATGTCAATCCAAATGTGAAAATTGATTAAGAAGGGGTGTTAGAATAATGACAAAGAACAAATTATGTACTTAAAATGAAGTTTCGTACTCGATCTTTCTTTATATTATCATATTGAAAGAATTCTGAGTTAAGTATTTTTTTGAATTTATTAAGTTAGAAGTTACAGACACAATTCAATCGGAATTCAAATTAATCTTATCGATATGCAAATATCAAGTTTCAAGWGGGAAAAAAGACGTAACTAGAGATCGGATTCCTATAATTATTATCCAACTACATTTGTTAAAAAAATGCAGTGCATGTGATTCTTATTATCCATAAAAATTACTACGGGAATTTATTCAAGATTACATAGCGTTCCAATATAACGCGTTTCTTTCTATCTAGCCAGATCACGTAAAGCAATGCATGGCAGCAGGAGATAATTAGGTTATACATGCACTTTAATACAACATGATAGACATAAGCCTGAAGATGTCCGAACTCTGATATCTCGTTAAGAGGTAAAAACATTCGACTTTTTAAGGAAAAGAAGTCGCAACTCATTAAAATAGTACAGATTTTGGCCAGGAAACAATATATATATATATATATATCCTAATATTTCTGTGGAGAAAGATTATAGATGATCAGTCCATGGCAACGCGAACCAGTTGCTTGCCTACATTCCGGCCATGAAAGATTCCAACCAGAGCAGAAGCTGCATTTTCAAGACCTTCAGCGATGTCTTCAACATAAATCAACTTCTTCTCTGATAAATTCTTGATAGCCCACTCGACATACTGTGAATGTATTTTATGCTTATAATCGAGTTCAACAAACCCTTCTATTCTGATCCGTCTTGTGATGAGAGAAAACAGGTTCTTAATCCCATCTGGTTCCCRGAGATTATACTGAGAAATCATGCCGGAAACTGCAATCCGGCCATGAGGGTTCATGTGCAAAAGRACCTCGTCCAGCATCTTTCCACCAACGTTGTCAAAGTAGATATCGATACCCTTCGGAAAATGCCTTTTCAAGTTTGCAGCCAGATCAGGGCCGTCCGTATAGTTAAATGCATCATCAAATCCAAGCTCGTTCTTGAGCATATGGACCTATAAGTTCATTGAAAGAAAAGTCCAACATAAAATGGGCTTCTACCCCAAAAAGTTGCATCTCGTTAGCCCAATATAAGATGGGCTAAAACCCAACAAAATCGCATTTAGAGTCCGATAGATTAAACGATCACTAACGAATTATACCTTTTGATTTGTGCTAGCGCTTCCAACAACATAGCAATCCATCATTTTGGCAAATTGGCCGACAAGRTGGCCAACTCCTCCCGCAGCCGAGGAAACATAAACCACTTCCCCTTTCCTTGGATTGCATATATTGTAGAATCCAACATAGGCTGRCACTCCAGGCATACCTATAAATTAAAAGACCATTCATATTCAAATTGGTTTGAGGAAAAAAAAATTTTGGTTAGTCTGTCAGACAACCACCTACCCATCCCAGCCACAACAAGGCTGAGAACGATCCTCTACTGCCCTTTAAGCTCTCAAGGACCCCAAAGGGCTGTTAATCACGCTCTGGTTAGGTGGTCCTGTTTCATCCACCAGACTTGGTTTCCTGTCTCCTTAGAACTCAAGGATACAGAGGTACGAACCTATAGAACAGATCCTGTTCAAGTAAGGTCGTGACCTTGACGCCTACGGCTTGACTATAGTAGGCAATAATTTATAACCTATGTTTCCGATTTGGGATTAGATAAAGAATAGACACCTGCCTAATATACCCGCATAGTATGAGAGAGGCACTTTGGGTATGTAGTCTTTAATCTTGAATAGTCCCTRGGTGTTATGAAGAATGCTGTACTCTTCCCAACCAACTAAACCCCAGATAAAATCACCTTCATTGAATGCAGGGTCACCTGATTTCAAAACCTTTGCCACTCCATAGCCATGGARTACCTGAGGAAAAAGCTCATTGAGTTAGAAGAGTTGRGTAATTCCAATATAGGAGAAGGAGAAGAAGATGAAGTGGAGCATATCTCACAGAGCCAGGGGCTAGCGGGGCTGCAAGGGAGTCGAATTCTTTGCCGGGAGGGAACATCAAATGTCGCATGTAAGGATCGCAAGCCAAGAAGAGGTTCTTGACAAGCAGAGCTTTGGATCCATGAGGGATTTCGAAGGAGATGATGCTCGTTTTCAACTCAAAATCACTCTCCTCCATGTATCCACTGACATGGTTTTTCAATAATATCTGTTTATTAGGCTGCATCTTGTTCTTTCTTCCTTTCTTCTTTTGATAACTTTGAATTGCTTGATGCTGCCTGCTATATACATATGTAGGCTTTTTCACTGTGCATTTTTCTGGTGTGGTTGGTTGGTGGTTTATGRGGTTGATGATGCTGGATATACGACTGATTTGATCAGTTTTTCTTGGATGCCATGGGAAATCTAGTCATGGGATCTTTATGTCTGAATCATGTGACATTTGGGGCTCCATGTCATATTCAAAGATTTTGTGTCCTGCCTTCTACYGATCAAATTTGTAAATGTAATTTGAATTGAATTTAAAAAAAAAAAWTTCAAATGATTAGTTTAATCATTGAAGTACAACTTAAACCGACRAATTTTATATGTATACGAYTGTTGAATGCAATTATAATTCATTCATTGAAGTCAATTATGTTAAGACATATAAATGCTATTAATTTTTACATTGACATAAARTCAAAGGATCTCACTARTCCGTCCTGAAAGCTCTATAAAAGATACAAATTGCAGGATGTATTATAGCCTGCTAGGGACCAAAAGGCCTACCATATGTACATACTTATGGGTTCTAAGTATTTTGAATGTTAGAGATAATTTTGATTAATTTAATGATAATTATCACAGACTTAATGGATAATGATGTAAAGCAATCGGACCGGGTCCCCAGTTCGATTACAGGTCTATTTTGGACTATCCAGCAGCGCAGATTAGTGTAATAAGAGCAAATAAGGCTAACTTGCACACCTCAATTGCACTTGACAAGACCAAAATATCCTCACGCTCTGATCTTCTCAACACCAGTAAACTTCGCTCACTATCTCGTCAATTCGGTTAAATAAGAAGCATATTCTTTCTCCCTCTCTCTCTCTCTCTCTCTCTCTCCTGTGTCTTTTTCTCAATTTTGCTCTCATTCGCTTCTGATCATCATCGTTCGGTACGTCCTTCGGAATCATTTTGAGAAAGAGAGGAAAAAGCAGATTGATTTTCTCTGGAAAAAAGTAGCAAAGAAAGGAAGCGAGAGAAAAAGGGATTTGTTCCCCGTCCTTGAATTATGGATCTATGGTCCCTTCATTTGAAGAATACAAGCAATAGGGGGCCTTTCCTGCTGACAAATTCAATTCCAGAGAAACCCAATTCGGCACGGAGCTTAAGGAGCGTGATGATGGGTTCTTCTTCGGGGAATTGGGGGCTCCTTGAGATCAGGGTCTCCAGAAGAAAGAGTTATAGGAATCAGTCCTTCGTGGTCCCAGCTACGGGAAAGAAGAACAACAATAATAACAATCCTGATAATTCCAGTTCTTCTTCCCCTCCTTCCTCAGGTAAAGATTGCATCTTTTTACTTTGTTTTGCTTTCTTAACGGATGTAGTCTTAGTAATTTGCTTTTTAGCTGTGAAAGTTTTCACCTTGTTGATTGTGGGAAAATTGGGGAGATTTATCTTGAGTAATTGCAGAAAGTATAACAAATGCAGGCTATTGGGTTTGCGGTGGAAGAGTTTTTACCTAAAGTTCCTTATGGTAATGTAATAATCACCTTTAAACGTCAACCTTTTCTCCCTTAAAAACTCAAAAGAGGAAAATTTCCTTGAAGAGGAGTGTGTAAGCGCATGCTTGGAAAATTAAGGGAGACAGTCTGTAGGCTTAATGAGCTATGACATAAAATGAGCTGACAGAAAATTTGAGATGAAGGTTCTTTAGAAATACTTGGGAAAAAAGGAAAGTAGAAAGAGAAAAACATGGAACTAGACTTTGTGTGAGTTAGATTGGCTTAATGTCAATGAACTTCTAATGGGGCACGAAAGGAGGGTAGGCCAGATAGTGAAGAGAGTTACCTGTAGCAGTTGTCTAGTAAGGCCTGCAGATAAGAGTTCAGTCGCAACCAATCAACCAATTCTTAGGGAATTGCATATAGTCGGAAAAGGAGTTTAGCATGCTTGACATATTGATGGAATAAGTACTGCTCTCTTTTAATAAAGTTGATTAAGCTCCATTCAAGCTGATGAACTGTCTAAATATTTGGTGTTTTCTGGAAAGTTGATAATGGAAACAGTAGATATAGAATTCTTGAAACCAGAAGTGCTGCAATGCAAACTTACTCTTTTTAACTCCTGAGTGGAACAAAATAAAGGCGATAAATAACCTCTGCTAATCATGAGTTGGCTTAAATAATTTTCATGGCGTCCCAAGGTTGATTTTTCCTTGGTAACTATTGGGAGTATGATCTTATCTGGCACTCTAGAGCTTACTTCTTTTGTTCCCCCCAGGAGTGCAGCCAGTAATGTTTACTTTCTATGGACGCTCATGTTGATGCAGGAAACGATAATCAATCAAGTGCAGAAGGAAATAACCAGAAAGGAAGCAATCCTTCTGAAACCAACAAATCAAAAGATATTGGCTCGCAGAACTCCCATCGTAAACCGTTAGACTGGCGAGAATTCAGAGCAGGTCTTTATATTCAGGAGCAGGTAATATTTCTCTTCCTTATAAGGTCTGCTGCCACCTGAAGCTGTCTTTGGAAATGCTAGATATGAAAATTTGGTGCTTTATTTAAATAATCTTGTGAAAGTGTTCTTTTAAATGCTAGAGAGAGTTCATTACCGGTCATCCTTACAAGTTTGAAATGTTACTCTTTTGACAGTTTTTGGTGCTTTGTTGTTGCAGGCTGAAATTGCAGTTTCTGACACCCACAAACAAGACCAGGCAGCTATGCGACCCAAAACTCTTCCTCTTAAGTGGGCACATCCTATTTCCACACCTGAAAATGGCTGTCTTCTTGTTGCTACAGAAAAGCTTGATGGAGTTCGCACCTTTGAAAGAACGGTGGTTCTTCTTCTTAGATCTGGATCAAGGCACCCACAAGAGGGGCCGTTCGGGATCGTTATTAATCGTCCCTTGCACAAAAGGATCAAGCATATGAAACCTACTAATCTTGATCTGCAAACAACTTTTGCTGAATGTTCCTTGCATTTTGGTGGGCCACTTGAGGCAAGCATGTTTCTGATGAGAGCAGGCGAAAGTTCTCTTCATGGTTTTGAAGAGGTGATTCCTGGTGTTTGTTTTGGTGCTCGAAACAGTTTGGATGATGCTTCAGCACTTGTGAAGAAGGGTGTCCTTAAGCCTCATGATTTCAGATTCTTTGTCGGATATGCAGGGTGGCAACTCGACCAGTTGAGAGAGGAAATTGATTCTGATTATTGGTATGTTGCTGCTTGTAGTGCAAATTTGATTTTTGGGAGTTCTTCATCAGAAGGCTTATGGGAAGAGATTTTGCAACTAATGGGCGGTCACTACTCAGAATTGAGCCGCAAGCCGAAGCAAGATATTTAGTTCTTCCTGGAAAACAACATTCAGATACTGTGGTATAAGTGCATTATCTGACGACAAATGTACAGGATTATGGGATAGGTTTTAATTAGTCGTATTCCTTCTTTTCTTATTAAAAGGAACTTGCTATTTATGCATGTGTGTAATTAAAACACCTAAGAGAAAGGTACACTAATCAACCTTCGTCGTTTGAGGTGTGCCATTTTCCTTCAGGTAGAACCTCCTAAGGTATGCATTTCTTAAAGAGAAGTTTGCGGAATGTTGGTGATCAGTGTATCAGCTAGTTAAGATCGTTAAAAATCCAATCATATGGGTTCATTAATCCATAGATTGGTAATGGAAAAGATCGAATAATTGGTTGCTGCAAGAGAGAGTTTATATTCATCCACATGGTCGGAAGTTGTTCTGTTTTGCAAGAGACCAGTAAAACATATGCTGGAGCACAATTGGCAATCAAGGTGTTTAACTCGTATCTACCTGTGTCCAACACCAGCAAAATCAAACGCAGGAGGACAGAAGATCAGAAACGAGGAGATTGGTGTGCTTCCTGGGGGTTGGGGGTTCAGAAAATACACTGGGAAGCTTAAAATTAAAAGCATTTTGTTGGGGTCGAAACTGTTCTTTTACTACGTCTCCTTTTGGTTAATAGAACATCTCCCAACTTGGTTGATCCATCCTCTGAAGAAAGGCTTCTCCAAGATCATGTCAATGTATTCTAGCGTGCTATCTATTCAGAACAAAAGTTACATTTACATGGTATACAGAAGCATGCATTATAACTAGAAGTGAACCGTTTCGTCCAACTGTACAATCCTTCTCCACAAATGTCTATATCCAACTGGCTTACAGAGAGTTGCTCCTCATTTCCCTTTATGCTATATTGATGTTAGAAGCTTCTCTGTGAACATAAATCAGAAAAGCCTCTTCGCTTGAGCTGGACCGTTGTGTCCATTCTGGCCCCTTCTAAAGATACGACTCATTTTGCTAGTGAGAGTAGCAAGACTCAATGACTTTTCTTTCTTGATAAGGCTATAGAGCTCTTGATTCCGGATGTTTCTTCACTAACATCAATTTTTGCTGCTCATTGTCATATCAGTTCAATCTGGACCGATTCTTGTCAAGACGTGCTTTGCGCACCGCCTCTTGAATTTGTCTCTCATGCTCTTTTAGCATGTCTTCCATGTTTCCTCCAGGAGGCATCAAAGGGCCAGAGCAGAGGATCCTGTTTCTCTTGGGTGCATAACCCTGAAAATCAGTGGGAAGTAAAACACCTTAGGGGGCCTCGATACTACCATATGAACAAACAATGAAATGGTGAAGGCAAAGGGGAAGACACTTTGTGCAGTGGTATATTTAACCAAAGCGATTGAAAGTATTGAAGTCATCATGCGAAGTACAGAAATTCTCAGTTTACTGTAGAAAATGGAAGAATTTGTAAAGTCAGTCCTACTCTGCTCCTGTCTGACCTTGCCAATATATGTTTATTGCAAGTGATATAAATTGCAGTTATGAGATAAAAGATTAAAACATGCCACATATAGCACATTTCGGTGTTCCTGGAATGAGAAAAAGTAAGGCTTATTCCTGAAACAAAGTTCACGAAGGGGAGAGTTTAAAATTTTAAAGCAAAAATGTCAGATAATCTGCTAGTTTTTTGCACTATTTTCCATTTGAGGAAGTGAAATCTAATAGGAGACAAAGATTACCATAGATTCCTTGGCTGACAATGTATCGTAGTTTGAAACATGAATGCTGTCTACTATTGCTTGAGAACTCTGAGAAGTCTGTCTTTTCATGCTTTGCCGTGAAGAGCTATATGTCCTTCCTGGTATTGCATGACCTGGATCTTCCTTCCCCTTGTTAGTCCACCCTGTATTTGGGTGAATCATTGAGTTTGAGTGAGAGTATCCGTTCTTATTTCCTCTAGGCGGTTCAATTGGAAATCCAGCTCCACTATCCTCTTGAGGAATATATTTTACACTGGTTGACTTTGGTTGTCCCTGTGATTTCTAAGTTAGAGATAGTTCTGATTATGAAATCTTAATATCAAACGGTAAAGAAAGGAATAAACAGAAGAGAGCAAACCTGTCCCTGAGACTTTCCATCTTGTSTATTTACTCCCTCTGAGTTTTTCGATTTCTTCTTTGTAGACTGAGCTCCATCTCCTTTCACAGTTCCATCCTTTTGCCTAAGTACAGGGGACAAAGACAGCAGCAAGAAGAAAATAAGAACTCATGGTACAAAAAGACTCCCTTTAGGGCGAAAAAGATAAACAAATTAATGTGGCTCAGAGCAAACTTGGGAATAGAATTTGTTAGTTCGGAACTTGTGTTCGTTCAATAGTTAGCATACTAAATTGTCCCAAACTTGATTGAACTACAGAAATGTATACAGAAACAACTACCATGTGATTCATTTATAATCAGATATGAGTAAAACAACATGAGGTAAGAGAAACAATGCAAGAAGTTCCTATGAAGGCTTCAGACAGCATACCTTCTTGCTTCCTCTTCTCGAATTTTTGCATCAAGTTCCTTGCTTGGGGGATATTTTGGCAAGCTAGATGGATTGCAAGGAAGAGGCTTTGTTGTAAAGAACTGAAAGAAGAAAGCACAAGTGAATGATAATAACAAATTCATATAGAGCAGTATCTGATGAAAATGACTTGGTTTGATGCTGGGAAAGAATGTTCACAAGTTCACATCTTTTGTAATAAACCTAATCGAAACAACATCTTCAATGCATGTTATGTTTCACATATTTTGGCAGGCTAGATGAATTGCAAGGAAGAGGCTTTGTTGTAAAGAACTGAAAGAAGAAATCATAGTGAATGATAATAACAAATTCATATAGAGCAGTATCTGATGAAAATGACTTGGTTTGATGCTGGGAAAGAATGTTCAAAAGTTCACATCTTGTGTAATAAACCCATTGAAACAACATCTTCAATGTATGTTATGTTTCTCGAGCAAATGCTTCTAAGTGATGTAAGTTGCTTTGGATTCAAGAAATAACTAAGTAGTTCTTGAAGGTTTTAGTTTCTAAAATTGCCTACTATATATGTTTGCATATGAGCAAAATGTACACATACTTTTCTGCTTGTTTGGCAGAGGGAAAATGAGCTTTTCTGTGGAGGAAAAAAGGAGCACTCGTATTCAACTAAAACTAATATTCATTGTTGTCTCCCTTAGTAAGGAGAAAATTTTCGTTTCTTATCTTCTAGGGGATAAGATAAAAGGAAATCTTCCTTGGTTGTTTAGAGCACAGAATTCCGAAGATTACCTCACTTTTCAGTGCAGAAGTTGCAGTACCACGCTTCTCTGGTTCAAAAGACAGGAGTTCATCTATAAGAGCCAAAGCTGAAGCAGGAAAGTCTTTGAACGTATCAGGCACACGCCGCTTGTATGGCTGCTGTGGTTTAAAACTTGTAGCATGTGGCAATTTTGATTTACTCCAATATTCCTCACATGGTGAACCACATAGCTTAAAGATTTTGTGTATTTGCTCCACCTATCATTTGTTTTTATCAACTCAGTAAGTAACAAAAGAATGCAGTCGTTGAGATTATCAAAGAATGTAATATCATAGGATATCCATTAGATCTATGTTAGTCCAGAATTGGAGAGCTTAGCAACTCAACAACAAACAGATGGCCTAAATCACTTATTTTAGTGTTCCTCACACAAAAAAGTGGTCTTCAAGATGCTAATAACTGAAAAACTGTCAAGCCATTACCGATGAAGAAAATGGTATATAAACGATAGTGGATTTATACGCTCAAAACTTCTCAAAGAATGTACCTCTGTTCTTCCAGGCATAATTGGTTTTCCGGCAAATAGTTCTGCTAGTATGCAGCCAACACTCCACATATCTATTGCAACTCCATATTCCGTTGCACCCAATAGAAGCTCAGGAGCTCTATACCAAAGAGTTACAACACGACTAGTCAATGGCTCCTTTTGATTGGGCTGAAAATGTGTAGCCAGACCAAAGTCTCCAATCTTTAGAACTCCATTATTGTCTACTAAGAGATTTGAACCCTTGATATCTCGGTGAAGTATTCCCCGACTATGGCAGTGTTCTAGCCCTTGAAGCATTTGTTGCATGTAGCATTTCACCTGCATACCAGAGACCAAAAGAGTATAAGAAACATATAGCAGAGGCCACAGAGGTACCAGAAAATAGTAGCAAGTTAGAAAAAAGTCTGCCACATATGATCCACTTCTTCATTTGAGGCATCTTTCACTCTGCTTATTTTTCTTTTTGCTGATTTGAGGGGGAAACAAATTAGCTACAAAATGGATATGCCCAAACATGCTTAAAACATAGTTGCCATGTTCCTAGAGTTGACACTTAAAAGAAGTGCTTGAAAGAGGATGTTCATGGTTAAAAGAGGTATACCTGTGCTTCAGTAAAAGTAACCCCAGGTGAAGCTGCTAGTCCGGCTAGATCATGTTCCATATATTCAAATACAAGATATAAGCTGCCAGAGATCCTGGATGTAACCAGAGCTTCGAGCTTCATAACATTTGGATGATCAAGTTTCCGTAATACAGAAATTTCCCTTGCCATGAACCGAACACTCTCTGGGTCCATATTAACAAACCTTACTTTCTTCATTGCGACGATTTTATTGGTTGTTAGGTCACGAGCCTTGTAAACACTACTATATGTTCCTTGTCCAATCTGATCAAGAGGATAGTATCTAAAGGTTATAAAAGGAAGTAATCACAGGTGTTCCTTCGATCAAATACAAACAATTGAGAGTAAGGATGAATAATTTGTGAGCAAGTTCTAGAATTTCTTCCACAGTGAAAAAGAGATTAAAATTCTACAAGGTCCTAGAACCATTACGACTCATGCGAGTACTTGCATGCAGTCATTATGAACATATCAAATATTGTAGGAGTTGAAAACAACAGCAACATATATTCACATCCAAAGGAACAAAAAGAAGTGAAATTCTTTAGAATTGGACTATTTAAGGTACCTATTTACATGTGATAAAGTGGCTCATGTGCTCCATTCGTTCTCACTGAAGCAGATACTATTTGGATGTTGGTTTTGTGTATAAGAAAACATCAGAAGACTACTGAACTTATAAAGAAGAAAAATGTGTATGTATATATATATNGCTGTGGGCCTGGAAAGAAAGTGATGAGACTGTCTATTGGCCCTTTTCTCTCTGGGCCTTGGGTCAAATAAGTCCGGGTCATGTAAGGCCCAGATGATGTTCAAAGTTTATTACCCTGTTCTTGCATTGAATGTTATCTCCTACTCGCTTATAAACGGTCTGCTTACGGCCAAGGCGGCTGTACGGTACAGCAGGTAGGCGCATAATCTTAAGAAATGAAAAGAATGTGAAGGAGATGTAGGACTGACTTTGTTTAACCTTTCAAATGATTCTGCACTTCGAGGAACCCACCCTTGAATGGCTTCTCCAGCAACTGAAGATAGCCACAATGGCCATCCTGCTGCAGCCTGTTCACCCTTGGCACCATGTGGCATGCTTACAATCCTTGACATTGTTTGTTTTGTGCCATTATATCCCATATCCGTCGTACTCCGCTTATAATAGCCTTCCTTCGGCCTCTCCACAATTCTTGTTTTCCCACTGCCCTCAGCATTTCCAGCCCTGACAGAACCATTGGAAGCATTCTCAGCCCTGATCGAACCATTAGAAGCATTTCCTCCTCTGACAGAACCACTGGAAGCATTTCCTCCCCTGACAGAACCATTGACTTGCAATACTCCGTTAGGTTTTGGATTAACAGGCCCTTCATTCTTGGTATCAACTACCCCTACTATAACCACCTCTCTACTTGAGGGAGCAACCACAGGTACTGGAGAATTCACCAGCTGATTTTGTTTCTCCTTATCATTCTCAGCACCAGAATCAGGGGATTCTTTTGAGCAAATGCAGCCCATTGTTTTACAGATTAACTTGACTCTGTCAGATAGATGGATTGCAGAAACATTTAATGGCTAGAAAGCCAACATTTATAGCATCATAGTAATACCTCTTCAGTAGCTTTAATTGTCATATTCCCCTTCATGATATTTGATATCAAAGTTCTTTAAACTTTCCGCCTAGTTTTCCAATATCTACAATAAAATCTTGATTTTCCAGTTCCCTTCTCGACCAATCAACCATGCAAAGGCACGAAATCCTCTCCTCCAAACAATTCTTGCAACCGTAACAGAAATCCCAGCAAATTCTCTTCACAACGCAAGATTCAAAGCCTCAAAGGAGGCCAATCTTCAAAATAATAATGTGGAGAGACGGATGGAATCAGAAAGCAGAACTTCAAAATGAGACCAATTCAAATATCTGTAATCGGTAGCTTAAAAATTCTGCAAGAGGCATGTACCTACATGTTCGAAGAAAAATTTGGAACCAACCAGATTTCAATGTAAAAGAAAAACAAAACAACCAAACATAAGTTCAAAAGACACAAACCCAGATTAGAAGTAAAACACCCCGACCAGAAATCCAGCATTACAAGCATTTCCTAATTGAAAGATTTAGCATATCTATACATATACATACACATTAATGGTAGATATGTATATAGATGGTATGCTGCATGAAGATGCAGGAATTCTGGTCAAGGTTGAAGGGTGTCTGGTGGGAGATTCTGGATTTCCAAAAAAAGAAGGAAAAACTAAAACTTTTTATTTAAAATTCAACTCTAAAATATTTTTCCTAACTTTACTATGTCACCGAATTTTGCAACATGACCAGAGATTAATAGACAATACAAAACGAAAACCGACTTGGGTAGAAACTTTTCTTTATCTCCAAGATTGTTGATCACCTCAAAGGAGAGAGAAAAGAACCAAAGAGATAATTAAGGGGTGGCCTAAAAATGCGAGCGGCCATTGGTTTTTAAGCTTCTGGAGAGTTTATATAGTTTCAAGAACGGAAACGATATCAGGACCGAGCCAAACATTTGCTGTTGCAGGGGCGAGATTGAATGCCAAAAATATTGAAAGCCCCCGTCACTCTCTACCTCTGTCCTTTGATATCAGGAACGTACCTTTACTGAAATGGTCACTTTGCATGACCCCTCTCCTCACCTCACTTTTGCTCTGCAGATATTCAAATGAAAGTGAGCAAAATTGCACATTTTTGCCTCCCATCTTCACAGACCCCATTCTTTTGCTTTCTTTCAACTAACGAAAGATCAAAAATCAGGACTTTGTCGAGTTCCTGAATTCAATATTGCAGGTGGGCAAATAAGAAGAATCACAACAAGTTTGGAGTGGAGACGTGCTTTGCAGTACACAAAGAAGGTCTCACTTGCCCCCATGATGCCACGTAGGAATCATATCATTTTGCGGGTCCTTCAGTTTTTGTATAAAGGCTTTGGGCTGTGGGCCTGGAGAAAGTGATGAGGACTGTCTATTGGCCCTTTTCTCTCTGTGGCCTTGGGTCAAATAAGTCCGGGTCATGTAAGGGCCCAGATGATGTTCAAAGTTTATTAGCCCTGTTCTTGCATTGAATGTTATCCTCCTACTCGCTTTATAAACGGGTTTTCAAATCTTTAAATACATGTTTTTTATATAATTTTTTTTATTATTTGAATTAAATAATTATGTCGGTATATATTATATATATTTAAAATAGAGAAGGGAAGAAGAGAAGAAGCTAAGAAGTATAGCAAAAACATAGATGCATACATAGGACTGAGCAGGGCGTGTATATCAAGAGAATGTAACGAGAGAGGTGAAGGCAAGGAAAAGAGAGGATTTGTGGATGCAAAAACCTCCAAAAGAAGTGAGCCATTCGTCCGCATTTGGCTCTGCAATGCCAACACGTGTAAGGCCTGCACTATTTTGCATGGAGTTTGTGTTGAACTTCTAGCACTAAATGTCAGCCAAAATCAACAATAAACGCCGTCACCTTTTCTTCCTCGAGTACTCCCTCTTTATCTCCTTTCTTTATCTCTTGATTTTGATAAAAGAAAAAGGAAAAAACTCTGCTTCTCTGTTGTAGCTATTTTACTGTGCAGCTAACAAAGGATGGATTCTCTCTTCAATTCATTTCTGAATTTGGTGTGTGCACGGCAGAGTTGTGTTGATGCGTTGCTTTTTTCATGGCCAACTTTGACTTTCATATAACGCTTTGTGAATGGCTTTACAATACCTTTTACAATGAAGATATGGAAAACAAGGTGGTCATCATCACCGGAGCTTCTTCTGGATTTGGCGAGGTATGTAATAATATATATGCATGCCTCCTGGCTTTCTTCAGGTCTTATTGTAACTTAACTTCGATTTAATTCATCTAATCTTTCAGGCTTTCTGGGTTGGGGGGGGGGGGGGAAGAAGGGACGGCGGGGTTGTTTGAGTTTGTAAAAGGATATGTTAGTACCTGATCACTGTATTTTTCTTCTGCTGCTTATGAGGGACTCACTTCATGTCAATTAGAATCACTAATTAGGCTGCATTTCAACCTGTGTAGTCGCAGATTTGAACAAGATTTGCACAACCACTTTGCACACAAATCAAATTAATTTAAATCCAAGTGCCTGTTTAATTTCCCGCTGGAAGGACTGTCAAAATTATCAAAACCGGTAATTTCAGGCGAAGAAAACAAAACAAAGCTATGTCTATCTGGAGAAGTCTAGGGATATTCATTCATTTTAGGACTTATTCAAGATGATGCAGTGAATATGGGAATTTGCGAAAAAGCTAGACTCTTTGTTGCATTCTTGGACCAAGCCTTCCCAGCACCTTCTGAAAGAAAATGCAGAAGAGTTTGGAATACTTTCCTTGCTTATAGAGCACTTTGTGGGAGAGGAGTTGGGTGCATTTCCATAAGTATTGCCAGTGTTGGCAAAAGAAACTACAGGCATTTAGTCACTATTGATAATTTCATATAATGATGGAGGCTTTCTTGTCTTAGCAAATTGCATATGAATATGCAAAGCGAAGGGCCAACCTTGTACTCGTGGCACGAAGAGATAACAGACTGCGAGGGATTAGTGAGAATGCTAGACGGCTGGGATCAAATCATGTGTTGATAATGGCTGCAGATGTTGTCAAGGAAGAGGACTGCAGAAGATTTGTCAGTGAGACAATTAATATATTTGGTCGAGGTAAGCCTGGAATGTGAGGTTACTCATGAACTGACTCAATCTAGAAGTGTGTTTTCCGAAACTGATAGGGAAAATTAGATCATTAGTAACCTTCTTTACTTCATTTGAACACAAAAGTAGTGGAAGAATCACAAAGGATAAGCTACTTTCAATTACTCCAGAATGTGTATGAAAAGCAAAGCTTGTCATCTACTTGATTTATGAAATTACTATCTGCTGCCTATCTGTTCTTCTGGCCATGAAAATCTGACATTGTCATATTGAATCTGGTTCTGTTTCTCTTTTTAAGAACCAAAATTTATCCCTTAGCAACTAGAATTATGATTTTGGTTGTTCTAATCTCCTATTTCTTTGTCATTTCTGCTTTTGCAGTGGACCATCTAGTGAACACAGCAAGCTTGGGGCACACCTTCTACTTTGAAGAAGCTACAGACACAAATGTGTTTCCCATCTTGATGGTAAGACAATTCATCAAATGCATATTAAGCTGGAAAGGCACTAATATAGCTATACTAAGTCGTGGTAATAATTTGAAGTGCATATCGGATCCCATAGTATTCAACCAAGCTGATAGTGTTGATCATTCTTTAAGTGAGGGACCTAAGTTGTCATAATTAATGAAGCAAAACTAATTCAGGACAAAAAAAGAATCATTCTGCTTCTGATCTGCCCTATATTATGATGAACTTTTAACTTCCTTCATGTCAAATCACTCATTTCCTTTCACCCTCAAGTTCCTTTTTGTTTTACTTCAGACTTTAATTGGCAAGCATCAGGTCATTTTAACTCTAAATTATCCATTGTCAGGACATAAACTTTTGGGGAAATGTTTATCCCACATATGTAGCTCTTCCACATCTGCGCAGGAGCAGGGGAAGAATCATAGTAAATGCATCAGTTGAGAATTGGTTGCCATTGCCAAGAATGAGCTTATACTCTGTGAGTGTTCGTGAGTTGCATACTTCTATGAGACCAAACTGTCCCTGTACAATTTTCTATGTTTGTTTTCCATGGTTCTTCCTTTTCTCCTTATCTCTTGTCTTCTATTAGGCGGCAAAATCAGCAGTCATCAACTTTTATGAAACCCTGAGATTTGAAGTGAAGGATGACGTAGGAATAACTGTTGCTACACATGGTTGGATCGGGACTGAAATGAGCCGTGGGAGATTTATGTTGGAGGAAGGTGCAGAGATGCAATGGAAGGAAGAAAGAGAAGTGAGTTTTCTCCATCTTATCTTACAATTCCCTGAAGGAATTTTTCATTAGGGCATCATCTTCTCTTAACTTCCAAGGCAATTAGTCTTTTAATAATGCCAAACAAGATTACTTGTGATCCCCGGAGAAGTTTGGCTTATAATGTAATCACCCGCAGACAAGTCTTGTGCTTTTACTAGTATATGATATTGTAAATGGACAATCTTAATTTCATTTTAAAATGAGGGGAAAATCGTATAAAGCTATAGAAGTTGGTAGTTTTCTTCTTCCCTAGAAGTGCTTTTCAAATTTTCTTTTTAACATAAAAATTTAAAAAGGTCTAGTAGATGGATTTTGATACATGAAGCCACTGGTTTCTTAAGCTATGGTATTTTCGAGGACTACTACAATAAGAATGACTATACATCCTGATATTGAGGATTTAACTAGCCAACAGAAGTTTTTGTAGCTAAATCTGAGATGACGTGCAGCTTTTTCTGGTGTACGTCCCATAGTGTATTTTGCTGATTCATGTCATCGAACTTACTCRATCATGCTAATACAACTATCACATTTTCTGTTACTATGATCCTCCCTTTTGTTTCTATGCATAGTTGTGACTCTAAAATCTAAATTATCTGCAATTTCATATTAGGTGCAAGCATCTGGTGGCCCTGTTGAAGAGTTTGCGAGGTTGATCGTTTCAGGAGCTTGCAGAGGGGATGCCTATGTGAAATACCCAGGCTGGTATGACATTTTCTTTCTGTACAGGGTCTTTGCGCCTAACGTTCTGTACTGGACCTTTCGCGTGCTCTTCACAAATCAGGGTGTGAGAAGAACTTCCTTCATTGGAACCGGAAGGCCTGTTTTGGAGGGCAGTGGGAGACCTCTTTTGGAGGGATCTTCTCCCAGGAAACTTCTTGGCGGTCCTTTGACCTTCACACAAGCTCCCCTTCAACAGCAAAAAGCAGACTAAAACTGTAGAGGAAACATTGATGGATCTCATCTTCCATTTTTGTGTTTTATGTTTTGGGTGGAATAAAAATTTTGTTTGAACCATTCTAAGATAATAGCCCCCTACATAATCCTGATATGCTCAATTAATACCTTTTCTGCCCAGGTTCTAGATACTCTCCATCAATAAGTTGCTCCATTTCTATTTGGATCATTTGGTTTGGACTATATAGAAATCGCTTCCTAATACTTGCACGTGGGGCAGGTTAGAAAATGTAGTCATAAAATGCAAAATCGGCAGGAACACACCTTCCGCAAATCTAGTATCATCCTTAGGAAATATAAGGGACAAATCTTCAATTTTTATGTCCCCAAGTAATATTCATCATTTTGAGAGGGATACATCTCATCTCTGCGTAGTCTGAGTATTATATATCTTATAGAAGTGATGCTGAGACAAGTTCACTTGCTTCTGCAAAAGTGCATTTCTGGGAAGAGAAAACAAGAATCTGCAACTTCGTTTGGCTGTARTGTCATTTTTTGCATGCATTCTTGTGCTGGGCAGATGTATAATTTGCTATATCTGCTCCATAAGTCTTATCAGACTGCAGGTATGTTCAAAGATAATCTTCAACTGAAATATTCGAAGCTTCGCCTTCTCTGGATCCATTCCTATCCCATGAGGCGTAAGAAATATCATGAGCTTTCGCATCTTGCCACATGTCCCCTCCTCCTTGTTCAGCATTTGGACCATTCTCATTTAGCTCCACCGTTTGATTCATAGTGCTGTTTGCTATAAATTGTGCATCAATAGCCATGCCAGCATKTGTGGCTGTCTTCTGCACAGACCTGGGAGACATTCCTTTCTCAGCGCGGGCTGGTAACACCGAGGGAAAGTTGAAATTATCCAGTGAAGTTCTTCCTCGTAAGCAATAATAGGCTACGTCATGTGCTACTGCTGCAGCCTCCGGGTAATTGTAAGATCCCAACCATAGGCGCCCTTGGGTACGGGGAACTCGAATTTCAGATACCCATTTGCCCCATTTTCGCCTTCTCACTCCTTTATATCTCTTCTGAGGCGTGCTCGGACTGCTCCTAGCACCTTCATCTGAGCTACTCATTTGAGCTGACAAACTGGAAGAACTGCGTACAAGTTCTTGGTCGGTCATACAGCTTATACAGGGAGAGGAGTACAAAAGATTACTTTATATAGGTTGAAGAAATGAGTATGTCAATCGCCACATGGCCTTTGAATTCTACAGTTAACCAGAGAGTAGCCAAACATGTTTCTTTGTTTTAAGGTCAAAATTTTCAAAGGTCAAAACTTCATACGGGTGAAAAGGGATTTTGATTTGGTCAGTGACAATGTGGATGCCTTTGAATCCACCATCTCTAGAATAGTAGTAATGAAATCTCATCAACTTGCCGTCCAAATGAGGAACTTGATACTGAAATCTCAGCCCCATGCACGATGCCTTCAATTACATAGCAGTCCCTTATTAAGCCTGGTGTTCACATATATATTAATTGCAAAAACGTATCCTTTGTCTAATTCTAAGCGTAAKCGTATTGGTAGACTATTTTTATTTAACTTGCATTTTAGAATCCAAAATCAAAAATCTAATCATCTCAATAGAGTGTTAAGTAAAAGTAAATTWTCTGTTCGATTTTGCTTGTACAGCCTGAAAGAATGCAAACTTATTTTTATTATAGTATCATTCTATTATTGAGTAATTTTCAATTTAAAAGAACAATTTTGAAAAAGCAGTCGGAGGATCCTAAAAAGTGGAAATAAAGAGTTTGGTTGTCAT
This sequence comes from Rhazya stricta, assembly GCA_001752375.1. Taxonomy (NCBI): domain Eukaryota; kingdom Viridiplantae; phylum Streptophyta; class Magnoliopsida; order Gentianales; family Apocynaceae; genus Rhazya; species Rhazya stricta. Next base: position 456,902 of record MEJB01000017.1, read on the forward strand.
TCATGAACACAAATGAATAGTGGAAATCTCCTATAACTAGAAGATTAAGACACTGGAAGACAAGACAAGAAGGAGAAAGAAGAAATCTCTGAAGGGGTGGCTAATGCTGACCATGAGTGAAAACCACGGCCGAATTCATCATCCCCGCCGTCTCTCAAGTCCAGAGGTCGGTGCAAAAGGAAAAACAACGAGACTTATTTGCTGTTCCTGCYTCGGTACCCCATTGAATTTCAAAGAGGTTCCAGGTTTGACATATTCTCCTTGTTTGGTTGAGGAGGAGGCGGGTTGGAAGGGGAGTGATCTGGTGGTAGTTCGGTTGAGGTTGGGAGTTGTCACTCGTTCCGTATCCGGTTTGAACACTAAAATAATATCATTGTGCAACGTATTAAATGGGGAATGCCTATATTCATCAAGAACAGTTCGTCCAAACAAGAAGTAGTTTTGTGTATGTGCGAGCATATTTTGAGTTCCTACCTTTAGAAGCAGTTGGGAGTCACCAAACCACATCAGTGAATGAGGAATATGTAGCTCCTTTTGTCACTGTAGTGGATACCCCAGCTGACCCTAGTTTTGTACGACATGCACTAAGGTCTTAACTCGATTTTGGATTGAAACAACCATTTTAATCTGCTTAGTTCTAGTACATATTATTTCTGCTGCTAAAATTATCAGAAAAGTCAGTATTTTGCATTGAAGGGCACAAAACACCATAGAGAAATCAGAACATGAAGAACTATACTGACAATTCCACCCCACATATTTCAACCAGTAAATAGAAGGTGAAATCCCCCTTCCTTATCTTTTTTCTTTCTTAATTTCAAGATTCAAGACAATGCAATTTTGTAAAAAAGGTCATCAAGAAATTGATATTATCTTCTCAGTTCTGATCCAAGGCCTGAGCACGATCATTGCAATGCAAGTAAAGATGGATTAAAAAAAAAGATCAAATAGATCAGAATGTAAGTTGCAGCACACAGATGCAAATTTGATACAAGAGACCAAATGAGAAGTAACAGCAYGTAGATTTTGTTATTTTCATTTAATACAAGTTCCATAGTCTAGCACAGGAGAATGYATACAAATATACAGTGAGTTATGGAAGAAAAAGGGATGCCTATATTTTCTTTATTTGGCTACAGCTCTGCTAGTTACTCGAGTATTGAGGCATATACAGAATCCAACATTCTCTGATTTGGGAATTGACGTGATTAATTTGACAAAATAATGAAAATTTTTGAAGAAGATAAACAAGAGTAAAATGATCTCACTAAGCACATCACCTGAACTTGACCATCACTTTGGTCATGTGAAAGGAAGGGCACTCAGTTGAGAGCATTTGAAATAGCATAAACGAAGTCCAAGAACCCTGTTCCTTCCAGGAGACCTTTACCAGTCAAGAGCTCGAAATCTAATAGCAACAGGAAACCAATTACTGCTGCCTTTCCGTTTATCAATTCATTCTTCCTAGTGAATCCAAACCCTTCTGCACCCTCATCAACCACCATTCTCACCTAAGATACAGAATTAAAATCATTAGGTTAGTAGTAATTGCTCTCTGATATGTGCAACGTTGTTAACTAGAATACTTTATTACCTCATCCACATTGACATCGGTGGCTGTCACTCCAGGTTGAGCCTTTCCACTGAAGACGATCTCTGTTGCCGCATCAGATTTCACACCTCCACTGATGCTTATGTAGATATTTTCACCATCAACTTTCACTGGATAAACAAATAATTTTCTCAAAGCAGGTGTGAGAACCCTCAGCACAGGATTATTAGGATACCACTCTTTAATGTCTCCAGTTCTCAGATCAAATGTGCTGTCAGTTGTTGGGCAAACAATACATCCATCCTGTAGGAAAAATAACATTTTATTTTACTTTTTACTCATAATAATCTTGTGAGTGGCATATACCAACATAATGTAGTAAAAAAAAGCTATATGTTGAGGAGTGGAAAGCTCCTCATCATCTTGAAGCTATCAATTTTGTCTATATAAGCTACAYTGAATCAGAGTGCAACATTTCTTGTGCAAGTTGCTTAGCCCTCCTGCCTTATCATATTGAAGCGAAACCAGCTAAACCCCAAGACTGTGGCTCATGCACAGAACTGTTTAGCGGCACCAAGAGGGCAAAAGTACTGGAGCCTAAGTGTTTAGAATCCTGATAAGCCTGAAAATAAGGTTAACCATATATGGAAGGTCATGGGTGAGATCACTCCTACATATTAGTACTGTAGACCAAAGATAAAAGTTGAGCAGATAAAAGCATCCTAGTTATCAATTTAACGAATGCAAGGTCCCTTACTAAGGGATAAAATGTCCTACTTGATGCCATGAATATCAGATAGAGCCCTGATCCCATTGTTGCATAGCTCAGTCGAGCAAGGTTCCATCAGACGTTCAATATGCAGTCTCACAATCAGGCACTTATGCCCAGGAGTTGTCATTGCATCCTCCCACCAATTGGAAGGTAGCAGATTCTGGCACCAGAAAGATGCCAAGAACATCTGAGATACAATCATGCAAATTCTGTCCCAGCTGATCTCCTCAGCTTGAAATCTTCTACTCTTATCGAAGCCCCGTCATTTATGTCAATCTTTCTCCGAGGAACTAGCTAGTCTAGGTTGACCTAGCTCCACTTCAGCCACTATCATGTTCCTACATCATAATGCATTGCGAAAGGGGGGAACTCCTTCAAATTTCAGTTGAATGACATTTATAATGCTGTAACATATTTTGTCAACTCCATCTTTTTATGTCAGGGTACATCCAATCATATAAATGTCAAAATATTCTAATGGAAATCTCTCCTACTTAAGATCACAGCAGTCAGCAAGACATAAGGACTCTAAAACGATATTCTTTTACATGCAATAAGGAGATCAAAAGTCACCTAGCATTTGAGACCATGAATTTTAAGTAAACAAACACCTATTCACAGATTTTTATTTGTATTTCGCCAGGAAAGAAATACTAAATCTTTCCTGTCTCAGCTTGTATTATTCTCGCCATGTTATCTTAAGGAAAAAATGTAAGTTCAACTTTCAGGTTTAGAGATCTATCAGAACAGATCAAATTGCAATTATGGCTGAGTAACATGTAGAACTCCTTGGGTAAATGTAAAATTTCATCCCAGAAGAATAACCCGGAATGCACTGTAAACTAGAAAGCATCAGCATGCAGAATAGCATAGTTTCTGCACAATTTTCAAATTAATATGAGGGAGACTTTTTCGGTTCTAAACTAATCGTCTCAGCATTATTGCATCTCCTTCAGATGCAGCTTCTAAAAAGAATTATTATGGAACGCTTATTGACAGGAAAACAATGCTTAACCATTCAGATACACATGTATTAAGCGACTTGAAAATGAGGTCAAATAAGCTAAAAGCAAAATGATGCAATTGAATGACTGAAAGAACTAAGCTAGAGAGGGACAGTAATCCAAAAGAAAATTTCTTGTTCCAAATTCTCTTCTGCTTGAAAGGTATATCGTTCAAACCAGATCTGATGAAGCCTTAGATCTTTTATAATAAGCTGCCTCCTACAATTATAAGATAGAAAATTCCTATCAAACTTCTATAAGTGCCTCTGATCCTATTTCCTCTTTCACTTCCCCTCTCTCACTTCCCCTCTCCTATAGAAAAATGGTCGTGTTGTATCTTTTCTCTTGTTTCTAGAATACCATAAGAACCACTGACAAACCATTCCTAGGGACACATAGACTCAACTATGCAATGAGATCGGCTAATCCTTTACTCCAAAATTGAGTCTTTCAATTATTATCCAGAGTTTCACAAAAGGATTATATGCCACATTGATATAGTTTCCAAATTGCTCATCTCTGTCGCGTTAAAGTTCTAACATTTCCCCCGATTTCATCTCCCTTTTTCTCCTTCCTCAACACCCCCCCCCCCCCCCTCTCCAGCAGCACAATTCTTGGACAACCCATCTGTAGGAAATACCTACAGACAATTATGCTCAAGACCGTCTACTCACTGTCCAAATGTTTGAGTCTTTCAGCAAAGGAAATCATCACCAAGTTTGATAAAGGAAGTTGTAACGACATTAACACATTCCATTTCATCATCTTTTCACATATGATGATAATGCCATCAAATACTCCATTCCAACAAACAGAACCTCACAACCCCAGCCCTCGAAAAAAAAAGAGAAACAAGGGGAAAAAAAGGCACACAGACACACAGAATAGAAGGGAACCAAAGATAATAACCTTGGTGAGTTTAGCGTTAAGCAAGCCTTCAGTGTAGGCACCTTCAGCAGGGGACTTATTCTCAATCGCAAAGATTTCATCTTTATACCATAACAGTAATATAATCTCTCCATCTTGAATGATTACGCGCCGCTCTCCTTTGGGTAGCGCCGACAACGGCACAACCGGAACCCAGTTCTCATTATCCTTAAGCACAGTGGACGCCTCCTCAGCCTGTGATGATGAAGAAGAGGAAGAGACCTCAGTTGCCTTACAAGAAACGTATAATCTCTTGGGTTGATGAGACAATCTTGAGCTGCTAACAGACTTCATGAATAATGAGGGCGAGGCTTTGACAATGGAAGTTGTGCTTGGTGGCGGTCTGCGGCGGACAGTAAGCAGTCCAGTAGTAGTTACTTTGGAGGCGGTGGTGGCCATGATTTACGGCGGAAAAGACGGAGGAGAGATGAGGAGAAAGCTTTTGAGACGGCAAAAAGAAATGCAGAAAKTGAYAGGGAAATTCATTTGGCCACAGAAAACAAGATAACGACAAGCCAAGAAGGAATGGCTCTGACTCTCACAGATGAGCCAAGCGCTAGGCGCTTCTCGGTTCTCACCTCACTGTCCTAAGGCTCGAGGTACTTCAAGATTTTTATTTTATTCCTATTTTTATTACAAAATCCAAAATAAAATTTTCACCCATATACCAATTACAATATGAGGTAACTAAAAGAAATACCCAAAACTTTAAACAGTTTCAAGATTCGCTTCCTCATTTAATTTTATGTCGATAGAGATTGAACTTTTTCTCTTTTAAAAATATAATATTAAGTGAATAAAAAAGATTAATATCTTTTCGATCTTTTTTCTTTTATATTATTATATCAAATATTTGAACTCATATCCGAATTAAAAAGAAAAATAAGAACTTGAATACATGATCCAGCAACCTATCCTATGGAGAAACGACTTAAGGTACCAAAGATTTCTTGGTAGCAGCTAGTAGTCAAGCCTAGAAGTTGAAGATTTAGAGAGATTTCTTACATTTTGAACTCTCGTACAACCTTCCAAGAAAGCAAACGCGTCCACAGCTACTATATAGTCTACCCAAAAACAAAAACCATTCTGATCTCCTRACATTTCCTTCTCTTTCTTCCTCCTCCTCCCAGGCATCGCTGTCCCAAATAGAGAAAAACGCAAATGAGGGGTGCTCATATTCTTCCTCAAGAAGAACAGAAGGCTCTCCTCAGAGAAACCTACAGATTCTACAACAACTTTCTTGGTTATGCCCATGTCCCTCCACATGAAAATCAAGAAGAAGAAGCTGATAGTTCTGGAGACTCTGATCATCATACCGATGTTAGTCAACTTTTGGGAGGTTATGATGATTACAGTGATGAACCCACTCTGCGACCGGACACAATTGAGAGAACCATGTATGGGAATCCCAAGAAGCTTTGCTTCAGGTATGTATGTTTGATTATCTATACATATATATACTGTTTACCTCCCCAAGTCTTGAAGGTTTGATTGCCCACAAAATCAAGAAGAAGCTGTTTTTCATGGCTTTTCTTTCGTGCTCTGAGAATTTTCATTTGCAATAGAATATGTGAAAGTGGAAGGGATGAACCTCATTGCTAATTAAGGTTGTGCCCTTTGGGATATGGAGATACAGCAAATTGATTYTAATTCAATGTGTTTCTCATTAAATCGCCTTAAAGAGTTGGAGAAAACAGTTTCTGGAAATCGACTTTTGTGTTCTTTTGCATTAGAAACTTTTATGTTTTGAGTATGAAATGATCACATCATTCTAGTAGGAGACCTGTATTCATATTACCTATGCTAGAATTAGATCCTACAAAATGGATATGATCGATCTCTTTGATCCATTTTTTTTTCCATATTCGAATTCTGAGTTTTCCTTGAGGGGAGATCTTTTTCTCAATGGGGGATGATGGTTGCAAGATAGTTCTTTTTTTTCTCTTTTGAGTAGACAATGATTCACTTTTCTTCTTTATATTTCAGTATATCTTTGGGGAACCAGAACCTTTCCTATTCTCTATTTTGTATTTTTCCTCTATCAATGATGTGGCTGTTCATTTTTACAAGGGAAAAGAATATTTAAGATATGAGAGAGCCAAGTGTCTCGTCAATCAACACTCCCACAATTGGAATATCTGAAACTATTAGCATCAATTCGGCCAAAAACATTTATTGTGGTTCTTGAAATTAGGTACTATAACTATGACACTGATTATATGTGGCTGCAAATTTGCGTAACTGGTACGTTTAGGGGAATATGCCATCTCTGAATGCAGGCTCCCATGCTGCAGCTAGCGTTTGCAGCATATCCATTTTCATCATTTGATAAGATGAATAATGGGTTGGTGAGAACACCTCTCTCCCAATACGGGGAAACAATAGGAACCATATTGGGTTGGTGCAAGTCCCGACCTGGCTTTTAGTCTATGATTTCTTTTGATAATCATAGAGGTGGATGTACCCGCCCCTTCCATCCTATCAGCTCATCAACTAGTAACGTCTAATTTAGTAGTCAAATACAAACTTCGCGAAAATGGATAAAAAATTAGAGTAGCAATCAAGATACTTCTTGATAGAAGTACGGTCGTTCATGTATAATAATATAATTCGGGCTATTTTGAGAAACAATTACGGGTATTAAAACGTACAAATGTAAAGTAATATAATAAGACGATATCGAAATACCAAAATTTCTTCTTTAAATCTGTTCAAATCTAGATGTTCTGTCCTTGAATCAGTGCCTGAAAAAGTGTTGAACTTTTCAGGAGATTTTGGAGCAATACAGCTCAAGCGGTTCCAAGCTACGAGAAGAAATTAAAAGAACCATAGAGATGGCTAGAGAAAGCAACTTTTGTGATTGTTCAGGTCCAAAATTAGATGGATGCACCAACTGTTTACGAGGCAGAGTGGTAAATTTGCTGTGCACCAAAGGATTTCATGCAAGCCTTTGTACTTCAACTTGGAAAACGACACAGAAAGAGGTAATAATATTTTCTTCAACATTGAATTCCAAGTGTTCTTTAAGTTCCCAATATCTACAGAATCAGTTCAAACTTTGTGTGAATTTTCCTACTTAAAGGGCGACATGAATACATAGAAGTGATTGCAAGAAGTCGAGGAAAGAAGAGAAAAGTCACATTCTTGATTGAGATTGAATTCAGGGATGAATTCAAAATGGCAAAAGCTTGTGATGAGCACAAGAAATTGATAGAGTTACTACCAGAAACCTATATAGGCAAGCCTGAATATCTAAATGCTGTTGTTCGTGTAATGTGTGATGCAGCTAAACGATCAAAAGCAGAGAAGGAAATCCATATGGGGCCATGGCCAAAGAAGAGTTTCATGCAGATGAAGTGGTGAGCAACACATGAGAATGAAAGGAGGTTTTCTTATCAATCTTCTAGGCAGATTGGATTACTTTCATCTGAGCAAAATGATATGGATAGAGTAGTTCCATTAGCTGCTTCTACAGCAGTAAGAGTTGCTTGTTTACTTCACAAAGATTTTGCAGATTCTAGTTCAAACTTCATTGTATATTTTACATATTTTGGAATTTACATGTCCTGCGAATACTAGAGTTGCAAGTCATACCTCAGGCTTCTTTAGTTAGGATTCAGGAATGAGAGTTTGTAGATAGTCATTCTGCTGTCCAACCCCTTTGTCAAGAGTCAGAGATTGAGAGAATGTTAGGCATAGCAGTTTAGAGGTATTTGATTTCTTCGGCAATCCTACTGCAAACATTGTTTTGAATATTCAAATTAAGTGCGAACAAATACCAACTGTAGTTCCAAAATCAAGTTTTAGAAGAGCAACGAAACTAGAATTCTGATTTGCAGGAAAAGAAAATATGGAGCTTCTCATCAAGCAACTTAGTCTCCCTGAGACATTGTTAACCAAATTTTGAGAGACAGTATATATCCAAGAACTCGGTTGTTCATAAATACAATATACCTACACGTCATAAACAATAACTAAAACAAAACATCCTCTCACTCAAACTCTTGCATAAAGGGACAAAAGAAATGCAAGATAAAACTTGAAAAACTATCTATATCAGCCTAAGATACATACTACCAGGGCAAAATCTGGAGAGGGGAAGAAAAAGGGGGAGATGAAACAGCACTCACCACACAAGCCAGAACCTGTCTTTCGATGAACTTAATTCCTTCTACCTTTATTTCGCCTAGGTCCAACCTTAGTCCATCCATCCTCTGCTTCAGCTAATTGTTTGGGTCTAGATTCATCAGTCATTGTTTCGCTGTTATATGGGATTGAATGTGAAGAATTACTATCAACTACCATCTTTGATGAGCCATCATCTGTCATGTTTTCATTATTATCATCTTCATCATCATCATCACTATCACTATCATCCACGACCTGGAAACAGAGCAAAAACAGAAAAACAGCAATTTAAATATAATAAACAGAGAAGGTAATTTTCATGGAAGAACTAATGGAGACAATAAATTTTCTCAATTGTAAAAGAAATGTGGAGTCAACATGGCTTTATTCCCAAAAGAAATCTTAATCGTACTTTTGCTATGGAGGGGGAGAGTCAGAGATGCAAACCAAACTACAGCATGAGAGAGATACAAGTTTTAGGTACAGGAGTTGAAAACAATATCTAGTCCCTGGGTTATATATAAACTAAGGTCCATCCATTATGGTATGTCATTTTAAGCATACAAAAGAATATCTGCAATAAGTCCTAGAGAAACTAAGAAGATACTTTGCAGATGGAAAATGCCTAATCAGAAATCACCAAGGACTTTTGATCAGTGCAATATTTAGCAGCAATAAAGCTATCAACYTTACCTGTCCAATGTTGGCCATAGCAACCTTTGGAGGATTTGTTTCCCTAAGCCTTTGAATTGAACTAAAGTTACCTTCCAAACACTCTTCATGCATAATCATCAGCTTTTCTGCTATCTAATTTAAATACCAGAATAGGAGAAAAAATTAGTTTGTGGAAAGATTCCAAGATATTATGTACGATTTTGAGCATCAGATAATGAAGTAAAACCATAGAGAAATAAGCACTTTATCATAGTCAAGAATCTAAGATGCTGTTGCAATAAAAACTTCAAACTGGTAACAAGCTAAAATGTTGCTCCTTCACCCAAAAAAAAAAATGGTTAGAATTAGGCAAGGAGCATTCTCATCTACCTGATTCAGTGGTGCAAGCCAATAAATAAACAAAAAGCTCCTAAAATATTTGGAGAAAATTGCAATATATACATGTAAAAATTCATAGTTATGAGTTGAAAAGTTGTAAAATTTGGGCAACACAGGTATTCTTTAAGGTACGATTTGATGATGCAACAAATCTTACACCAGCCCTCCAATCTGAAATACACTCTTAAGGTTGTGTCTTTCGAACCTCAAAATTATAAAGTTTTGATGGATTGAACCAAAATGAAACTACTTGTGCGTATAACAGTTCCCACCAATGTGAAATATTACTATCAAAGATGCTTCCTTGCAAACCTGAAAAGTGTAATTTTTTGACGAACTGAACAAAAATGAAACGATTTGTGCGTATACATACCTCCTCTATGCTACCATCGTCTACCTCAACACAAAGAGATAGCAGCGCTTCATCAAGCATATGCTCCACATCATCAATGTACACGCTCCCTAAATACACGAATTCCAGAAAGTAAAAAACAAGAACACATCAAAGCCATCGGAAAAAAAAAAAAGAAAAAAGATAAAGTAAGAAACCCATTAAAAAAGAAAATATCTTTAATAAAATAAATTGATTATCTCTTTATCTGTGTTGAATATTTGTATACCTTTAGACTGGGTGAAGAGAGTAAAGATATCGACGATGATTTGCTTGGCCCGGAGGTGTGAGTGAGGGCCACCCCATTCGTTCTGAATGGCCATTTGAAGGGCTGTCCAACGAGAGAACAGCAAATCCATCCCTTCTTGGAACTGCGCTGCAGCTTCCGTCGTCAGCTTGAGTATAGCTGTATTTCCGCGGCCGCGACTGGTGTATAAATCCATATTTGGATTATTAGCTTAATTCTCTCTGAAAAACCTAGCTACTCRGGAGGCGGCTGATACAATCCAGAGCGGATGGATTCACACCCTTTGCCTCATTTATTTTATAGGCTTCTTTTATATTTGGACCATTGTCCTATGGGTTTTGGCTTCAGGGCGTCTTTCGATCGAGAGAAAGACATCACAGTTCCACCAGGGGAAAATAATAAAAGTAAAAGCCCTATATATTATTTAAGATATTCTTGTCGCAAAATTTGAATAAGTTATAAAATAAAATAATGAATGAGCGAAAAAACAGAAAAAGCACATTTTATATTTTCTTAATTTTTTAAAAAGATAATTAATAAAAAATATTCAAATAGAGATTTATTTTGAAATATATCAATAAACTTTTTTTCCGTAAAAATATCATGAAAACAATATTCAAATAAAAGTAATTCGTTGAAGTCTTATTAATGGGGAAAAAAAAAAAATTAACCCTTCAAAGCTTCAACTTTTACAAAATTTCTGACCAAGGAAGGGGGTGGATTAACCAAGTTCATATAGAACCAACATATATATTCTCAAGTGCAGTAGATATAACCAAAAATCAATACTCTCAGAGTTGAAATCCAACAAACAAACATCATTTGGAAGCTAATAATCAATAAACCCCTATATAAAGGAGTTGCATACAACTCAGAGTAATAAAGTCAAAAAGTTCATAGCACTCCTCTTTACATGGCTGGATAGAAGCAGCTGAAATGAAACATCAAAAACAGAAGAAAGTTGGAGTAGTTTTATGCATCATTGGCATTGTAGTTTACTGATCAAAAGTTTCTTTCGTAATGGAGGATGTATGAGGTTCAAATCTCACTCCCCCATAGAAAGAGATACCACAGTTACGGAGGTCTCAATTAGTATAGCTTGAACTACTAGCGTCCCACTGCCTGATGCCATCAATGTACAAAATGAGTTGAAGCATGGTTTTCCCTCTACCAGGATTAAGCAAGAGCCATCAACAACCTAGTCAGTTATAATTTCATCTAACCTGAGTTTATGTGTTTCTTCTTCATTCATAAGCAGCCTAAGAGCATCCCTAAGTTCTGGTATTCCTTCCTCTAAAACAGCACAAACTGGAAAAATAGGAACTCCATGCACCCTTTGCTTCAATTCTTCATAAACTTCTTCAGCACCTTGCTCATCGATTTTATTTGCCACCACCAAAGATGGCCTATTGGACAAACCTGCGCGATAAAATTCAAGCTCCAACATTAACTCTTTTAGCTGTTCCCATGGTGGAATTCCTTTTCTGCCATCTATTGCCGCAGCTAAATCTACAACATATGCCAGAACTTTGGTCCGTTCTATGTGACGCAGAAAAGCATGTCCAAGACCGCGATTTTGATGGGCTCCCATTATAATACCTGGGATGTCGGCCACTGTAATAGAAAAATCTTCAAAATTCAGGTTTCCCAAATTTGGCCTTAGTGTTGTGAACGCATAGTGACCTACTGTGGGTTTAGCCCTTGACATAGCTCCAAGAAGAGTACTTTTCCCAGCATTGGGCATCCCTACAAGGCCAACATCAGCAATACTCTTGAGCTCTAAGACAAGAACCACCTCAGAACCAGGCATGCCGGCACTAAGATTGGTACCTTTATCATCATCATCATCAGATACTTTACTGTTAGTTTCCTTGTGCATCTTCTTAGGTTGTCTTGCACCAGCCACATTGCCCAAGCCACCATTACCTCCCTGAGCAACAACTATTCGTTGGCCTGGTTCTGTGAATTCAGCAACATTGTACTGTACAGATTCGTTGACCTCAAACTCTTCTTCATAAACCTCTCCAGATGAGAAATCATCACCATTTAGACCTTCACCAACTGTACAGCTTTCTTCCTTCCATGAGTTAGAAGCTTCCGCTTCCCCATTTGTTTTACTTCTAGAAAGTGTAATTTGAGGACGAGATGAAGTACGAGTAAACTGTGATAGTGTTGCTACTGATGCTTTACCAATATTTCTAATATGAGAAATTCCAGCATCACTGGAATTCATCGACTTCAGTGACAAGATTCCACTTTGGTCAGAAGATTCAGATGAATCACCAGCAAGTGAACCAGGAATGTCCCAGGGGTCTAAAGCAGCAGAAGAACTTTTCTCTACAACAGAAGGAATTTCTCCCTCAACAAGATGAATTACAGTACCAATAGGTACTTGGACAACCTACAAGACCAGAATGTTTTCAGTAAATTAAGGGATTTCCCATAAATCACAAAACTAACAGTACTTCCGTCGGTATCATTCATCAGGATAACAACCTTGTCTGCCCCTCGGCTTCCTATCATGTTTTTGGATGCACCATGTCCTCCTCTCTTTGCATTCTGAATATATTATAATTTATATATTAAAAAAAAAAAAAGAAACTTGAGAACGGAGTCGAATAATATATTAGTATAATCTGGTAAGCAACCACTAACATACTATGTGATGTTGCAGACTGCTGAAATCCCAAATTGAAGGAGAACATTCTAATACGACATCCCCGCCTCTACCTCCATTCCCACCTGCATTTGGTCTACATATCAAACTTCAAAAGTTCATAAAAATTTGCGTTCACTAAAAGGAGATCAATCCACTATCTCTAGTCTTCTGAAAACACCCCATGTTCAAATAGTTTTTTTTTTTTTTTTCTAAATTTGCACAGAGTTAACTTTATCCTTTCCCATGGAACAATTTAAATACATATATGATGTAAGAGAGAGAAGACGGACATAGGAGATAATGCGAAGCAATATTGAACAAATGCGAAATAATCAACAGAAAAGTTGAAGATAAGGGAATAAAAAATTGTTAACGAAAACAAATCCTTTCAGTTATATCAAATTGGTAGGGTAACATAATCTGATAGGAGCAGAAAGATCAGACTCTAGCTTCATTTTTCCTTGTGTTCTTTTTACCAAACCCTGGACAGGAGGAAAGAGGTTCATGTACCTCAATTTGACAGTCAAAAACTGAAAAGGGTGAAGGAAGCAAGATTCATTAAGATCACTTACTATTCAGCATAGAGATTTGAAGGAAAGAGAATGACACAAGAATCTAAAACAAACTCTTTAAGTAAAGACTTCGATAGAAGAAGGATATTAGGAACCATCCAGTTCTGTTGAGTATTAAAAACCATAGAGAAACACACCATCAGGCCTACCACGGCGATCATGCCTGCTTTTACGGAAGCTCGAACAACCATTACCTCCATCACCTCCTTTAGCCCAAAGCCTGAACCGGTCAATCATTTTTCTCTCCTGCAACAGAAGTAGTGTATCTTCCATGAGGGAACATAAACATCGGAATCTAACATCTAAAATAACATGTAATGAAAATAATTAAGAAGTTTGTAGTATTGTAAAGTGCCTAAACGAACTAACAATTTCCTAGTGATTGACGTTTGTATAAAGTACAGCTAATGATGACAGATTCAAATCATTCATGTATGCACATACTTGGACAGTCCAGGGGCAGAAAGATAGGCGAGGAAAGAAGGGGGGAAGCAAGAGAACCTGCAATGGAGCAAGCTTCGATTTCTTGCAAGGAATGTCTGAAGAAAACCGTAACTGCAAAAGCCATGGTAATCCAGAGAATGTTCCCAAAGTCCGTACATAGACAGGGGATTTCCCACCACGTAACCACATCACTTTCCGGCCTTAATGTCCTTGGGCACTTTTAAGTTTCAGCAAAAACATGCTACAGACAACCCTGTTGAACTTCTCAGATATCAACTTCTTTCAAAATAGGGAACTTACTGAAGAACAAAAGCGCAGCAGTTGCATGCAGCGTCTATACAAAAGCATTTAATACCATTTGCACTTCAAAAAGGTATACGTCTTTATGCAAAAGCGTTTAATTCCTTCATAGTCATTTCATCGAACAATTATCATACAATTGATATCAACTCGGTAATCCAACACAGCATACATACCTTACCTATCAGCAACTGCAGTGGAGCTCTATGATCAAATGCCGATACCCGGTTTTGCTAGCCGAAAAGGGTTCAACTGGAAGAACTTCAGTTCTTGATCAGGGCGCTGAGGCATCTCACATATATATTCGAGAAGAAAAGGTGAAACTCTTAATTTTCATGGCTGCAATATAGGTGAAGAAGATCGGGTTCTGCGATCCTTTGAAAGTCACTTTCTTTTCTGAGTTCCCTAAGTTTCTGATAGCCTGGAAGTTCAGAAGTTGATGCCTCTTAGAGGGTCGAAATTCTAGGTGAAACTGCTGCCTCTCCTTTGGTCTTTTTGCCTTGCTTTTCTTTTTCCACTTGGTTCTGCCCAGTGTTTTTTTCCTACTGTCCTAACCAGTATGCACTGAACTGTATTATATGAAGTAGTATTCGGTAATGTTATTATGGTTTTCTTTGTCCTCACATGATGTTATAAAGCTGAGCAAGGTTTATTAGTTCAATGGAACCCAATATATAAATTAGGCTACAGTTCAAATCCCTAAAAATGATATTTTGCTCTAAAGTTGACAGTATAATTTATGTGCTGTTGCCTCTCAGGAGGAGTAGTTTGTTTCAGTTGTGTCTACTTGTCGGCCATGTACTAAAGGTGTCTGGCTCTGTAGTGCCACCCTCAAGAGAACTGCTCTTGATGAAACCGAGTACAATCTCTTACCGTCACAGGGCAAATATATTTATGGTGATTTTACACTTTWGTAGTCACAGCATATAGAAATCTGGCATTCTATCCTTCATGCTAAGCCATCTTATGGTGATTCTTGCATACATACAAGACTTCTAAAAACAACTACATAAGCAGAGATGGCCTGAGCCTAATGTTTAAAAGCTTCGATTAAAGAGTCTCATATAGATACAAAGAATACAAAACCTCAATATCCAAATTTGCAGGTGTACTAAGAAAAATATAATAACTTTCACAAATGCCAAAACGGAGAAGAAAGGGAGACAAACTACTTTCTATTCAACCACCTCATGATCCTCAACCTTCTCTAAGCAGCAAAGATGTTAGGAACGAGGTCAAAATTGCATTACTCGTTCAGAAAGATTGCTTTGGGATTTCCTGGACAGGGTGGATTTTGCCCCAGAAMATTTGCAAAAGCGCCAGCCTTTTCAACAGCAACTGGATCTGCAGCAGACAAAATTTTCACTTGTTCAAGACCTAGCTGCCGCTTGATCAAGTCCGAATTCGTCTCAAGTACCTCAATCTCACCAAAAGATAGTTTGAGATCCAGTGCTTGCACGCCCATCGCCATAACCTTATCCTTTTTGAACCTCAAGAAAGGCATGCAGAGCTTCTGTACTTGCTTGAAATTGCCATGCTGTCCAATAGCACTCTGCTGCAATTCAGAAATTATCTCCCTGTCAGGGGCAAAGGTGTGTGACACATTGTCAAATTTTCTCTGAACTTCTTCCATCCATCATATTGATCATTCACAAATACAAGGCCTGTTGTTGGTTTATTCTGGGTATTTGACACATTCACATTGCGTTTCTTTGAACCAGACACCTGTTTTTGCAAGAGCTTCCTCATTGAGACGATAGCATCTTGCAGATACTTATTTGCCTTTTTCAAGGTAAGATCGGGCAAGTCAGCTCCAGGCCACCCAGCTTTTATGACAAACCCATCCTTCTTCAGAAGCTCCTTCCACACATATTCAGCATAATGTGGGCAGATTGGAGCAATCAATCGTGTTGAACATCCATAAATCGCTACAGAAGGTCATGGTTCCTTCCCCCTGAACCACGTGAAAGCCTGTATTCATCCCTGGCAGCCTGAAGATCATAAAACCCCGTTTTCAAGGCTTCGCGAAACATGCATTCGCTGTAGTTCTTCTCTGTCATCTTTGTAGGAATATTGATTTCATTAGAAAATACTTTGTCAGCAACAGTAAAAGGTGGACCGCTTCTTAAAGAAGACTGCTTTAAAAACGTCCTCTATCCATGCTTTCTCTTTTGTGAGGAGTAATATTGCCGCATTAGCTGTTTCAAAGACAAAGTTTGCATCATCCATTCCATCACCTGCATCTGCAAGAGAAAATCTTGTGGCATCAGCAGAAAACTCCTCTCAATTGCTTGCCGAAGTGTCCTGAAGTTTCCTGTGGACTTGGACATCTTCTCTGAATTCAGCATTATGTGCCCATTGCACCTAAAACCCCGATGCCAGCGGTGCTCAGGCAAAAGTGCAGTGTGGTTATAGATGCAGAAAGTAAGATGMTTCTGAATGAGATCCTTTCCAGAAATCCTTAGGTCAAATGGATACCAGTACTCGAATTCCTGCTTCATCTGATTAAGAAGATCCGAAGATATGTTCGAAGACTTGGGATATGGACCACCACAGAATAAGAAATCCCACACTCATCTGTCAACTGCTCCGGTTTTACTGAAGAAACGTCCTTACCATACATATCCCCTTTCTGCGACATATGACATACTGTATAGTATGCCATATAAAAGAGTAGAATCTGACAACGATTCGACAAGAAACTCCTCATCCCAAGGAATACGAGTCCCAAGTCCAAAATTACGAGAACAAGCCCACTGATTCAGCCAACTCAATGTGTGCTCAAAGCCATGCCGGGTCTCATCAGAGTAGAGATTCATGCGAGCGAAACACTCCTCTGCTAATTTCCTCCATTCTGGTTCGCCATAAGTTATGTACCACTGATCAGTCAATGCAACGACGCACTCATCTCCGGACCTTGACACCACCTTCTTTTCTGGTTTACTATAGACCACAGCTTGGTTAGTCTCTAAGAGTTTGTTTCTGATCAAATTCTTTGCTTCTTGAACTTTCATTCCAGCATACTCTCCTACCAGCAAGGTTCCCTCATAGAAACCCCTCTTGTAGATTATTTTCTTGGCCTCATCAAGCTTCTCTCTATCATTCTGGCTCTTGATCTTTTTCTCTATGCAAATTCTCTCGGCTGATTTATCCCCAAAATCTGGATGGTTGATAATAGGTATTATCTCAAATGGCAAAACCCACTCATCCTTCACCCAAACTTGGCGCTGAAAGCTGGCTTTTTGTTTCAGGTCCTGGAGAGCCGTATAATCATCTGGTGAATCACTAGGAAGACTGGTTACAATTCCAGTTTCTCTGTCAGAACTAAATTCATGGGCAAAGTGTATATGATTTCTTTCAACGCAAACGGAGATTGCAATGGCAGTCCAATGAGATCTCGCCCAGTCAATTCAACTAAAAAGTAGGCTTCTCTGGAAGCCGTGATAATCTCTGATATGCCAAATTAAGTGCTGCCTTCTTGGTTAAGATAAAAACGTCAGTGTCATTTATCTCAAATGCGCCATATTTTCCATCTGCCAGAACCCATGCATTTGTTTCTCATACATGGTTCTGGCCTTAAAGTAGCAGCAGCAAGGTAAACTTGCTTTCCTTCCAAAATGTTCATGTTTGCAGGAAATGGTGGGAAAACCTCCATCTTTACATGGATATACTCCTGAGGAATAACACCTTCCCCTGATGCCCTGTCATGATCAGCACAAGGCTGCCCATCTAAGGGAGAGTATATGGTATATCTTAAATCTTTAACAAGTTTCCCCATTGCTTTCAATTTCCTCGTCTGCCAACGAACAAAGGCATCAAAAAATGGATTCATATCAGTAGTTATAAACGTTCTTCTCCAGTCACATCCCAAGCCAAAAGCCTTCAAATCATCCACCGCAAGGGGTGGGAAAAATGTCAGCCAGTGATACGGATTCGTGAACTTAGCAATTTCCTCATCAGACCATAACTCTGCATTATCTCCCACTGGTACCTGATCCCACCAGACCTGGCTACAGCCTTTGACTTCTTGCCTTTAAATTTAGCACCAGGCACAGTTTGATCATCATCAGTTTCACCCTCTGGTTTCCCTTCCGGCTTACCACACTCCTCGTTTACAACAGGAAACACCGGTAGGTTCCCAAAACATTCAATCTCCCTTGAAAGCTTATCAGCCGAGGCCTTGATAGGCATGCCAGTAGAATGAAAGCCGAATGGCAACAGCACATTTGCACCCCTCAATCTATGATAAGCCGCAGCAAATTCAAGCTTTGAGAGCGAAGATTCATGACCCAAATGCAAATACCCGTTCATGTATGGAAAAGGGAAGTTGCCAAAAAACCTCTCCCCTGGTTTTGGTGGAGATTCTATGGGATCAGCCCTAAACACATCACCCTTATCCCACCACTTCTGAACCTCCGACTGAATCCTTAACAATTCGTCTCTTTTCGGAAACTTCTTCACAGCCTCATTACTAAAAAAGCTGCACACAACACAAACAATTACACTATCTGAAAATTTGACAACATCTAAACAAACCTTATGCAGAGTCAATTTACTCACGAAAGATCATAGGAAACCAGCAAAACTATAAAAGTTACCAACTCTAGAAAATTAATTAACATCCCAAACAAAAACTACCAAAACCAATTCAAGTCCCTGGGATATACAGAAACTAAGGTCCATCCGTCACAGGAATATGCTTCTGCAATAAGTCCTAGAGAAACTAAGAAGGTAATTTGCAGACAGAAAAGATCTGATCAGAAATCACAGAACCCTTGATCAATGCAATATTTAGCAGCAATAAAGCTATCAGCTTTACTTGTCCGACGTTGGACAGAGCATCATCCCATGGCATAAAGAGAAGACAAAACAGGACCAGAAAGAATAAAAGTTTGGGAATTTAGTAAATTAATTCGTTATTATAATTACCTCAGTGCCCCTCAGAGCCATCCTCGCTCCCACGAAACCAATTCCCGAGGGAAGCCCCAAGAAAAACTAGCACCCGTGCAGTCTCGGT
This sequence comes from Rhazya stricta, assembly GCA_001752375.1. Taxonomy (NCBI): domain Eukaryota; kingdom Viridiplantae; phylum Streptophyta; class Magnoliopsida; order Gentianales; family Apocynaceae; genus Rhazya; species Rhazya stricta. The sequence goes on from MEJB01000017.1 coordinate 475,968, forward strand.
TGGCTCCTTGGAGAATCTCCTCAGGAGTATCTTTTAGACCATTACTATTAAAAGAAAACCCTGTGTCATTGGGCTTACACTTCCTGGGCTTTTTATTTAATTGGGCCAAGATGGGCCTGCCCATGCAACAAACTTGACTAACAAGATTCAGAAGTTACTCAATGGGCTTGGATCCCTTCTAACAAAAAGCTCCTTTATTTCGTTTGAGGCCCAATATTTACATTGGATCACAATTTGGATCCGAAATCATTCTCGCGTACATAATCCGTCATATTATTTACTAATTACACGAATATCCCTAATGCTATAGTGTTAATATTAAATATAATTTTTGATAAATGTCAATCAATATATTTTATCTAGGTGCATTTATTTTATTTAAATAACATAATAAAATTAACTTTTTTAAAATTAATATCATCTAAAAATAATATAAAAATATTTTTAAAATCAATAGTTATTACTAATGGCTAAATCAACGTGTTAAATCATAGCATTAGAGACAATATCTATTATAATAACATTAGAGTTGTGACATTAATATTATAGCATTGGAGATATTCTAAGCGATTGTTCTCCTAAACTTGAAATCAACTCCGCGATATTTTGTAAAGTAAAAAAGTTTAAAATAACTAATTTTTAAGTTTAGGAGAATAATCCTACTCCTTCAATTTTTTACCGTATATCACAATATAAATTTTTATTTATTTTTTAAGATATGTCATATTCTATCTCTTAAAATACCATTAAATATATTTTTTTCATCTTTATCCTTACTTAATTTTCAAACTAATCTCGTGAATTTTTTCATCTTCATCCTTATCTAATTTTCAAACTAACCTAATAAGTTTTTCTATCAAACGACCCCATAAATTAACATCATTTATCTCAAACAATTAATGCTTCTCTTTTACAATGTTAATAAAAATATTACTTTAATAGCAATTTTTAGACTAATTTATTGTCTTTTTAATTTAATTATTTTATCTTATTATAACATACTTTGAAAAATATATTTTTTTATAATAAATTATTTCGTGTTGTAAAATGTATCGTACATAATTTGGAATCTCTCCCGCGATATCACTAAAAGAAATATTCATGGGAGGGCTATAGGAATACTTCTTGATTTTCATCATTTTCATATAAATATTGACATAAAAAGATTAAATAATTGAAAATTAGCATTTTAATTGATAATAACTTCAGTTTTGAAATATATAATAAAATCATAACGAATTACATATTTCTAAAATTCACTTGATCTAACTATATGCTAAAAAATAAAATAATTATTTAAAACCGTATGTGAGCCACATAAAAAGAAAAGGATTATAGATCTTCCAGATATATCAATCTATACACTGTGTAGTTCAGAGGCGCTCTGCCAATTGTGGAAACTGCTGAAGCAACCAAGTGACTCCTCTAATGACTACCTGCAAAGACATATGGGGGTGTCAAGGAAGATGAAACAAAAGGGCCAGAGAGCTGGATGCCCAGGAGGAGGAGCCTGCGGCTATAAGGATCAACAAAGGCCTCAAAGAGCTAGATTACTGAATTTCTTGATGCTGAAATCTTTTGCAGCAATGCTAAATCAAATTCTTGCTAATGATGTGATTTGGCATCTTCGTAAAAGGAAAATACTTCAAGATGGACTGTAAATGTGGTTCTGGACCTAAATAAGGAATGCAGAATGTAACTTTACTGTAACAGGCCAAGTCGATGATGATGGATGATAAGAGTTTTCGTTTGTTCCAAGGCTTATGATCCCTCAAATTTACAGAGGAAAAGAGAAAGCTAAAAGATAATGCAATATACTCTACATCTGTTGCTCCATAAGCTCAATGAATGAGTGAAAGTTTCAAAAAAATCTCCTATACAAGGTCTTGAGAAAGACAGATGACTATCTAGTTCATTAGATCAGAGAAATCCATCATAAACCTTCAATTCCTTTGTTTCGTGTATTCTCTTTAATTTGTTTGTTAAAATTTTCTGATGTAGGCAGTCAATGCAGCCATGCTTCATACCTAGCCCTTGTTCGAATGCACACACAATTATGTAGTAATTTAGGCACATCATGTATAACCTCATACCAAAGCCGACTCTCCAGGCTTGATTGCAGGTTCCACACTGTCCCGCCCATAGCTGTTCAAGAAGTTTAAGATCAGTATCACAGTGACAAGATACAAACCAAAAGATAGATCAAATATAATCATGTCATTCCAAATGCTGTTTGCTTATGAAGTATCATGCATCCTCTTAGCAATGATTTAACAAAGAAAAATGCTTAAAGAAAATTGAAAGCAAGTGAAACTTATTTTGGTGAAAAGAGGCATGGTGAACAAATCTACGTGAGGCGTGTGAGCACTGCATATATAACAAGTCCACTTGTCTCTGTAATTACAAATAATTCCTAGCAACGGTATATTTTGAAATAATACCAGCCACAGATTGGATCAAAGCACCTAGAACTACTACAAATTGAAGTACAATAAAGCACAAAGGAACGAAATTGGCTACCCACCATATTTGTCTTTGGCCATTTACCARTTCCAACCGGTAAAAGCTGCATCCTTTGCTAAAAGGAAAAGGCTTCCCCTTCCATTCTGCCGCCATTTTTATCAGCAGTAAATTCTTGGAAGCATTCAAATTGGATGATCCAGGGGAGAAGGAGAAAACAAAGAAAGAAAAGCAGAACACTCTTTACATACCTAAGTGCCAGGTAACACCAACACCTGAAGCATCATCCTCAGATATATCATCAATAACAAATTGCAGTTCGGTGCTGATAGAGTCAACGAATTTGTCAAAGAATTCTAGAATTGCCTGAAAGAGTATTCAAGGTGAAAATCGAAGCTGACAGTAAGCAATTATCCATGGTGCATTGTGTGCGATCCTAAGATGACATAGTGATATATAGTAACACTAAACAAGAACCCAACATCGAAACTGAAAAAACGCAAAATCCAACAGGCAACAGTGTATGTAAGAGCTAAATGCAGATTCTTTATTCAAATGTAGATTGAAGACCAGGAATTAGGCCATCAAGAGGTTAATTTAACATTTACAGGTAATGTATCACAGATAAAACTGCAAGCGCAATATACATAAGCTTTTCCTAAGAAAGTGAAATTGACGTAAGCGAACCTCGACTGTAATTCAAACAGCTAAATGAATCGTTGGCGAGCACATAACTCGAGCCAAGCTTTAAACTTCATCAAGAACAATTTGATTCCCATAGATTAACTATTCAAAGATCAAAGCCAAATATTCATGATATCATATTGCGTTTATTATCGTCCTAAGCCAACAAAATTACCCAGAAACACACAACTGGCATGGGACACTGACCTTGCGGCCAACGAAGGGCCGAGGGAAGATGAGGTCCTCGTACACACAATTCTCTGTGATAAGATTCTCCACGGAGCCCAAATCGCGGACGTTGATTCCTTGGTAGAACTTCCTCACAACAGTTGAAGCAGAGTCCGGCGAAATGGGACTAGCAGAAGTAGAAGCAGAAGAAGAGGAAAGGGCTGATATATCAGCTACCCTTTTACTATTATTACGCAGGACCCATTTCCTCATCTGACGGAAACCATTCAATCCGCCATTTCTTGTAGCATAGTAATTACAGAAACGTTTGAATTTAATGGTTGGAGTGAAAATTAGGGGATTAGATTCAAGATGGAATTGAGAGAAGGATGAACTGAACGTCATCGGCATCACGGCCACGCTGCTTTATTGAATTGTTGTAGTGAGATGGTAAGTAAGAAGCTCTGAGCCTTCTTCCTTCAAAGAGGCAATGGCGGCTGCAACGTCCGGATGCTCTTTGCTGGAAAGATATTCAGGTGGACAACATAGGTCCCTTATGTATTCGCCATAGAGGACGACAATTTATGTACATGTGAAGTATTACATAGTTTCTCAAGGCAATTTGGGGGATTCATTTTTTGGAATACCGTCTGTATAAACCAAGTTGGGCGTACAAAATATAGCTCGTACGCTTTAGCTTGAACTCCATCACAATCAGGTTAATCTTTTATGGCATAGAAAACTCCACTTGTGGCCATAAGTATTACGTACTGAACAGACCTATTGTGAAATGGTATAAGCCAAGTTAGGTAATAGGTAATGACAGGTCCGAGCAATGCCTGAAAATCTTATAGAATTTCAGAAACAGAGATCCATAGATGTTAAAACCCAACTAAAATTCCAACCACATCAAAACAAGTCAATCTCATAGCTTTGCTTCTATCTAATGATTTTATAGTAATGATACGACGGAAATCAACAGCATTCACCCGGGGGGGGGGGGGGGGGGGAAAAAAAAAATCCAAACAGGAATAACCAGTAATCCTTGCAAGTAGGCATTAATAATAATATACTGGCACAGAGAAAAAGAAAAGGAGTGAATTGGTTGATGCATGAAAATCGAAGATGTCTGCCAACCAAGTCTGTCCATTTCTCCAGAACGAAACTCAACGATTAGCTTTTGCAACCCTTTCAATCTCATCCTTCTTCTTGATTGCATAGCTGCAAGTACACAAAAGATGAAATCAATATGTATACCAGAACTCTCACCAAGTAACGAGTACAGACTAAATTCAGAAGAAGCACAAGGTAGAAGAAGCACGGTATAACCAATTCACAAWTAATAGCCAACAACAGGGCAAGAAGACACTAGTCCCTTGTTACCTGTTAGAAGATCCCTTGGCAGCATTCATGAGTTCATCGGCAAGGCACTCAGCAATTGTCTTGATATTCCTGAAAGCACTCTCACGAGCACCAGTTGTAAGGAGATATATTGCCTGGTTGACTCTTCGCAGAGGAGAAATATCAACAGCTTGACGCCTCACAACACCAGCAGAACCAATACGGGTGGCATCTTCCCTTGGTCCACTACAAAAAATGAGCAAATGTAAGAGCGACTTCAAAGGCCTAAAACAGTTTCCAATTATGAATATCTTAAGATGCAGTTCTATGATCACTTCATTTTCATTTATGTTCAAAGGCCTAAAATCTTGAAAATTGCTCTCTATACTTCCGATTCTCCAGACTGTCTTTGCTTGGTACAATCAACCACATAAAAAGTAACAAAAATACAGGGGAAATAGAAACAATTCATATACCTGTTGATCACAGCATCGACAATGACCTGAATGGGATTCAAATCTGTCAACAAATGGATTATTTCCATAGCATGCTTCACAATACGAACAGCCATGAGCTTCTTCCCATTGTTCCGCCCATGCATCATCAATGAGTTTGTCAACCTCTCCACAATTGGGCACTGGGCCTTCCTGAACCTCTTTGCTTGGTACCTCCCAGCTGTGTGGGGTATATAGGTAGCATGCTTGGCTGCTGTAGCAGTAATGTAATCCTCAACGGAAATGTCACCGATCTGTAAAAAACAAGAAAAATATAACATTTTATCCTAAACCAAAAGTGGAAACTACTTTGAAGTCCACACATTCAACAACAAATACTGACTGTGCTACGTGTGGATCAGGAGTACATGATCTTAATTGTACCAAGAAAACTGAACGCTTTCAACAACTTCAAGTCACTGATTGCAGTCACCCTCTAACTACATGACATCTCTAGTCTTCTTTTAATTGTCAATATCAAGGAATTATACCTCAACACTCTAGTTTAAGATGGTAACCCACACAATTGAATTGCAGTCAAATCGTGCAAACACTTTCTTTTATCCAGCTCACATTGCTTTAAATTACTGCATTACAGCCTCCAGATTCCAATTTATCATAAAATTTCATCACTTCAAATTTAGGATTTTGGTGTTTCGAGCCAGTCAAATAAAGTTAGCTTTTAGGAAAGCCATATCAATTTCTGCTTGATTGGCAATAATTGCATGATCAACCTTCTATCTTAATTAGTGTCAAGAAGTCTCAATCAATCTTCTTATAAACAAAAGCATATACTAGCTCAACTTAGTAGCATACCTTTATGCAACATCAACCGATGACATTTGCCAACAAGTGGATATAATGTTTTTCCYATTCTCTACCAAAGAAAGGTTCTAGCCAAATAAAAGGCTCACTACCCGTGCCTCGAGATGAATGCCAGTATTGAGGACTCCACATTTCAAATAAAACCCAACCTAAGTTAATGCCGGTAGGTTTTCAGCCCACTAAGTAGTACACTTTATTTTAAATCAAAAGAATTCATATAGTCAGGTTAATGATTGATCCACTCCAAATTTCACTCCGACAAAAAGATATGCAGCTACCAACATATAACGCGATAGCCATCCGTACTGCAATTTCCAAACTCAACCAAAGCCTCGAAATTTCCCATCTAGACAAAGTATTGCCACCCATTGGGTAAATCGAGTTGATTTCAATTTCTGGTGGAACACAAGAAAGAAGGGCCAGAAAACAAAATCACATTTTATATATGGATATAACGACATCTAGTGACATCTACTTTCCTCACTGTCGTAAACATGGTTTTAAGCTTAGCTCAAAATCACAACCTCTTAAGCATTCCTCGTTATATCCCATAAATTTGACTGGCTCATATCTGATAAAACTTTAATCATGTTAATTGCATCCCAGATAGGAATTCCTAACGATTCTCGGCCTCAAGTTTACTTTTATCGGGTTAACACATGTTATTAATATAAAAAAAACCAAAAATTTTGAAGAATACATGCAGAAATAACTAATCCTTAGTTCGAAAAAAGTGATTTACATGAATGTAAAAGTTCAATCACGGACCTGAACATCATCGTAAGACCAGCGGTTGAAGAGCAAGACACCAGTTTGAGTCTTCTCTTGCAGACTCTGATCAGCAACTGCAACTGCCGCCATCTTCAGAACAATGAAAGCTTCAGTCTGTCTGCGCTTCTCTAGATTGGGGGCGGAGCGTATAGGAAATTGGCTTCGAAAGAGAATGATGTAAGTGAAACCCTACAAGAGCTCATGAGATGGGTTTGGGGCCTATTGACTACAATGATTTTCATTGTTCTTCATAATTATTTACGTCCCAGATACTTAATTTAGAGTAAATTCAATAACTCCCCTAAACGTTTACTGTAATTACAGCCACTCCCCTTTAGTTTGACTATTCTGACTAACTTCCTAGATTGCAAGAATTTTTCATTTGTTAGACGATATGTCAAAATGTCTATTCGTTCATTTGCTAGCTAGACATGGTTGTAATGTAATATCGGATTGGTTACAGGGGAACAATGGACGATTTGATATTCTAATGGTTGTTATTGCATATTGTATTACAATATAAGTCTGTACTTCTATTTGTTAYTATATATTTTATTCAGTAAAAAATATTATCAGACGTTATCAAATTATATTTTTATTTTAGATTTTTTTTCGAGTTTTGAATATGAATCTAAAATTAATTTTCATTTTTTCATTTTTTAAGTTTTTAAGTCTTAAATGTACTATTTTTCTTTACCATATTAAACTATATATTTTTATCAAATGATGTGTAAAACCAATCAAAGAATAAAAATGATTTCTAATATAAATTCATATCTAATCTGTCTTCTTAATAAAAAATGTTCCAAAACCAAATTTCACAATCTAAACTAAAAGAAAATGAAAATTAACATGCACTCATTGAGACGATTATTCTAACTAAGACTTATTTAAAACTCTTTCAAGTAAGAGAAGTAGATTTGCATTTAATAAGAGTTTAATTCTGGACCTCCAACTGAATTTGGTTAATTTAAGTAAGTCGGTACTCTTATCTTTTAAGTACTAGTAAAGTGAATTAGTCTAGACGTAATGTGTGTTAAAAGACGCCTCCTACATTTAAAAGACACATAATAGCTCATGCGTCGTAACCGTTAATAAAGGAAAACGACGAAACCGATTTGTAACACGATGAAAAATTTTAACACAAAAGATCAAAATCAGATACATAATTGAAATATGTTTATTCTTAAAAAAAAAAAAGAAAAAAAATGATCTTCACATTGATTAGCACCGCCAGTTTTCATATCTGCGTGGTGGAACCAAGGTTTCATGATTCATGTGGCATTGGTTACCTTAATAAAGTCGAAATGGTAGAATTTCTTACTCCTTTCCATCATTTTTAAGGTAAAAGTAGTATTTTGTTACATAATAATTGACGAATAAAAAAATTGATATTATTTCTTTTATTTATACTTAATAATGAAATAATAATATTTTTGATTAGTAAATGTTATGATTTTTCTATACTTTTGTAAATACTCKTGACAAAATAAATTGAATTTTTATGAAGTTCCATTCGTTTCTTGCATTTAATATAAGATTTTCTCTTAAATTTTTTTTATTAAATTTTACTTTCCATTAATAAAGTATTTTCTTTTACTACTTAAATGTGATAAATAAGTCATAGTTTACTCTTACACCAAACTTCATCGTGAGCAATAAAGATTCTCCTCACCCTACTCCAAACAATATGTCATCTGTTGGTATAGAAGTGAACCAAGTTGAAGAATGTTGATCTCGGTTCGAATATGATATCAAATTGGATAAATTTTACTATGATGATGGGAACATCATGGCAATAAAAAGGTCTAAAAAGTGATATTGAAGATGATAAAAATTATTCTTCCGAAGTTCTTTTAGATTTATGGATGAGAAGGGAGCTTGCGTTGAGAGTAAGTAAATAGCATGACTTAAGTTCTCTAGGAACATCGAATGGTGGTTTACAGTTACAGAGTTCGCGTAATCAATTTTTATCGACGATTCTTACTAAAACCTATTCTGATTGAGTTGTACTAAAACTTTGTTTGGTTAGCTAGATTTACAATTTTTTAATTTGTGATGTTATATATGTTTAGGTCATTCCATGTTCCTCTTCGAACATACAATAAAGAATTGAAGAAAATTTAAAACATCAAACTACCCCTTGCAACAATCAAGTACTGAAAAAAATAAATAGATAAATGCATATCAAATAATCAAAGAGTGAGAGATATAGTGTCAAGGGATGACCTTACTAATGTAAAAGATAACACAAGTGCTTAATCATGATGTTAAACAGGTGAGGCTTATCTGTTGAGATGCTAATACATTCAAACCCAACTGAATAAACTTTTGATCTACCATTTGATAGCCTCCTACACCATTTAATCTATTAAGCCATCATCCAAATTTAGCGAACTTTTTTCTAAGATTTTTAACTTACTCTAAGATTATAATATATTCAAAACACTTTGTACTAGAGTAGAATAATGAGTAATTTGTGTAGAAAAACAACCATCTCTTTTCAACGTAATTTTTTTTCAACTGTGGGATCTTATAGTTGTTGGATCCACTGACTTTCATGCCTCCTGCATGCACGATTCTAGAGTCGAAGAGAATACGATTCGCCTTTCCCGTCGGTTATTCATCAAAAGACTTCTCAATAGCATAAATAAGCTCTTCCACGATCTTTGTACACACCTTATGTTGCAACGCTTGACATTAAAGAATTCAAGATTCAGAATATTAAAGTCCGGTGAATTTGGTGACCGACCAACTAATCATATACCAAAATCACTTTGGTATTTGAAATTTTTTATCTCATCGGATGAAGATATAGTTCTACCATTATCTCAATGAATAAAAATGATACTTCTTGAATCCTCTCTTGGCCCACCTTGATTGAATTACTGGTGTAACTTTTACAATAAAATATACTCTAACGATTTCTCTCTTGACCAAAGTAATCAATTTTATCTCTAAAGTTTCAACATCTATATTCCTACTTCGTCTCCCAACTAATTACTTGGCGACAAAAGGGAAAGACTCTCACTTTTTACCAAAAACACTTCATTTTCTTCATTACCAAAGACGAGCCATGGCAATTAAAAATTATTACTTTTATAATATAATTATTACTTTGACACGTGCTACAAGTTCTTCGTCAACGAGAAACAAATACTTTTTAGTCATGTAGGACCATTTTTTTCATCGATTATGCATAAAATTATACATACCAACAAATTTTGCCCCATGGGGCGAACTATTTCGGTCTAGCATAAATATGCAAAAAAGCAACCGTGCTGTTTGCTTTTCTTCCTTTAACATCACGATCAGTTGGCGGGTAACATGTCATAGCATTGGGCGGCACGACTGGTAGACCCTTCTCCTTACCCCGTACCTATTTTACGACACCAACGTTGGGGGGCGGGGGTTCACTCGTACGGACAACGCGGTCAACCGGTTGCTGCCGGTGTTCAAAGTTCGGATTTTCTATGCATTGTGTTAGAAGCTTTCACACACAGAGATTGATCATATGGAAGAGGGCTCAGCAAAGAGACAATGGAAGCCTTGCAACATCCAGCTGTTACTAACAATAATAATAATAACATAATAATTCATGTTTGGTTACCCATATTGCAAGCCATGTCTTTTCTTTTTCAATCTTTAATTATTAGTAGTATATACTAAGTATTCATTAAAACAGATGTATATATTAAGTACTATATATAGTTATTATAACATGTAATCGTGCTATTTCGTACATTTAATCATCACATTTTTTCAGTACGAATAAAGTATCAAAATAATTTTCGCGTTAACTTTTGACTATTTCAATTACGCTAGTACTTGATATGATCGGATCTATTTTATTTTAGTGATATTTTACATTAATTTCTTTATAAATTGTGTATTTACACTGTCTCTCAAATCTTATAATTTGATGATTATTATGATATCATGACTTGAAAGAGAGAGAAATAAAAAAGTTACAATTGTATACGAACGAATACTTACCTTATTTTTTTTTTTTTTAATATTCTACTTGGCGTGAAATCTTGACTTTCGTTTCTCACGATATTCTTATTACTCGTATTAACCAACAATTTCCATACACTTACATATATATTTTTTGTTTATTTAGTTCTTTTTCCCTCTTTCCTTAATGTTCTTTGAACATAAACCTAGTAGAATCAAATTCAGCTTTTATGTGGACCGCAAGGATTATCTAATAACTTAGTGAATCTATGTTTTTGACCATATATATAGAAAGGAAAACAAAGATAACAAGTGTTTAAGGTTTTTAAATTGTCGAATATATTAATTAATGATATATTAACAAATGGAGATTTATTCTTATATAGCAGGAGGTACAAAAATTAATAATAGTAGGATCATAGATTAATTTATAAGTAATTATTTTTATCTTAAAAAAATTAATTAAGTGAACTGGTGTCAATCTCTCATTGGTTGACGAGGAGCGTCACAAATCTCCCSGGTGGGGTCATGATCACACTGTCATACAACTTCACTCCACTAATTTCATGCAACTACGTGGAAGCTCGCTTCATCTCCTTTCAATGTACTGCCCCATGCTTCTGCTGACTATATGCTGATCATGGATTCGTTCCTTTATATAGTCTTCGATAGAAACATCAAATCTATTGGTACATTTCGGATAATTGCTCATCCACAAGAAATCCCTTTTCTTCTCTGAGTCTGTGGAGTGCTAAATCTTGCTCAAAAACCACAGAAGATGGAAGAAAAAGTCAGCCATGAAAATGGTGCAGCAGTCTACATAGGAGTCAGGAAGAGGAAATGGGGAAAATGGGTGTCTGAAATACGCGAGCCGGGTAAGAAGACCAGGATATGGTTAGGAAGCTATGAGACACCGGAAATGGCAGCAGCGGCATATGATGTAGCTGCATTTCACCTAAAAGGTTCAAGGGCACGACTTAACTTCCCTGAATCGGTTGAGAGTCTTCCTAAGCCACTCAGCTCCAGTGCTGAGCATGTCCAACTGGCTGCTCACGAGGCTGCAATGAAGTTCAGGAGAACAGCTCAACGGCAGCACGACGGTGGCGGTGGTGAGAATAGAGCTGCTCTGGATCCTGTTAGAGTGGGACTTTCCCCAAGCCAAATTCAAGCTATAAATGAATCACCGCTGGACTCACCCAAGATGTGGATGGAACTGGCAGGGACTCTTTTATTGGCAGATCCTATTGCTTTTTATGAACAAAAGGATCATGTTGAAGAATGGGAGGAAATGGATTATACTTCCATTTGGGACACATAAATTCTTATTAGGTCTACTAATTCTTTAACCCCAAAAAGAATTACATCTTTTCCCCCTTCTTCTTGTGAGGATGGGGTTAGGGATAGACGAAATAATGGAGCAATTGTGATTCTAGACCAAATCCAATTTTATTTTTCTCAAAAAAAAAAAAAGAAGAAATTGTATACATTATTAGGGGGAGGGAAATTTTTTACCCTCTGCCTCCCTAATTAATAAAATTTCAAATTATCTTTTTATTTCCTTTTCTTTTGTGCTAGATTAATCGATTGAGGATGTTAAAACTCAATTTTTTTATTTTTACTTTTATCCTAATGTTAGAATTCTTCTTGGCCCATTGGGCATCCACACTGCAGGCCGACAATCATTAAGTTCTTGAGGCCCATTGGACATGTACTGTCAAGGCACAACCATTAAGATCTTGAGGCACATCTCGCTTTTCCCTTTTTCCTTTTTTTTTTCCTTTTGACACTGTTTCTAGTTTTACAGATTTGGTATCCCCTTTCATTTGAAATCATTCTCAGCCTTCTTTTGATCAAGAGCTTCAAAATTTGAAAGAATCATAAAGCTTATACGAGAATGGAAGGGTAAGAGTAAGATTTAATACTAATCGAACAATCGTCAATAAAGAGATCTCGAATATACTAATGCATGAAACAAAGTATCTCGATAGCTATATGATAAGCTTACAAGGCATGCCAAGATTGAGAAGGAAAGAAGATATCTAAGATCAAATGCTTGCCATGATACCAATATTCTAGTATAATCAAGAGAAGGAACCTTGAACTTGGGTGCATTGCCTGAAGAGGAAGAAAAGGACATGGAAATGACCAAAGCACAGTGCCTCAATTTTATTGTGAACTAAATATAAAACATCACAGTGAATCTGTACAATACACTCAGAAAGATGCTTGGTATGAATGATTTCTATAGTAATATATCATCATTTTCTACCTAATTGTACAGAAGAATGATCTTCTCGGCAGCAGAGGAGACTGATCAGGCTATGTTGGAGCAGGGGTTTATGGCTTATTGATGATGAGATACCAAGCACAGATGAAGCCACAATGCTTCGGCTTCTTATTTGTAACGATGTATTGGTCAAGGACAGCAAACAATCTCATTCTCATCTTTCTTGRCCCCGTTCACCAGCACCTGTGGTTCCTTTTCTCATCATATTAACAAACTCCTCGTAGTTAATTTTTCCATCCTACAGAGGGAAACATTGAGGCGAGGCATCAGTGAGCACCAGTAGAGAACTACATTGAGATGATTGACGATTAGTCTACTACTTACTTTATCAGTATCTACATCGTTGAGAATCTCATCGAGAGTAGCTTCATCTCCCATTCCGTAGTCAGCCATAGCATGCTTGAGCTCATCCCTTGTGATAAATCTGCAAAGCAAACTCTTATATGAGAAATATTTAAGTTGGAGATTTCTTCTATGAAACCTCAAATCATAACGCATCCTCTCTGGATAAAGGGAAAGATGGATAGGCAGAGAACGTTTTAATGAGTGACATTATCTTACATGTTGAGGAGTTACTCCTGTTTTCCATTTTCTCTAAACAAAATCAAAACTTTCAACTGGAAGGGAAATTAAGAGATACTCACCCACTACTATCTTTGTCGAAGAACTGAAAAGCCTTGTACAAGTTTTCTTCTTTCTCAAGTCTGTGACGATGCATGGTAGCTGCAATGAACTCGATGTAATCTATGGTCCCACTATTGTCAACATCAGCCTGCAAGAAGAAATAGTATCAGTTAATTCATTTGATTGGTTGAATGGAGTTCGGAGAGGTATTCTCGTCCAATGCAGGAGGGATAAATCGATGAAAGTTTTCATTGGTTCCCACATACAAGAAAAGAAGAAAAAGAAGTTTAACAGTTCGAGATTTCTTACAGCATCCATTAGCTGTCGTATTTCTTCTTCTGTAAGTTTAGATCCTAGCCTAGCTAACCCACTTCTGAGCTCCTCATATGTAATCGTACCACTTCTATCTGTGTCCATGTTGTTAAACATTTCTTTCAATCCCTTAATTTCCTCCTCTGAAAGGTTTTCTGCAATAACCTGGAAGCAGAAAATCCAGGAAGAAAACAAAAGAGTAATAAAGCAACACATCCAACTAAATCTATCACCAAAACACTTAAATGATCTGTTTTTATTTTTTTCAACAAACTGCAAGGCTGCCTCAAGTGCATTGAATGGTTATTATCTCCTTTTAAGTTGAGCAAGACAGTTCAGATCTGGTTCTAACAGTCTTTTTGGAAAGATGCACACTATTACAACAAAAATTCTCTTGTTGTTTAGAGCCACTGCATCATAGAGATTGTGTGATCTTATTACCTATAAGGAAGTTATATAGTTCCAAGAGTACATCAAACATGCAACATAAATGAGTTAATAAAGACATCAATTGAACTCAAAAGGAGAGTTTGATGTCTTGACTTGTTCCTAACTCCAGAAGTTCTATAAATGGCAAGTGGTTACCTTTAGGGCGAGCTTCTTTAGCTTGTTCATTGCTCTAAATTGTTTCATCCTGATCAGAACAACGTTATCAATGGGCTTATCTGATGCTTCACCACCCTCCTTGAGCCATGGATGTTCTGTTTCAGAAAACTTATCCACATTATAGTGATGCTCTAGCTAATATATACTATATACATGTGTGTGGTCATGGTCTAAATAAGTCCAGAATCAGACACTCTCTCGATCTGAGTCCAGTACCTCAGTATCATAGATATGATGTTTATTGGGAAGAAAACAAATTGTAATGGATGAACAGAAGAGCAACAAGCATTTGGCGTCAACAGACCTAAGAGAACTCATAAAGAGGAACTAAAATCATAAGCTTTTCTCTAATTACCTAGGGCTTCAGCAGCACTTATCCTTTTCTTAGGATTCATAGTCAGCATTTTCTTGATGATATCCTTTGCACCAGAAGAAATGGAAGGCCAGGGAGAGCTTTCAAAATCAACATGACCTAATAGGATTGCATCAAAAATGGCTTTCTCCGTCTCTGCAGAACAATTCAATTATCATAGACAATAAAAGCCTTTATGCGGATGATGCAACTGCATAAGCAGAACATTAGCAGTTTTCGCGTGCATGTGCCACAACCCAAGTCTAACTTACCACCCCAGAACGGAGGAAATCCACTCAAAAGAATGTACAAAATGACTCCAGCACTCCAGACATCAATCTCCTTCCCATATCTTCGTTGCAATACCTCTGGAGCCACATAATATGCACTTCCAACAATGTCCTTATAAACCCTTCCTGGAGATAGATTAGTGGATGAATTAGAGAGCAAGAACCCTGTAGAATGAAAATCCGGAAAAATATACCTTGACAAAAAATCTTGGAAAACTTCACGATGAGACCAAACATGATTTTGCAGTAGGCAGAGGTGCACGTTATAGATTAGTGGATGAATTAGAGAGCAAGAACCCTCTAGAATGAAAATCCAGAAAAATATACCTTGACAAAAATTCTTGGAAAACTTCACGATGAGAACCAAACATGATTTTGCAGTAGGCAGAGGTGCACATTAGAAACTCCTACTCACCCTCCTAAATTCCCAGTAGTTAAAGGAGACAGAGGGGAAGAAGAAACTAAGAAAGAAAGGTCAACATATAAATGATGTATATTTTAAATTTCCTACTGCCCCAAAATCCTCACAAACAAAATGGAAAAGGAAAGAACCACAAGCAACGGTTATGGATATCCCAAAACTCGATGAACATTAACTGGAGATAAGGGTATCTTCATAATCTGTTATTCAAGGAGAAAATGCTGGTTTTTTCACCCTGCTTAACCAAATATTATGGGCAGCAAAGTTTGACGTGCATATATTGGGATGCAACTACTGAAGAACTGATGATGGTCTCTTTGCAGTAATTGATTCGATCCTGATAGATTCAATTTTGGTTGACATAGATAGTCACAGTAAGAAGAGAACTAGAACCAACAAACAATAGAGCTACAAACAGCACCAAGAACATTTCCAAATTCATGTCTTCCATTTAAAGCCAGCAACATTGGTCAGATCACCTCCTTTCCCAAAATCAACAAAACAAAAATAGTTAAGACATAGGTTTCCATGGTAGGGATAGAATTCTTGAGGGTAAGATTCAATTACATATTGAAGATAACTCTTAGGCCAACTTGAACATTTATCCTCATATCCTTTATCAAGAATACAAAAGGCTGCAAAACTGCTATAGCTCATAGGCTCATGTACCTTGATCTCCAAATCGGTTCCAACAACAATGTTTGAGCCATTCTATGATGCAATGAAGTCACTGGGATAATTACCTCAAATTGCGTACATTCCCAGTACTGCGTTCATCCTAAATAAATCCATCAGCAATTTTTAGCTACGAACAAGGAAATTTTATTTATATCTATCAAAATCTCATTTCAGAATGAGTTTGGACCATTAGGTTTGGGGCAATAAGACATGGTCCCAATTTCACATTGGCAGTCACCAGTTATCACTGTCAATTCCCCGATAGGTTATATATTCCTTATCGTCCCCTTCTTGGATTTCTACTAGAGTGAAACAAAGAAAAGAAGCAAAGCTGGTTGACTTGTCACTATCAAATTGACCGAGTCAACTTGACCCAAAGTGAGATCAACATGCTTATTCTCTTATCTCTCATGCAGACTTAGGATCCCATTTTTGGCTACTTCACGTCACATCAGTGCAAAATTGTCACGTTTCTCATGGTAGTATCTTTCTTTTGTAGCCACATCGTTAAGAGATGAGAAAACAAGTAGTGCAACCGAATGAAGGAAACAGAAACAGCACTCTAATTTTCCTGGTCTTAATGTTGCAGCCAAGAACTGTTGAATTACTCGGTATATTTGTTAAATGAAAGAGCATAACTGAAAACATGTTGATTACCATAAAGCAAATCCAATTTCTTCTATAACAAAAAGGGTATGAAAATTGAAGAAAATTAACTAAGCGATCAGAATGGATAGACAGATGATTTGGGATCAAGATAAGAATGAAACTGCGAAGATTCAATCTTGCAGAAGTCCCAAGAAACACTGACCTTCCTCAATGAAGACAGACAGCCCAAAATCCGTAGCCTTCAAGGGAGAATTTTCATCTTTGCTGACCAGCAAGAAATTCTCAGGCTTGAGGTCCCTATGCACCACCCCCATGAAATGACAAACATGAACCACGTTGACAATCTGCCTTCCAATTCTAGCAGCTTCTTTCTCCGAGTAACTCCCTTTAGCTGTAATGCGGTCGAAAAGTTCGCCGCCAGAGCACAACTCCATTACCAAATACAGGTTCTTCTTGTCCTCGTAGGCGCCTTTGAACGCTACTATGTTGGGCTGCCCACTCAAATGTTGCATAATAGTAATCTCCCTCCTAACATCTTCGATATCTTTCTGACTTACCAGCTTTCCTCTTGCAATGGACTTGCATGCGTATTTCAAGCCGGTGGCTTTTTCAGTACAAAGATAGGTGATGCCAAAATGACCCCTCCCAAGTTCTCTATCAAGATCATAAAGCATGGTTATGTCAACATAAGGCTTCCCCAATATTTGTCCCATCTGTGTCTTCAATGATAATGAAATCGGCGTACTTGTAGTTCTCAGAGGAGGACTGAACGCAGGGAGTGGTTCTTGATGGCAAGGTGGCGGCTGTAGAGGTTCTTCGGATTTAATAGGAACGGGATGATATTGATGGTGAGGAGGAGAACCTGAATAGGAGGAAATGGGGATATCAACGCTTCTTGAACAACACAATCCCATCTGAACGAGAGACACGAAAGAGGAATAGAAAGTGGATATTATTGGGAATGTTTCAGAGCTTTTGAGATTTATTGGTGGGTTTCTGAGTGCGTATATTAAGGTTGCTTTTCTCAAATGTACGACAACACTTTTTCGAGGTGCTTTGCTTTGCTTRAGCTGATGCTGCTAAGGGTCTTCTCTTCTTGGAATCAATTTCTACTTTTTGGCTTTTTGCTTCTATAAGCTGTCTCAACAAGAACAATACGAAGAGAAGGGAAAAAGACCAAGCTTGAGGGCCTCTAAACTCCGATTGCTCTTCTGTTCAAGACAAGAACTTCTTTTCATGGGATGACTTTGATCCAACGTTCCTCTCGTTGTTGCTTTTTCTTATATTCGCATGTAACTCATCCCTGCTCTAGTAACATGTTGGACTCAATCAAGAAAAGCCCCATCAACTAAGAAGAGCTCCTCCACCTTGTGCATTAGGTTAATATGCCTTTTGGTTTTTCGACCCCTGTTCTTTCGAAAACGTGGCATGAAATCTGTAGCATAACAAATTTGCAAAAAGTGCAAAACCCAGCTTACAGTTTGACCTAACCCAATTCAGCCTATTCAACCTTATTATTATAGGGTCATCTTGAAACAGAAGGTTCAGGCTCAGATGAGTGCATCGGTAAACATGGAAAACATACATATCCGTTCATGAGAGCTCTTGTGATCACAACTTGAAAGGAAATACTGAAGAAATACAAGATAAGGCTTTGTTGGTTAGAAAAGTTCAAAGCATTTCATGGAGAATTTAGATAATCGTGCTGCAGGTTGTTGTTGAAGTGTCTTCTGACGCAGAAGATGATGAAATCCACCATTGAGGATGGCCAAATAAATAATTTGACATCCAAACAACATGAAAATCTATGATTCAGTTAAGAGAAACAGTGACTACGGTTCCCAGGAACAAGAAGCTATCTTCTTAAGCAAAAACTATTTTAGAATCTTCCTCTCTAGAATACGAGAAACATAAGCAAGAATATGTACTAGGTTTCATCTGCTTTATCAATGAAAAGAAGCTTTAAGACAGTATACGTCACATATTGTAAATGAAATTTGCTTTATCAATGAAAAGAAGCTTTAAGACAGCATACGTCACATATTGTTAATGAAATTTGTTAGATTTCGAGACATTCTTTTTTGACACACGACTTCACGTCAGCAAATGATCATTTGCAAGAGAAAATTCAATGGTTGAATACCAAGATGTGATTTTTATGGTGGTACATTCCTTCTTAAAACCATGGCAACTTGAAATATTACATCAATCGAACGTTTGTATTTAAAATTTAGAATTTGAAACGATTCCAGATGCCTTAAGGGGCTTAAGCATGTCAAATTTGAGGTTTTGTTGGTGGTAGCTTTCATTGAGTGCTGACTGACTTCCGTAAAGAAGGGCGCGAGGATGAACCTCGGTTACCAATGTCTTGCGGCCAAGCCCACATTTGAACAAAAAATTCCTGGCTTGTTAGGCTATTTCTCTCTCCCCCATCTGTCCCTCCAAGAATCGTCTTCACCTTTCAGAGATTACAACATACGAGCTTAAAAGATTATCAACGTCAAGCTTCAACAGCCCTAATCTTGTTATAGTAGAACAAGCTTCACGAACTACTATGTCTCCTTCTAGAAATCAAGAAACACCCGGAAAATGTAAAAAATCAAGAACCTATGTTAAATCCACACATAAAAACCAACTCTATTATAACTTCCACTGCGATTTCATATTAGTAGATGAAAGTTCCGATGTCAATCTGGTGATACGGATGGATCATATGCACCCAAGCTCAAACCAGATCTACAAATGAATAAAATGGCGTAGACGCGATAGTGTCATAGCCAAGATGGCAGAACCGGAATCTAAATTACAAGCTAATAAACAATATTTTGATGCAACTCTCRAGTGGATGAGATACCTTCCTAGAGAACTTGTACTTCTACTATGAGGCGCAGATAAATTTCTTCATCCTAATGGACATAATCTTCCAATCATAAATGCTTCAAGCAATGACTCTGATTCCAGAATAGTCATGTGCCCAGTGGAAATTAGACGAAAGCAGACAGCCAAATCAGTAATGTTGGAGATTACCTCGAGGGGGCCTCCACCTGCCTGATGCATTTTGGATGCACCTCATATCCACATTCTATGCACTGATAGGCCCATCCAGACCCTTGCTCATCACAGGCACAACATATATAAGGTCCTCCTCCATTGCCTTCAGAGACCAGCATCAGCTCATGGGGATGCCCTGAGTGGTACTCAGATTCGGGCAATTTTCTGGCTTCTTCATCCATTTGCTTCTCAATTAACTCCACTCTGGCGTTGGTGAATGGGTATGCGTTTTCTTGGTATAAGTTTATAAGATTCCTACCTCGCTTGCTCACAGTTTTTCCATTAGGACCTAGAATTACCAAGGTGGGGATCCACTGAATATCGAAATGCTTGGTAAGGTTCTTGATGGTTGGGTCACCAAAAGGGATTGCCAGCCATGGCATGGTCCGGAAAAATGCATCAAAGGCGACTTGATCATTGTCAGTTGACACAAAGACTATCTCAAAGTCCTCATCAGCCTCTTCAACTAGCTCTTGCTTAATCTTTTCATATGTGGAGATCAACTTGTGAGTGAACTTCACTCCAGGTAGGCACCATTGGGCTGAAAAATAGAGCCCAATCGTCTTACCTTTTAAGCTAGTAACAGGCACCTGTGGTAAAATGTCATAGACAAACCCATAAGATTCTCTGAGGATTATGAAATTATCACCATTTACTCCTAGTGTATCATGCACTACTTAACAAGCACACTGCTACATCACACAACTCCCAATTAGCAGTAAAACAGGAGCCTATGGCAGTTCAGCCCACACCATCCCCCCCCCCCCCCCCCGTTCCATATTTAAAAATTGAAAAAAAAAAAAGATAATTTAACTACTTAAGAATAATAGTGGAGGTTTCATACTTCTTTCTTTCAAAAATGCAAAAGAGCAGCAATTTTATTGGACCCTATTATATAATAGTGCTCGAGCCATTACATACCTAGGCCTTATTAGTAAGAGTATATTGGAAATGAAATGCAACACCAACTTATGAACTCCATGCACCTTCAGACATCCCATAGCATAGAGAAATCAATCTCACCTGCATTGAGAAGTTATACCCAAGGCCACTTAAAAGTAAATTTATTTTCCCTCTTTTGCTACAGTTCAATTGCAGTCCCTGTCAAGTTTTAGGCTTCTTTTATTCAACTGGCCTGTAAATAAATGGATGAAGCCATATTTTTGAAAAATTTACAACAAATTAACAATTAAGTGGCCTTAGGTTCTTTTACTAGTTGTCTACATAACATGGTGAAAATTAGGCTAGACTTACCTGTTTGGGCAGAGACTGACTCAACAGATAATCTCGATTGCTGTTTGTTAATAAATTCGTTATAGTCTGGTTTTCATGCTTCTCTCTTTCCTTCTCTTGTAACTCCTGCAACCTCTTTTGAGTAAATGGGAAAGCTTGTGCACCATAGCGATAAAGGAGTTCAACCCCATCACAAGTTGCTGCACCATCCTTGTAATTGTCTGGATCCAGAATAATTAAGCAAGGAATACCTTCTATGTCAAACCTTTGATTCAAATATCTCTTTGTCTTCAAATCAGAAAATGGAACAGCAAGCCAGGGCATGCAGGCATGATAGCTGTTGAAGGCGTCCAAATCTTCATCAGATGATATAAATACTACTTCAAAGCCAGGACTAAGATTTTTAAGTTGCTCGTAAGCATTAACCAGAACTCGTGTGAACTTTTGACATGGCGGATACCAATTAGCCGAAAAATAAAGACCAATAACTCTGCCTTCAAGTTCCGAAACTTTCACCTGCAACAAAGTACACTTTCAGTCTTAAAAGGCAATGATTTCTACATGAAACAATATAGGAAGGGTCGTGATCACCTCCTTCCCGTGGTTAGATGTATCATCTTGCTTCTAGTGACCTATTTCCAATGTATCAGTCTATTAATCAGGTTCATTGCGGGGTTAAAACAGATATTCTTGTTTAACTTAGTAGATCCTACTCTACTACTCATTCAGCTAGAAATAGAATTATAAGAAGTGAAACCCATTAAGAAAAGAAGTGATGACATCAGCATCATCCAAAGGCATAAATAAGAAAACTCTGAAATCAGATTGAAGAAAGTGGAATCTGGAAAGTGCCTACCAAAACTAGAGGCTTCAGCCAACATTCAAAAGTTCATCTTCAAAGTTCATCCTAAATGTCCCGTGATCATATGCAGCAAGCACTAGTATGTTACGAATAGATTCATATCTGACGTTCAATGTACAAATGTAATGATCGCGGTGAAGCATGCTGGCCCCCCCTCCCTATCAAACCTATCCTTTTCGTATATTTAACATAGAATTTTCCCCACCAATCTGCTTTCCCTTTCGTCGTCCTCATTTTTCTTATATTCAGCATACTCTCATATGAAAGTCAGTATCAGAAAACGTTTGCACATATGTTCCCWACATATATTTARCAAAAAACACATATCAGTCCATATTAAAAGTATAGATTGAACAAATATGCTGGTATCTTAAAAAGTAAAATCTGAACAAAACTAACAGCAGATTTTGATGTAATACCTTTTTGATGCATTTCAACACGAAGTATGGAATTTTCAGCCATTGAAACTATAATACTCTTCGGTCCACAGTTCATATCACATAAGACTATGGAACATGCAAGTAAGCTTTAGCTTATAGATGGGAACTTCTAACTAGTAGTTCAAAAGATTTAGTTCCACGAGGAATAGAAGGCCTGAAATACAACAGAACTGAACCACGAGGCTAATATACCAGTCGGATGACATCTTGTGTCTCAGATATAGAGGAGCAAGATACCAAGGGATCTTTTCTTTACTTCTCAATTTTCCAGTTGTAAAGCTTTTCTGTGGCTAATCTATTCCAGAAGTAGGGTACTTCACTAAATACTTTTCCATTACAGAAGCATGAACTCTGCAGAGAGTGAAGGTGTAAAGTAACCATCTAAGCTCAACTTAGTAACTAGTCAGGAGGAACTCCAATAATCTGTTTCCCAGAGAGCAGTAAGCATGCCTGTTTCTCAATATAATATCCCAAAGTTTAGGATTTGTACAGTTCCCTACAAAAAGCTAGTCATCAACATCTAACATAATGCCCGCGAAACTTAAACCAGAGAGGGACCTCTTATCATTAACTAATCACCACTTTCAGCGCTGCAACTTATTAAACAAGAAAAACAGAATCAAGAAACAACTAATTTAACCATTCCTTCCAAGAAGTACGGCAAGAATTGACTCCAAAAGAGAGAAGGGAGACCTGAGTTCCAGTAGAAGAAAGCAGAAAGTCGCGATCTTTGGTTGTTAAGAGGGACAAATAATGCAAACTCTTGAATTCTTCATCTTCTGCAGTCTCATTGCTCCTGGCGTGTAGCTCCTTCACCTCCCCCTGCCTCATAACTCCCCTTTCTCCCTCTCCCCCTTCAATATGTTCTAGAGAACAAAAGAAAGTAGAAACCCAGATCTTTTAATTCACATCAAAGAACCATATTAGTACTGGTTTTTGACATGATTAAACACCCTACACGTTGCATACGGACACTGCATATTTTTAGTACACTTTTACTTTGATAAGCAACTTTTTCTTACACTAATGCTTGTTTCTTTGTAGTCAAACTTCAGTAATTAAGAAATTTAGCCCCAGAAAGGACTATTTTAATTAACAAAACACTTCCAAGACCCTATTTTTCTTCAAGAAAAACAACAAAAATTTCAAGATTTCATTTTCCCTGAATTGATTTTTCCATCCTTTTGCAATCTGCGAATATCGAAAATGGTCATTATCATCATAAATCATCATTGATCCCTTGTCTTCATTAACGGCCAGAACTTCAAGAAACTGTTATTTTACATGATCCATTCACATAATTTTTTCACCCAGAAGAAAGAATCATCATTTTTTACCATTATTTTTGATTACTTTGCGACTGTAAAGCTCCAATATTATTGATCTATGTGTATATATAGCCATATATGATGATTAGAAATGGAGCTTTCAAAGCATTTCTACCTTTAGATGGATCTGCAATATGGCAGTGACAAGTGTTGTGGTTTTTCTCGATGAGAGATGATGGAAGGAATCTACGGGAAGAAAATATTGATTACAGTGACGAAGACTGGAGGCTCAACGAGAAGCGTACACGTTTCTAAGTGCAGAAACCGAAGACGTGATCCGTGTGCTCACGTGTTTAATACGCTGCGGCATTCTCTCTCCTCCTTCTGTTTTGTCAGGTTGCTGAGAAGTGATCTCTCGACCTACCCATAGACTCGTGGCTAACTTGGATCTCCCCAGGTTTCCTCTCCTCTGTCTTTTGATGACGCGCTGGGGCCCACGTGTCACTCTTTACTGGCAATAATTATATTTGGAGATTTTATTTATAATCTCAAACTCTTCCCCAAAAAAAAAGTTTAATTCAAAATTTTTTTAATATAATACGATTATCATTAAATTTCGGACCACCTGAACTTTCTCAAGTTGAGTCGAATTTGAGTTTAAAATTTAAGTCGAATATAATTCAAATTAAGTTCGGGTTTAGGATGATTTTGAATCCGAGATAATATTATATAAATTTTTAAAGAAATTTTAGAAATGCAGATGAAACCAAACACATCCCCTTCAAGATGAATAGCAGGACTTGGGCTCATTCTAGTCATTGGTCCTACGCTATTTCTATTCACAAATCAGGAGGCCCATTATGTACTAAAACTTACAAGTTTAACTTTAGTGTGGATTCGTAAACGACCCACAAAAGCCCATTACAAGTATCTTTTTTTTTTTTTTTTTTTAAGAATATCATAAATATCTCTTAATCCTCTAAATTATTAAAGGATTAAAGTTGATCTTTAAGCATCTAATTATTACATTTAATCATGATTTATAAGATATATAAAATGATTCCTTTTTTGAGCTTTTATTATCCATTTTCCATTTAATTTTCCTCTCAATGATAACACCCCATCTCCTTCCTTTTTACGTTTTTCCAAGGTTCAATCATCAATGGGTCACAAGCAAGCATAGAAAGCGTGTGTGCTCCAACACTTTTTGGATAAGGCTTTTTCTCTAATGGGGGATTCCATTTCCATCCTGTGAGCAAGCTTTTCCCATTCTTGTTGTTTAGATATTCTTCCTTCATTTTTTATTTTTAATTTTTTTTACTTTGTCTTTATTTTTCTTCTTCGGAGTAGAATCCAATAACTATCACTGAAAATGAGATAATCATGTTTTTTTTTGAATTATTTCAAGATAAAAAGATAAGTTTTGAAAATTTATCCCATCAAGTTGTTACACGATTGTAGCATCGTTTATAGTAATAAAACAACGTCCGAATTATACCACGAGATGACGTAACATTGTATTAGCGCCACATCGACTCACATGATCTTTGCCTTTTAAAGTGTCTTTACAATTTGGACTTTACTTAATTTCAATTAGCATAATTAWCAAGTAGTTTACTTAAATGAGTGACCAACCAAAGAAAACCCATATCAAGAATGGTGAGGTTACCATCTTAGCACCATGATGCTAGCTAGCTAGTGAACCCAATCTGGAAAATCATAGCCATCAATAGCTATTTTCTTACTCATAATTGGCTGTCAAGCAATGTCAATTTATTCCAAAAATGCCTATAATAATTGGAATAGAGCTATTTCCACGTCAGAAATTCATGGAAAATATGTAGAATTTAGTGTTTCTCACGCTGTGACTTTCTAGGGATGGAGGATAACCCAATGTCCAAGGTTCGTTTCCCATTATTGAAAAGTCTAACATTGTTAGGCCTATTGAGCTTGAGGTAAATCAGCTCCTGTCGAACTTAGGAGTCTTTTTCAGACTAAATTGACTGTGTACGTTTGATCCAACGTGCATAAGAAGCTCGTATTTGAATTTTAAAGGGACTAATAAAAAATGATATTTAATTAGAACCGTTCGATAAAGAGCGTGATAGGGTAAAGAGATATTTTGCTCACATTAATTGGCAGCCAACTTCCAACTTATAGCAGCAAACCCTTGGGTAATAATGCATCCCCTTTTGCTAGCTGACCCAAGGATTAGATCTTTGTGGCCTTGATGCAACAGGGTACAAAAAGGTACCCAAAAGAGAGAAAGTAAAACTCAAGTCATCAAATTATTTTTGTACGGGAGAATTTCAATGTTGGAAAATCTTTTCTTTTTGGTTAGGATGTCAGCAAATCATATGTAAATACTGACCTCTCCTTCTTCTTCTTTTTCTTCATTTTCCATAGTCTTGGCCATCACAGCAAACCCGCGATTGTGCTCTGTTTTGGAAATGGTATTGGCCATCATAGCAAGAACCCATTGTGCTCTGTTTTAGGAATTTCTTGATTGAAATGGTGACTGTGAACCTGTATTCGACAAAGAACACTGTTGGGTACCAAACGGTCTGACTATTTTGCTAAAAAACACTACTTTCTCATGATGCAGATGAAAGAAGCTTTTTGGAACAGACAGCCTTGACTCCATTTCCTTACCATCCAATACTCTTTTTCACAAAGGACTGGTCATGTTTCAACATTTGACGTCTTCTATTAGGTGGCAAGTATCTTCTGATAATTGCAACGCAGGGCCAGTAACCTCAACTATGCTAATCTGATTAGACCATTTTAACAGCCTTCTAAGGATCTCCTCTGCCGTCTTTACCCATTCTTCTTCCTTCACGCCAAGAGATATATTATTTGGCTACCCTTTTCTTGCACGATGATGATTCAGTCACCATTTCTTCAGCCACCGATCCAGAATGTGACAGTAATTATCATGTTCACGAAAGTGAAATGGGAAAGAGAGAACAGAGACTGAACAATTATGTGCCTGGGACACGGCTTTGGCTTTTATTATTTATTATTGCCAATATCAAGTTAGTGACWTGAAGCTGTATATTGGTCATTGCGAGTTTCACCAATGGTGGAAGATCAGATTTTTAATCAATGACAACAGTTATAAATTAACCTAGAAGAAACTAACGATCATTCATCTCATTTCTTATTTTACAACACACAGGAAGAAAGAACAAAGAACCCGAAAAAATTAAAGAACAAAATAGAAAAATCACAGATCATGCTCTTCTATCTGAACTGATTGGATGATGAATTAGAACACCTAAGGAAAACCGACTGCCCACAATTTCTTTTTTTTGTTTTTCTGTTTTTCTTTTCTCTCTGTTTTTTTTCTTTCTGGCTGAATAACAAGCAATTAGTTATGGACATTGAATTGGAACCAATGAATGCAGAAATCTTCAGCAGGGATTGCTTTCGGGCGGATCGAATAGCTCTGGCTGGAGTTTGGCTCTGCAAACTGGACAGATTGGGTGCTTAGAAAGCCATGTGTCCGCACATTGCAGGTGAAAGCCATGGTTGCAACCGGGAATCAATCTCGCCGGTTCATCACTCTCGATATCGTCCAAGCAAACGGCACAATCCGTGCCCAAGACCAGATCTTTTCCAGTAACTTTCGGCAGTTTGTCAAGGTCTGAGTCGGAAAGACCCATCTTTCTAGCCGGTTTGACAGGAGACTGAAACTCTGGGTTGTTGTCTCCAGGGCTGTAAGTGGCAGCATACCACAACAGACACAGATACACCAAGAAAACTGCACTCATGCCGACGCAGGGCAAAAACAGTGCAAGAAACACCGACACCAGCATCTTTTCACCGCGAGGGACTTTTCAGGGGAAAAGCACTTACCTCCGCAAAATCAATTTAAGGTGGTTGCTGGTGGCGGCGGCGTGAATTGCTTGTAGAGCGGGAAAGAATGCACACCATATCGCAGAACCAATATATCTCTCGACTCTCAAGATTTTATACACCCAGAATAAGAAAAGAAGAAATAGAATTGCGGTGAAGGGTTTGTTTCTTTGTTATAGAAGACAGAATCTCTTTGGAATCTACCGTGGGCGAGACCGAGGCGCCAGGGTGCTGCTGCTGCGATGGGAAGAGTGAGAAAAGGAGGGTTGGTTAATGGTGAGGTAGGAGATTGATTGAAGCTTCAAGTGGAGGTGACGTGTATTTATATCTGAGTGGTAACGGCGCTCTGGAAAAAGGCTCTATTGAACCAAACAGAAAAGCACTGCAATATTTGGGAAGCTGACGCGTTTCTTGAATACCAAGGAAACAGTACTAAATTTTTTACCACTACCATGCCCCGAACATTTTATGTGAATCGAATTTAAAATTTATTCTGATCGAAATTATTTTTCGACCGATCAGGCTTTAAAATTCGAATGGGCGAGCGAATAATTACCCTTTACGGTGGAGATTTTAAGCCACTGATATGGTAATTTACTGAGTTGTTTAGCACGAAAGGCATTGTAAAGTCTGTAGTTATGCGAGAGCGTTTTCAGGCTCTGGAAGCCTCTGTGGGCTGTGGCTTCAGGCTATCTGTGGGTGGGTTCGGTGCAATTTGGTGGGTTCTTCTTCAGTTTTGGATATAAGAAGGTGGTACGTTCTAGTTCCTTCTTCTACTAACGTTATTTAAATAAAATTGAAAAATAGTTGCTGACACAATAACGTATGAACAATATAATTAGTTTTATTTTTTCTTGCTAACGTCTTTTTATAATATTTATAATTTGTCGTTACTCTTCTCGTTATTATATTGTATGTAAGCAAGATAGTTTGACACGTCAACTCCTATTCTTTTATCGAAAAAACAGTTTAAGGAGTGGTGCAACCATATTTTGTTTCATTTTGGATGAAACAAGGTAGTAGGTTCTAGTCCTTTCAAATCATTCTCCATGGTTTTACAATATCATTGAATTGAAGCGAAGGTAGGGCAATGCAAAAAGAGAGTATTAGCCGAATATGATATTGTGTATTATTAGATAAAAAATAAAATGAACGTTATTAGATAAACGTCTAATCTCATATAATCTATTTTTCTTTCTTTAGATCCAAACATTATTTGTTGAATCAAACGCATTGGACCTCCCCTATCCAAACTCCCAAGTTTGTTCTCCACAAATGATGGTTGAGTCTTTTCTTTGCTTCCCCTATCTCAATCTTTTACCTTATTTTAAGGTCATTTGTTTTCATTATCTTAGATAATAGCATCATAGTCAACATTCCACTAGTACGAACACTAGTACTTTATTATCTTTTACAACCTAAAGTGCCCAATTTGAACAAAAAGCAATACGAGATAAATTTTTACTTATTATTATATACACGAGTGGATTCAAGTGGTAGGACAACTCTTGGAGATAAGCTTTAGGGTTACAAACACTTTTCACCTTTGTTGTAGTTAGATAGACTTCCATATAACCAAATTCTATCGACATTGCTTCCTCTCCTTTGCTTACGTTTCGCTTTCGATTAGAATCCAACTACTGTYATACAATTTAAAATTTATATAAGTTATTGAAAATTCGATCAATAAGAACAATTCATATTCTAATCATTTTATTTGGGTTCGTTCTCATTAAAAGCAGCGTGTGATTTAGGGAACCTTTTGATATTCTTTTATTTTTTTATTTTTTCATAAACATAATATATGAATGAGGAGTTGCATTTATTTCCAACTGAAAAAAAAAAAAGAAAAGTTTTGTGAACCCGATTTGGCCACATAGAAACAGAATTCTGGCTGTCATTCTGTGATATCATCTGTTATTAATTTATTTAATTTTTTAAAATATAATAAAAAATTAAAAAAACGTTGTCAATTCAAACCTATTAATACATCTTGTTGTTGGGACTTTCATCGGTTCATGGTGGACCGGTAGTTGGGAATAACAAAGGATCCAAACTATATATTGAGCTTTAGACTAAATGACCCACAATTTATTGGGCTTATTAACACATTCAAGAGTCGACCTCTCTAAATTTGTCCAATAGAAAGTCGGAACAGATTGGCCCAACTAATAGTAGAATGAAATCGAGTCCATAATCCAATAGCTAAAAGGAAATCGACTTTTTCAAAAGAAAGAAAAGCCCACCTCGGATGATAGAGGCCTGTCTGTACTTTAAAGGTATGATTAAAATATACATAATATTTTATTTGAACAAATTATAGAGGACACTAGCCTTATAGGATGGTCCAGACTCAATAGCATGGCTACTGTGTGGAGTACAAAAGTTACCCAGATAATGGGAATAAAGAGGAAGTAGCTTTTTGTACACATCAATTCTTTATTCCATTTTTATATGAAGTTGAAGGAATTAGATGCTTTGTTGCTGCATCATGGGTTATGCTGCTTCCTATTATGTTATAAATTGAAGAAATGAGGATCTGAAGCAGTACAATTCTACTTGAGCCAGGGGGTTGACATGGGATAGCATTATTATTTGTATTGAAAGCTAGGTTTTCCTTTTCTTTTTCTTTTTTTTAATAAACAAATTATGGAAAAAGGAAGTATACTAATACCATAAAATCAGGGGGTAAACCGGGGGAGAATTCTTTCCCAGTGTAACTGAACCAAGTGATATGATCAAAGTTTTCTCCTGCCCCTCCTAGATTCGCACACGACTCGCCACGCCCTGGTTTGGCCGTTGCTTGCATCTATCACTTTCTTCTTGGCCAGGTCTCCGTGTCTGTCTCTGTCTCTGACTCTGACTCTCTCTCATTTTACGTTTGTGCTGTCAGGTTGCTTTTTTATCTCCGACTTTTTTGCTATTTCTTCACTCATCGACCTTCACCGACGTTCTACTGCATGTTAATCCGAGTAAAACAGAGTGGAAATCCAAGAAAGAGCTCATTTCCTAGACATGCCTACTCAAAGTTTCAATCTTTATTATGCTTTTATTTTGCTGTTTTGCCTCTTGTTTTGTGGTTCTGTCACTGCCCAGATTTCAATTCCATCCAAACTCGATGGATTCTGGTATCACAAGGAGTCAGTAGAGACTGATACGGTTTATATTGAGGCATTCTTCGACCCTGTCTGCCCAGATAGCAGAGACGCATGGCCTCCTCTTAGAGAGGCTATTAAGCATTACGGTTCTATCATTTCTCTCGTCGTTTATACGTTCCCTCTACCGTAAGTTTCGAAACTTTTTCCGCTGTATATATCATCGCGATCATAATTCAGGAGCCCAGAAAGGAAAACCCAACAGTTCTTATTGCCATTTACTTTTGACGGTTCTTGATTATGGAAGCTTCATCAATTTGACTGATTCAATATGAAATAAATTCAGTTTACCTCGAGATTTATTCTTGCGGACTTATCTACTACCTGACGGATTGCGATTATGTTTTGCTGTTATGATATTCTGTTTCTTGAGTTTTGTCATCATCTTTGCTGTGTCTTTTTGTCGTCTTCTCTGGAGTTGGGGTTTGGTGCCGAATTTCTCCGGAGGTTCCGAGGGAAAGTTGCATGGTTCTCTCTCTTTCTTTCCATTGTTTTCATCTCTCGATGCTACTGTAGATACACCCTATGGTATTCGACCTGGAAATACTTGACACGCCATTGACGTGTGACAGTGAACAACTACTGAGTTTCTAACAATCTAATTTGCAGCCGAGTTGTGCTTATTGAGATAGGCTGAATAGATTTTCTTTTTTGTTGCAGTTATCACGACAATGCTTATCTTTGTTCCCGTGCATTGCATATAGTTCATAAGTTGAATGCATCAGCAACATACAAATTACTGGAAGCTTTCTTTAAGCAGCAGGTGAGAATGCTTTTCCCTTTGAAATTCTTCTATGCTAGATGACGGAACTCACATCTTGTAAGATGTCCAGCAACAGTAGACAATTGAGTTTAGCCCCCATTCCCCGTCCCCCGGGAGCAAAACTTCTTGGGTTCATGTATGGATTGGTTTGAATTAGGACCTTCAGGTCAATGTTATTGGGGCATTTTGTTCAATTTGTGGTCATTTGATCCGTATTCTTTTTGGCAATAACCGAAACTTGGTGACTKTGAACAGGAGAAATTCTACGGCAAAGCAACATCCAACTTCTCCAGAGCATCTATAGAACACCGAATTGTGAAGTTTGCAACTGATACAGTCGGGAGCTCACATGCATCTGCTGTTAAACTCGGCTTTAATGACTCTAAAACTGATCAGGCAACAAGGTTTGCCTTCAAGGTAAGGATTACTGCTCTTCTGGTTCAAAACTAGATAGAATTTGATAGTCTAATTATTCAATCCTATTGGATTCTCATCTTTTACACAGTATGGATGCTTAAAGGGGGTTTACGGGACGCCCTTTTTCTTTGTAAATGGCTTTCCCTTACCGGACGCCGGCTCTGCTATCGACTTTAAGGGATGGAAACACATCATTGATCCGCTGATCAAGAAACAGAGTACCAAGAGGGACGAATCTGTTCGTTTCTTCCTGTGAAGATCTAAGCAATAACGCAACCTCTTTCTAAATAATGTTATCTTGGTGAACCTCGGATGAGTTCCTTCCTTCTCTTTGTGTTGATAGATTCCCCACCCGAAAACATGGGGAACAGAACAGCCATGGATTGCATATATATATATATGCATGATGGCATTGTTGCTTCACTTTCTTCTAGCAAACAAAATCGAAAGCTTTGATTTAGTAAGAAATCCAACCTCGTACCTAAACTGACAATCTGACATGATCATTCTAATCACGAAACTGTTCTTTTAAATCAACAAAATCCAGTGCTCCATTCCTCATTTTAAATGTACTATTATGAGTTGGTGGCTGCCATGACCATTGAGCTCTTCTCACACGCTCCAAACTTCAAAAACCAGTATTAGTACAAACCAAGCGCGACATTCTTTATAACTACAATTAAAGTTATATATATATATATATATACATACAATTTTTTTTAATATTCATTGACATATTATTTCTTTTATTATGATATGAAGATGAACATAATATATATTTAATTTTTGTAACACTTTTATATATTTATCGTGTTAGTTTAGTTATTACGATCAAAACATGAGTATGATATATATTTATATATATATATATAATTTTTTAACATTTTCATATACTCATCGTGTTATTTCATTTATTGTGTTAAGAATATTAATGCACATACAAATATATATATTTAACTTTTCTAACGTTTATATATTATCATTGTGTTATTTTCTTTATTTTATACACTCGTCGTATTATTTTTTTATTACAATTGAAGTACAAGAACGACATGTATATTTATAACTTTTTCAACATTTCTATATATTCGTCGTGTTATTTCCTTCATATCATTACGATCAAAGAGGAGCATGACATATATATATTTAACTTTTTCAATATTTTTATATACCTTTTTAAATTTTCATCATTATGATCAGAGTAAAATCACCATATGTATGTTTATATTTAATTTTTTTAACACTTTTATATATTTCTTATTGTATTATTTCGTTTATTACTATCAATGTACGAACACGATATGTAATATATATTTAACTTTTTAAACACTTTTATATAAAAGATAAGTACAATACCTATATATACTTAATATATTTAATATTTTTAATATATCGTAGTGTTAACAAAGTATGCATTAATACTTTGAAGATTTGAACAATAAAGGATAATTGAATTTTTCTGCGTATAAAATAATAATAAAACGAAAGATTTTCTTATTTACTTCTATTTGGTCAGCTTCGGATAAGCTCGTTGGCGCTCATAATAGGAAGCCAACGCATCAAAATATCCGGTCGCAACGGTTCAAGGAAATGAAAGAAGAATTAGGGTAGCGTGGGGAACCGGTTCTATAAATAGCTTCAAGTTCCGCAGTAGAGCGGACAGGGCTAAACGCAGAACGAAGCCGAAGAAGAGGGCTGTGGAGCATAATAGTCATATCTTATCTATTTCGCAAGAAAACCTACAAAGGTATCAACTTTGTTTTCGCTCGCTCCAGATCTTGTCGTTATTGCGGTCTTTCGGATTCTTAAATTTTGTTGTAAGTTGGTGTGGTATATCCGCCAATTTCAAGGTTTTGTGGTTCTTTTGTTATTTGTAGTAGTTTTAGTGTGTTTTATGGAACTCTGATTGACATGTGTTGAGAAAATGGATTAATTGTTGTTTTTGTTGGGGGAAGTAGGGTATGGATCGATACAAGAAGGTGGAGAAGCCAAAGGCGGAGACGCCAATTGATGAGAATGAGATTCGGATTACCAGCCAAGGGAGGATGAGAAGTTACATCACTTATGCTATGAGTCTTCTTCAGGTTCGTATGACTCTTACTATTGTAGCTTTTATTTACTTGTTGGAGTTTGACTTCTTATTGTTGCATTTGAAGCCCATATCTTTGTCTAGAAAGATAGCATTCTTGAAATTGGAAAGTTAGCCTTTTATAGTTTTTCCCGAATGAAAGAAATCTGTCTCCCAGGGGGACCGGGGGTCGGTGTTGTGGTGGGAGGGAAAACTTTTTAGGTGGGCAGATAGGGAAAAGTTAGTTGTCTTTCTTCTATGTTTATCTTTTAATTGGTTGTCGGGCTATTCTTCTTTCGTAGTTTTGGAGTATATTCATATCTATATGTAATGCTGCTGCCATTCTTCCCCACCACCCCCCCCCAAAAAAAAAAAAAAAAAAAAAAATCCAGTTGGACCATGGCTTATAAGGGTTAATGGTGTGCAATTGGGTTGCAAAACTTCGTCGTTCGAGTCTTTCAAATGTGTTGTTACCTTTCATTTCATCTTCATGTCCAGTGGCTGCTGATAGCGACCATTTGTTTGTAGTGGCTCTTTGTGTTATTTGATCTCTTCAATTTATTTTGTTGATCCAACCTTTTTAGGAAAAAGGCTCAGATGAAATTGTTTTCAAGGCAATGGGTAGAGCCATCAACAAAACCGTGACAATTGTGGAGTTAATTAAGGTTTTCTTACACTCTGCTTCTCTGACTGTTTGCTTTACCTATTTCTTGCTCGTTCTCATTGTAACCTAGATATATTATGTTTCTTTATGCCACAGAGGAGGATTGTTGGTCTCCACCAAATGACTTCAATCACGTCCACAGATATAAGTGATACATGGGAGCCCCTTGAAGAAGGCCTCCTCCCGTAAAGCCCCATTCGATTTAATTTTGGATGATAATTTGCATACTAAATGATTATATCCATATATCTCTGCTTCATTAATTGCCCYTGYTAATCTAGAGTTCCTGGCTTTATAAGAATTTGTTTGTCGCTGTAGATTGCAAACAACGAGGCATGTTTCAATGATCACAATTAATCTCTCAAAGAAGAAGCTGGATACATCATCTGTCGGGTGAGTTCTTGAAGTTTCTAATTTTGCATCTTTCTGTAGATTTTCTATCAGATTTATGCAGATCATTTTCTCATGCATTTGCCCTTTGRTGCAGGTATCAACCACCAATACCAGCTGACCAAGTTAAGGTGTCGCAGGATATATATTATGAAGGAGGTAGCATCATGTTCCATAATATCATTATTTCACATGCATAGCACTTGTTTATATTGTTTGACCTGCATTTGTTGTGCAGATGGTTCACCTACTAGTCGAGGGAGAGGCAGAGGTGGGAGAGGGAGGGGAAGGAGAGGTATATCTGCTATGTAACTATACTCAATTGTTCTGATTTGGAGATTGTGCTTTCTGAATTTTACTACCAAAAGAACTTGTTGCATTTTCTATACTATGCTCAAGTTAAGAAAGTTTTGCTTGCATTTATTAACTTTATTAACTCTGCCTTGATTGACGCCCTGCTTTTCCTTTTAAAGTTGTGATGAAGTGATCATGTTGTCTTGTTTCAGGAAATGGCTTTATGTCAGCCGATTATGAGGATGGAGGTTGGGATCAGAATCGGGGTTATGGAAGGGGGGGTAGAGGATGGGGCAGAGGTCGTTATTTCCGCGGTCGTGGGAGAGGAGGATATAATGGTCCCCAGATGGATGCTCAGGATAATATGGGAGGTTACAATCAAGAACCTCCTTTTCAGGGTCGAGGTATGGCTTAATTATTTGAGGTGCTCTTGGATTTATTTTGTTGTACCTGTAGTTATTTGGAGGTTTTGGTTTCCATTTTTAACAGGTCTCTTGTTGACTATTGTTCTTTTTGCACGTCTTCTGCCTTGGGTCTCTGTTTCTTGTATATAAATTTTTTATTACCATTTGACTTCTTAAAAGTAAAAGAGCTGGGGAGATGCATGCTTATTGATTTTTATGGGATTGATTTGAAGCATGCATCTTGATATGTGGTTCCATCGATATCAACTGATATTAATCTGGTTATCAGTTGGTAACTGTCTGTTTTGCCTGGATCTCTTACTGCAGGTCGTGGCCGTGGGAGGGGAACTCGTGGTAGGGGCCGTGGATTCAGATCTAACGGACCAATCAATGGAGCCGCTGGGGGTCCTTAATTGACCAAACATGGCAGCGCTGTGGAGATTTATATTTTATGCATTTATGGATGTCTGCTCCATCTTATGTTTTTCTGTTTCACACATTGGTTTCTAGTATTAACTCTAGGAGTTAAAATCTGTAATTGTAGACTAATTTAGAAGTTTGCAACTGCCCCTAAGTGGTAAGCCTTTTTGTTTTCCTTTCTTCTTGTAGCTTAGGTGCTTGATCAAGTTAACTTGATTAGTGAGCAGCACATTCTTTAATTTCTTTGTGTTGGAAAAGTTTTTATGTTGACTCATTGTTTAAGTAGCCTTAAGTAGCGTTATTTTTCTTTAATGTCTCTTAATTTCATAAGTAGTGATGGATTTGTAATGCCTTATTTGACATGGCCTGACCGAGTAATTGCATACTCAATCCAAAAGGAAAACAAGCAACCAGTGGAATCAAATAACTAACGCAGGCGCGGTAACCCACTTGGATTCCAATCAAATAACTAATGGCAAGATGGGTTACCGTGTCTGCATTAGTTATTTGATTCCACTTGTTGCATGTTCTCCTTTTGGATTGAGTATGCAATTACTCGATTGGAGATCTGTTCTTCAGTAGTGGCAAGGTGAAATTTTGATCTATTATTTCTTTAAATTAAGGATTTTGTATTTAAATTAAGGATTTTGCTCAATACAAAATCCTTAATTTAAAGAAATATTAGATATGCCACAATGGGCATTGTGTAGCTGGTGCTCTTCATCAAGTGATACCAGATAATGGACAATGATACTGACACTGGAAAATGGCGTTGTCCTTGTGAAGTGCATTAGAGAATCTTTCCTTGTCTGTATGGTTGGTTTCATACAAGAGTGTGAACAATCAGGTATGTAACTTCATAATCTTTCCTTGTCTGTATGGTTGGTTTCATACAAGAGTGTGAACAATCAGGTATGTAACTTCATGCTCTGGAACGAAACAGTACCTAATAGAGTTGTCTTTGCAATGGAAGTGGATCACTGATTAAAAGTGTCACTGCAGACATTCTCCGTGCATAATCAAGAAAGATCGGGTTACAGGAAGTAATCAATGCTTTTATCCTCYAACCATTAAGAATCGACTACCATTTCCAGTTCCAAATCATAATCCAATGATTGTTATTCTTTTCTCCTTCGTCAAAATTAGGATGCCAGAGCGGCCAACAAAATGGAATTAAAGACATGGTTTCCCACCGAACCGACTGATTACCATCGTAGTAAAATTACAACTTTTCTCCTTCATCAAGATTAGGTGATCCCAGAGCAGCCAACGAAATGGAATTAGAAACATGGTTTGCCCACCAAATCGACTGATTACCATCCAACGAAATGGAATATAAAAGATGCCCACCAAATCGACTGATTACCATCATATTAAAATGAGAACCCTTGCAGAAAGTAGAGAGTTTTCTAAGTTGAACCCAACTTAGCAATCTAGGCACAACTGTACTTTCTTAAAAAAATGATTCAGTTTTCCGAAAATGGTGCTGGTCTGTTTCTGGAGAAGATCAGCAAATTTTGCTCTCTGGGGCATTCAGAACTCCGTTCTCGTCGCCTGGCGGTTCTCGGTCAAATAATTCAGTGCCAAAGTGGAGTCAGTCAGTTTCCAATCAAAATGCCCTTATGTCACCAGTCCCTCAGTAGCCACCTTAAAATCCTTGAAGTTCTCAGCTAGAATGTGTATGTGGTGCAGATGACTCTTTGTTGTAAAGACGAGTATGAGCAACAGAGCCATAGGAAGCATTTTAGTTTGTTAAGAGTTGGGTTAACCAGCGATGGTCTTGACGGTGAAGGGGTCAGTCCCGGAGGCTCAAATGGACCTCATTGAGGATATTGTCATAGTGGGGGGAGGGATTGCTGGTCTTGCTAAATAAGAGTTGGGAAGATTATTTCTTGGAATGAGAAGTCCAATTGAGCCATGATTTAGATATGACAGAAATGGTGTTCTTTGCTATGCACATGAATACCCATTAAGGAGGCAGATGAGGAAGATTTGCTTGAAGTGATTGGATGGGATTTTCCTTATAAGTGGCCTCCATTAGTGAGTGTTATAGATGCAAAAGAAATTCAAAATTCCCTGTGAAATGCAAACTTGTGTGGTTCATTCTGAAAAAGTTTTTCCATGAAATGCACACTTTTGTGGTTCATTCTGATGAAGTTTTTCCACCATGTGAAATGCTAACTTGTGTCGTTCATTCTGATGAAGTCTGACCATTTCTTGAACCTTGTTGATTGCCTGAAAATACCCTTTACTGATGAGCACCCTGCCTTGAACCTTGATGTAAGAAATGTGCCAACTGCAGATAATAAAAGGAAATCGCAGATAAACAATACATAATTAATAAGTTCAAGTTTCATTTATGAAGAACAGAAGACATCCATTCCAGGCCTTTCAACAGTGTTTGATGGCACAATGGATGGCTGACTAGGAGGTTCTAGTATATGGCGCCACTCTGAAGACGGGGGTGTAGTCTTGTTAAGAGACTGAGGAGGTACCGCTTGGGCAGTCTGTCCCTTAACAAGCTGTTAGTCCAGCAAGATAAGCAAATAAGATATGTGCTGCCGGGGCTCCCCCAAACGGAATCCTCAACAGGAACAGACAAATGGTCTTGCAAATGCTTCATTGAACCCGTGAACCATTTGATTGTACTGCATAGTTTTCTTCCAGAATATTATCTGCTTCAGAGACTTTCTGCAGCCGTTCCTCTGAGAAGCTATAGCTATCAATAGGACCATTTTCTTCAAGTTTCGATGCAGCAGCAAATTCCCATGCCTGTACACCTCCACCCATCGTATAATTGGGCACTGCATAAAACATCACAATTTTAATCTTTAGGCCTTCGAAGATTACATATTTTGTCGCAACCCCAATCTTCACAGTTAAAAGGGTTCCAAGGACGACMGAGTTCGTTTTTACCTTATGGCCAAACGCATAGGGCATTGGATACTGGGAGTTGGACATCACCTATGGGAACGTTCTCTATAAATTCAAGGGTGAGTTAACCAGTGCTTCTTGTTAGACTTTATCTTATCTATTTTGCCAGAAAACCTAGAAACGGATCAACTTTTAGTGTGTTTTATGGAACCTTGCTTGAAATGTGTAGAGAAAAGGTGGAGAAGCCAAAGGCGGAGACGCCAATTGGTGAGATTGAGATTCGGATTACCAGCCAGGGGGGATGGCGAAGTTGTATCACTTTTGAGTCTTTTCGTGTGGCTCTTACTAGTGTAGCTTCCATTTACTTGTTGGAGTTTGACTTCTTATTGTTGAATTTGAAGCCCATATCCTTGTTTAGAAAAACAAGATTCTTGAAATTGAAAAGCTAGCCATTTTTTTCCCCATCGAATGAAAGAAATCTGTCTCCCAGGGGGGAGGGGGGAATGGGTGTTGTGGTCGGAGGAGAACTTTTTATGTGAGCAGATAGAGAAAAGTTAGTGGTGTGCTCTTGGGTTGCAAAGCTTTGTCTTTCGAGTCTTTCAAATGTGTTACCTTCCATTTCATATTCATTGTCCGGTGGCTCTTTGTGTTGTTTGATGTCTTCAAAAATTTATTATGTTTCTTTATGACACAGAGGAGGATTGTTGGTCTCCACCAAATTACATCAGTCCACGTCCACAGACATAAGTGATACATGGGAAGAAGGCCTCCTCCCGTAAAGCCCCATTCGATTTAATTTTGGATGATAATTTGCATACTAAATGATTATATCCATATATCTCTGCTTCATTAATTGCCCGTGATAATCTAGAGTTCCTGGCTTTATAAGAATTTGTTTGWKGCTYTAGARTGCAAACAASYAGGCATGTTTCAATGATCACAATTAATCTCTCAAAGAAGAAGCTGGATACATCATCTGTCGGGTGAGTTCTTGAAGTTTCTAATTTTGCATCTTTCTGTAGATTTTCTTGCCTTAAGGGCTTATGGAAACTATTATGCCTGAATATTAATTTTTGGTCTATAAATTTGACTAATGATGATTTTTCCATAAATTATAATTTATGCAAATCATTTTCTCATGCATTTGCCCTTTGCTGCAGGTATCAACCACCAATACCAGCTGACCAAGTTAAGGTGTCTCAGGATATATGTTATGATGGAGGTAGCATCATGTTCCATAATTTCATCATTTAACATGCATAGRACTTTTTTATATTGTTTGACCTGCATTTGTTGTGCAGATGGTTCACCTACTAGTCGAGGGAGAGGCAGAGGTGGGAGAGGAAGGGGAAGGAGAGGTATATCTGCTAGCAACTAAACTCAATTGTTTTGATATGGAGATTGTGCTTGCTGAATTTTACTACCAAAAGAACTTGTTGCATCTTTTCTCCAAAAGTTTATTTGTGTGACGCTTTCATTATCATTTTTCAAAATATACTACTCAAATTTGAAAGTTAGGTCCACATAGATTTCTGTTTCAATTTAAGAATTTGCAACTCTGCCTTGATTGATGTCGGGCTTCCTTAACTACTAGTAATTGTTTTACTTTTGAAGTGAAGAAGAAGTGATCATGTTGTGGGATCAGAATAGGGGTTATGGAAGGGGGGGTAGGGGACGAGGCAGAGGTCGTAACTTCTGCGGTCGTAGGAGAGGAGGATATAATGCCCCAGATGGATGCTCAGGATGATATGGGAGGCTACAATCGAGAACCACCTGTTTTGGGTCGAGGTATGGAGGTTTTGGTTATCCTTCTAGAAATAGGCATCTGTTTCTTGTACATAAAACTTTTTGCTTTTGAATGAAAATTCCGGCATAGAAGCTTGGAATAAGAAACAGTCCTTCGAATTGGAAGAGGAAAACATGAAGTCCTTTTGTTCTTTTACTTCAGCAAATACTCTCTTGAGTACAATCTGTTTATCAGTTGGTAATTGTCTGTTTTGCCTGGATCTGTTACTGCAGGCCATGACCGTGGCCGTGGAAGGGGAACTCGTGGTACGGGCCGTGGATTCAGATCTAATGGACCAATCAATGCAGCTGCTTGGGGTCCTTAATTGACTAAACTTGGCAGCTCCATCTTAATGTATTTCTTTACACATTGGTTTCTAGTYTTAACTCTAGGAGTTAATTCTCTCGTTGGTAAAGTAACGTTAAGTAGCGTTATTTTCCTTTAACGTCTCTTAATTTCGTAAGCGACTTGGATGGGCTGTGGTTATTTCCTGGAAACAAAAACCCAGGTGGAAATGTCGTTGTGACCCATGCATGGCAAGATGGGTTATCGACTGCATTAATATTTTTGATTCCAATTGTTTCTTGCTTTCCTTTTTCTGTGGCTGTTGGATTGAGTATGCAATTATTGTGTTTTATCACAATTCTGGCCATGGGAAACCAGTTCTTGAACTCTCATGGAAATAATGGAGAAAAACTCAATCTTCTGGTGTTCAATAGTGCAGCATTTTG
The DNA here is from genome assembly GCA_001752375.1 of Rhazya stricta. Taxonomy (NCBI): domain Eukaryota; kingdom Viridiplantae; phylum Streptophyta; class Magnoliopsida; order Gentianales; family Apocynaceae; genus Rhazya; species Rhazya stricta. The sequence continues at coordinate 517,525 of MEJB01000017.1, forward strand.
TCCGTACACTGGATACTTCTTGAAATGGCACTGAACCCGAAAATGGTGTTACTATGATTCTGTTAGAGTGGGMCTTATTTACCAAATCCTTCAAAATTTCACTGCTTCGTTGGTTTCTGGAGAAGAGAAGCAAATTTTGCCCTCTGGGCCATTTAAACCTCCTTTCTCGTCCCGCCGSCGGCGGCCAATGTTGACGCCTGGTAGTTCTCGTTCATACAATTCAAATTCAATGTAGTCCTAGCGTCCCGCTCACGCCAAAGTGGGGTCTATGAGTTTCCAATCAAAATGTCGGCTTATGCGGTTSTGTCACCAATCCRTCGGGAGGCATCTAAAACCCTCAGTGGTCAGTATACTTCCGTGCAGATTTGCTACATTGAGTACAGCTAAAGCTTCAGTGGTTAGTATGCTTTCGTACACATTTGCTACATTGGATAGTTAAATCCTTTTATTGTCTGCTCATCTTAAATATAACCTTAGCAACCGTATTGGTTATATAATCAAGGCTCAAATGGACCTCGTTGAGGATATTGTCATAGTGGGGGGCGGGATTGCCGGTCTTGCTACTTCTTTAGGACTTCACAGGTTTATAATTTGTTGTCTACTTTCTTGCAAATTGTTCACTTAACACTCTGGATCCCTTATAACTTAACTTTGCAGGTTGGGATTACGAAGCTTAGTTTTGGAATCATCAGACTGTTTAAGGACGACTGGATTTGCTCTTACCTTATGGACCAACGCATGGAAGGCATTGGATGCACTGGGAGTTGGGAATCACCTAAGGGAACGTTCTATACAAATTCAAGAGTGAGATAATTAACCAGTGCTTCTCCACCTCTCTTTTGAGTGGAACTTACTGAAGGAAGTTTATTGCTGCAGCATTCTGGTTGACTCTGGGTATACAGGCCAGCCACCTGCGGAGCTATCACTTGTAGAAKAATAGTGAGTTACTGTGCTTCTTTGTATTTACTCGGTTCTGTCTAACCGTTGTCTGAGATGAACTTTGATGTCATCCAGTGCAAATCATGAAGGTCGGTGTGTGAAAAGGAAAGAGCTGCTAGAAACCTTAGAGAAAGAGTTGCCAAAAGGGACTATCCGGTATTATTCCAAGGTAGTTTCTATTGAGGAATCAGGAAACCTAAAGGTCGTTCAGCTTGCAGATGGCTGCATTGTTAGGACTAAGGTAAATGTGATGCTAGTTGCAGAAAACAAATAAAGATTTCAGCCTTTGCCTCAGTTTTTCCTTTTTCTTTCTATGGATGTGCTTATGCGATTAATTTTTTCCTGAAACCAAATCAAGGTCTTGATTGGGTGTGATGGAATCAATTCAGTAGTAGCAAGGTCGTTAGGACTTCCGAAACCAGTTGATACTGGGAGATCAGCAATTAGGGGATTTGTTGATTATCCAGAAGGCCATCCGTTTAAGCCAAAAGCTCATGTGTATTTTGGAGGTGGCGTTCGCCTTGGATTTCTTCCCTGTAATGAGAAAAGCTTGTACTGGTTTTGCACCATTCATTCCTCGGTTTCTAATTGTAAGCCACTCTTGCTTCCAAAATCCCGTGTCCCTTAAACACAATAAGCAATTGTCTTATCTAATATTTCCTTAAAGTTTCTGCTCTCAGCGAAGGATCAAAGGTTTCTGTATCTGCTTGTGACATATTTTTTAATTGTTTGTTATAATGCTTCTCTTTTGCTCGTGATTCAAATTATTTCAGGGCGTCAAGATATGGCACAAGATCCAGTTAAATTGAAGGATTTTGTATTGAGCAAGACGAAAATCATTCCAAAAGAAGTAGCAGATTTGCTAGAGAGGACCAAGTTAGACTCAATCTCCTGTGCTGCACTGAAGTTGAGACTTCCATGGGATATTTTAGTGAGAGATATTGCCAAAAGGGCCATTTGTGTAGCTGGTGATGCTCTTCATCCAATGACACCAGATATTGGACAAGGTGGATGTTCAGCATTGGAAGATGGTGTTGTCCTTGCGAAGTGCATTGGGGAGTCTTTCCTTAAAAGGCCTAAAAGAATGATCAAAGATGGAGAAGATGATGCAGACGAAGCGGCAACACTTAACGAGGGTGTGGATGAGTTTGCAAAAGCCAGGAAATGGAGAAGCTTTAGTCTTTTGGCTGTTTCCTATCTGGTTGGTTTCATACAAGAGAGTGATCACAAGATAGTTCGCTTCTTGAGAGAGCGCTTCTTGAGTAAATATAGTGTTGCTACCATGCTGAGAATGGCTGACTTTGATTGTGGTAAACTTTCATGAGATCTAAAACGAAAAACAAGAAGATAGGTCTATTATGGCAATTTGATCTGTGGATTCCATGGATTCCTTGATCTGTGTGGAAAATGTATCTTTTTTAGTTATCATAATTATCAGTGCCGCTGCAAACAAGGAAAATGTATCTTTTTTAGTGATCATGATGATTAGTGTCACACTGCAAATAATCATAATCCAATGATTGGCATTCTTTTCTTCTTGATCAAGATAGGCGACGCCACAGCAGCCAACGAAATGGAATGGAAAACATGGTTTGCCCACCAAATTGACTGATCACCATCTCATTAAAATGAGAACCCCTAGCAGAAAGTATGTGACAATTATAGAAAGAGTTTGTTTAAAGAAACTTCAAGGAGTTCTTATTTTATTTTGTTCTTATCTTAAACAGTGGTAGGATGTAGTTATTTTCTGGAAACAAAAACCCAAAAAGGAATGTCGTTTAACAGCAAATTTTGATCTCTGGGGCATTCAAAACTCCTTTCTCGTCGTGGTGATTTATGGGTTGGTTAAGCCGCCGGCGCCGGCCAATGTTGACGCCTGGCGGTTCCCGGTCAAATAAGTCAAATGCAATCTACTCTCTAAGTCCGGCGCTCGCCAAAGTGGGGTCTGTCAGTTTCCAATCAAAATGTTGGCGTATGCCCTTATGTCACCAATCCCTCAGCAGTTAGTACACTTTCCTCTCCTAAATATAAACTAGCAAGCCGCAAGCGTACTGGTTATCCCGAAGGCTCAAATGGACCTCGTTGAGGATATTGTCATTGTGGGGGGAGGGATTGCTGGTCTTGCTACTTCTTTAGGCCTTCACAGGTACATAATTCGTTGAGTTATCTACTCTCGTGCAATATGGTTACTTAACTCTCCGGAGCCCTTATAACTTTGCAGGTTGGGATTGCGAAGCTTAGTTTTGGAATCATCAGACTGTTTAAGGACGACTGGATTTGCTCTTTCCTTATGGACCAACGCATGGAGGGCATTGGATGCACTGGGAGTTGGACATCACCTACGGGAACGTTCTCTACAAATTCAAGGGTGATAGAGTTAACCAGTGGTTCTTGTTGGACTTATTCAGTACTGCAGTTTTCTAGCTTCTTTGAAGTGCTTGATTTGCAATTTTGCAAATCAGACACTTCTGAATTCCACGATTCTTTTAAATGGAAACTTACTGAAGGAAGTTTATGGCTGCAGCTTTCTAGTTGCCTCTGGGGATACAGGCCAGCCCACTGCGGAGCTTTCACTTGTAGAAAAATGGTGAGTTATACTGTTCAAGAATAGACATTTGTTTCTTTTTATTTATTCAGCTGTAGTTAACGCTATTTAGAGTCTAAGAACCGAGACTGGATTCTGTTTGCAAGAACAATTAGTCCAAAGAAGTCCAAACACTTCTGAGTTGTTAATCCCATCAAAGCAATGCAATATTCCTAAACCAAATTGTACCTTTTGTCTATGAGAAGTATTTTATTAAGAATTATGAAAGACTGCTTCTTTGGATAGTGCAGATATTAACAAAGAGAATTTCTAATCCTCTGGTAGGAGTATGTATGTTCCTGTGTTTATGTTTGTTATGGTGACACATTGTTATCAATTGCAAGCACCCAAATGAGACAGACATAGGGGAGTTCAGTAATTTTGTTTGAACAGGTACTAGTCATCTGCTCAGAAGAAATAACCATCTCTGTCTACAACTTAATTAGAAAAGAGCATTTCAGAAAATATTCTGCCATGAGTTTTGTTTACAAGTTTCAGAGGTTTAGAAATTTTACTATACCATATGTGCAAGTTAATTGTCCAAGATTAACTATGATATCGTGCAGTGGAAACCATGAAGGGCGTTGCGTGAAAAGGAAAGAGCTGCTAGAAACCTTGGAGAAAGAGTTGCCAAAAGGGACTATCCGGTATTATTCCAAGGTAGTTTCTATTGAGGAATCAGGAAACTTAAAGGTGGTTCAGCTTGCAGATGGCTGTGTTGTCAGGACCAAGGTAAATTTTTTCTTTCTTGGTAAAATCTTGAATAGGTAGACTATTGTTGTTGCACAGAATGGGGTTATTCTTAAAGCATCTGTCTCATGATGGACACTTCGCTTCAATTTTTCCTTTTTCTTTCTATTGATGTGATTAATTTTTTCATGAAACGAAATCAAGGTCTTGATTGGGTGCGACGGAGTCAATTCTGTAGTGGCAAGGTGGTTAGGACTTCCGAAACCAGTTGATACTGGAAGATCCGCAATTAGGGGATTTGTTGATTATCCAGAAGGCCATAGGTTTATGCCAAAACTTCATGTGTATTTCGGAGGTGGCGTTCGCCTTGGATTTGTTCCCTGTGATGAGAAAAGCTTGTACTGGTTTTGCACCATTCATCCCTCGGTTTCCAACTGTAAGCCTCTCTTGCTTCCAAAATCCTATATCCCTCGAACCCAATAAGCAAATTTATTTCTTTAAAAATTTTCTGCTCTGAGTGCATTGTAGCATCAAAGGGCTCTGTAGCTGCTTGTATAATTATTTCAGGGCATCAAGATATGGCGCAAGATCCAGTTAAATTGAAGGATTTTGTATTGAGCAAGACTAAAAACATTCCAAAAGAAGTAGCAAATTTACTGGACAGAACCAAGTTAGATTCAATCTCCTGTGCTGCACTGAAGTTCAGATTGCCATGGGATATTTTAGTGAGAGATATTGCCAAAAGGGGCATTTGTGCAGCTGGTGATGCTCTTCATCCAATGACACCAGATATTGGACAAGGTGGATGTTCAGCATTAGAAGACAGTGTTGTCCTTGCGAAGTGCATTGGAGAATCTTTCCTTAAAYGGCCTAAAAGAGTGATCAAAGATGGAGAAGATGATGCAGACGTAGCAGCAACAATCAACGAGGGTGTGGATGAGTTCGCGAAAGCCAGGAAATGGAGAAGCTCTAGTCTCGTTGCGGCTGCCTATCTGGTTGGTTTCATACAAGAAAGTGATAACAAGATAATCTGCTTCTTGAGAGAGAAATTCTTGAGTAAACTCACTCTCGCTACCATGCTGAGAATGGCCGACTTTAATTGTGGTGAACTTTCATTAGATCTACTTTCCGAGTAAAACCGTGATTGTATGTAACTTCCTTCTCTATAACGAAAGCAAGATAGAGTCTTTTACTTTATTTTTGGTGCAAATTTTCTTCGATTCAAAGAAACAATATGAAACTATTGAATGCAAGCATTCTCCTTCCTACAAGTTAACATGTGCAGAAAGAAGCATCAGTGCATCATCAGTGCCAGTTATTCCAATAGCAAAACAATGACAATTTGGTTCTACTTCGGTTCCAAAACAAAGGGTTCACCTTTTATTTCTTGAGTTCCCCTTGCCAACCTTGTACACTTACCTGGGTCAAAGCTTTCCACCTTACTACTAATGCTTTTGCTGGTGCTTCTTTTTCTGTGATCATGATTATCAGTGTCACTGCAATCATTCTCCATACATAATCCATTAGCTGTTATAAGATTCTTTTCTTCAAAAGACTGCTAAATTCCACCGGGTTTACCGGAAGTAATCAATGCTTTTATCCTAAAACCATGAAGAATCTATGACCATTTCCAGTTCCAGATAATAATCCAATGATTGGCCTCTCTTCTTCATCAAGATTAGGTGAAAGCTAAGTATTCTTCTTTATTCTGGTCAAAGTTCTGCTTTCTTTACCGCCCAAAACCCATGAATTTCTACTGTAATTACCGTCGAATGTTCGATGGTAGCGTCACATGGCTAGTCCTATTAAAGGAAGAGATACCCAGATTGGTTCCTTTCTTTAGTTTAACTATTAACGACAATTCACTTCTTTTCCACCGTACATGGAGTAATGCCACAGCAGCCCACGAAATGGATTTGAAAACATGGTGTGCCCACCAAATCGACTGATCACCATCGCATTAAAATGAGAACCCCCTAGCAGAAAGTAGGTGATAATTAAAGAAACTTCTAGGAGTTCAAATTAGTATCGAGCTCAAGGTGATCTTGAAATCTTAATCAACGAGTGTTGATGGGTTCCCACAAAAGCTGATTTCATATGATTAATTATGCAGTTTGGGATCACCCCAGAACAGGACGGTGTCTCGAATAAGCATTTTGGTTGAGAGGTGATTATAATAGGACTGGGGATTTCATGTCAAAGCCTCATAGGCATGTGCATCACACATGAGACTAACTGGACTCGAGCATGTAAGGTCAAAGGAAAGCCATGTGAGGTTGCATCAGACCATCTTAGCGAGATATTCTATCATAGGAAGACATTGAATATGTTTTGTTTCTTTTCACATAGCAACAAGCAAATGCATTTAAAGAATATGAAAATTCAAGAACTTGGCAGTTGATTTTTGATCCATTCACGGCTCTTGTTTTGGGTAAACCATGTGGGTATGTATGGACTAGTTAGAGAACGTGGGAATAATTGATGAATTGCAGAGTTTGCAGAGATAAATTAATAAATTATACTAATAAAAATAAGTTTGAAGTTTTTCTCAAATTGCAGAGATCCCATGTGAGATTGTTGCATTTAGAGAATTCTTTCCTATTTAAGTCACATCTATTGCTTGGCGTAGCCATTAATGTATGTAGATACATTCTGAATCTTCAATATCCACCAATCTTCTTCTTCATAATTCTCTTCCACTGATTGACAGGGAAAGAAAACAATGGCATACAATGGCACTCTTGCTCTGTCTTTCCTCCTTTGTTTCTTAGCTGCTCTTCTTGCAAATGTCAATGCTTTTACAGCTTCAGGATGGATGAGTGCTCATGCAACCTTTTATGGAGGCAGTGATGCTTCTGGCACAATGGGTAAGTAAATCTGCGGCTTTTCCGGGCTTCGATTGCAAAACATTTCTGGATTTTAATTTCGTGCATACTTATTTGGCCACAGGTGGAGCTTGTGGGTACGGAAATTTGTATTCGACTGGGTACGGAACTAGGACTGCAGCACTGAGCACTGCACTGTTCAACGATGGGGCATCATGTGGGCAATGCTACAAGATAATTTGTGACTATAAATCAGACCCACAGTGGTGCAAGAAAGGAACATCCATTACCATTACGGCAACAAACTTCTGCCCTCCAAATTTTGCTCTTCCTAGCAACAATGGTGGCTGGTGCAACCCACCCCGCCCTCATTTCGACATGGCTCAACCAGCCTGGGAAAAGATTGGCATCTACAGAGGCGGAATTGTTCCTGTTCTGTACCAAAGGTCTGATAAAAATTTCATCTTCAATTGTATTCTCCATCTAACTGCCATAATCTATGTCCTAAGAGCATACATTTTGTGATTGCAGAGTTCCTTGCAAGAAGCATGGTGGAGTTAGATTCACCATCAATGGAAGAGACTATTTTGAACTTGTTTTGATAAGCAATGTTGCTGGGGCTGGATCAGTTCAATCTGTTCAAATCAAGGGCACAAAAACCAATTGGATGGCTATGTCTAGGAACTGGGGGGCCAATTGGCAGTCAAATGGTTATCTGAATGGGCAATCTCTGTCCTTCAAAGTTACCACTACTGATGGTGTAACCAAGACTTTTATGAACATTGTTCCATCAAACTGGCGGTTTGGGCAGACATTTTCGAGCCCGACACAATTTTAAACTAAGAAGATGGATTCTTGGACTTCTGGGTGTGGGTTTTGCTCAAAGGCAGCGGCGTGCTTACTATTTTACTGAAGCAGCCCGCCAAATTTTTGCATTATACGATACCATTTTTTGCAGAAGAACAAAGAGGAGTTTGAAGATCTTGGATGAGAAGAATCCATGACCTCGAGCCCAGAGATTTTCCGTGGTTGACACCTTTGCGTGTGTAACATTTATTTCTACAGTATTATTGGAGATACTCTCGAACTTCAATATACTAATAAGAAGCCTCTTCAAACTGAAGCTTCAATACCGTGTCCTTCTGCCTTCCCTCCCCCCTTCCTTTTCCCCCTTCAACGTTGTTGTAATAATGTGAACAGTTCTTGCAATATATATATTCGTTTGAGCAAATAATCTCTGGTCTGAGCATGACAGGTTTTCATATGCAACTGAATTGATTTAGAATGAAAAACTTCTATGGCTATTTGCTGATTCCCACAAAAAGATGATAAATTTTTTCTCATCATCTATGAATTCGGATATAACTAATAGAAATACTGATGGAGCTACAATTGTGCATAAGAACAAAAACAAACAAACAAAACAAAAGAAACAGTAGAGAGCAGAGTGGTTGAGCAGTCCTCATTCTGTTCTCTAACAAACCATTGTTAATCATGTACTGTACTACATTAGGTCATATCTCTAAGAAACTTAGCCAAAAATAAGACTATCTTAAATCGATATATGTGCCCCATGGCTTCTCCTACGTTGATTAGCTCAGAAGTACTTCCGAGTTCAGTACATGGAATGGAATTCTTGATCTTCTTATAGGACGATCTTCTTCTTGGAGTTTCTTCATAAACTATTGATAGCTATTTGATCAACTTGGACAAAGACTGCCTCAAAGGATCCTCCCAAATTAATTGGTAAAACTCAGTTTATGATCAACTTTATTTGTTCAACCTAATCCACCAATAGAACATCTTCCCAAGTCTGGGAAAAGGCCTTCTTATTGCGTAGCCATGATTGTAACTCAGACCTAAAAGGAGAAACTTAGAAGACACATTTAGGATGTGCGTACTTGAAATGAATTAAAGAACTTGCATTCGCATTCTCTTGGAATTGCTTTCCAAATTTTATTCTGAGAACTGTATGCAAAAACAGGAATATTGAGGTGCTCCTCAAAGAAGAGAAAAATATTTTTGCATGGCTTGTAGCCATATCGATGCTTAAACAACTCTATGACACTGAATGGTTCTAGCTCACCAAACTTGCTAACGGCCTTATCTTATGCCACTGAAAGCATAACAAATCTTTTATCCTTCTCAGCTTTCTCTGCTATAAATACCACCTTTGACTAGCTAGCCTCTATCCCATTTGCTTCACAGTCACACAAATTTGCATAGACGAAGCTGAAACTTCAAAGATTTTGAACCATGGCTGTAAGCTTTGTTCCACTAGTTTTGGTTTTCCTTTTGTCATGGGTTTCTTCTTCTGTGACTGCTCTAAGTATAGCATACTATGAGAATACATGCCCAAAGGTCGAGTCAGTGATCACAAAAGTAGTGAAGAAAGCTATGATGAATGACAAAACAGTTCCAGCAGCACTACTTAGGATGCACTTCCATGACTGCTTCATCAGAGTAAGTTATCCTCTGATCTTTTGATTATCTTCAAGAGTCCATCTCTAGTATATGATTTTGCTAATTTGTTTTCATCATTTGAAGGGCTGTGATGGTTCTGTGCTGCTAAACTCAACAAAGAAGAACCAAGCTGAAAAAGATGGGCCTGCTAACATTTCATTGCATGCATTCTATGTCATTGACAATGCCAAAAAAGAAATAGAGGCTTCATGTCCTGGTGTGGTTTCTTGCGCTGACATACTTGCTTTGGCTGCAAGAGATGCCGTTGTACTTGTAAGTATATTCATCCATGCATTAGACCGTATATAAGTCACAAATGACTGTTATACCAAGTCATCTCGTGCAACATATATATCGAACAAATGCTACTTATAATTTTCAATAAACCTTATTTTGATGTGTTAGTCTGGAGGTCCGAGCTGGGACGTGCCCAAAGGTAGAAAAGATGGAAGAACGTCAAAGGCCATCGAGACTCGCCAACTACCTGCTCCCACCTTCAATATATCTCAATTACAGCAAAGCTTCTCCCAGAGGGGTCTTTCCATGAAGGATTTAGTAGCCCTCTCAGGTTAAACACAACAAATTATCCTCTCAAAATTCTCTCTCATTGCCAGAAAGAACAAAATGCAAATCATATCTGACCTGTCTTATGTATGCAGGAGGTCACACTCTTGGTTTTGCTCACTGTTCTTCCTTTCAGAACAGGATCCACAACTTTGCCATCACCAATGATGTGGATCCCTCAATGCATCCATCATTTGCAGCCAGCTTAAGGAAAGTTTGCCCTCTGCACAACAAGGTGAACAGTGCTGGTGCAAACTTGGATTCTTCTGCAACTATTTTCGATAACGCTTATTACAAGTTACTTCTTCAAGGGAAGAGTATTTTCTCTTCAGATCAAGCCTTACTAAGCAATTCAAGAACAAAAGCATTGGTTTCAAAATTTGCAAGCTCTGAAGAAGAGTTCTATGCAGCATTTGTGGAGTCCATGATCAAGATGAGTAGCATCACCGGGGGACAAGAGATTAGGTTGAATTGTAGAGTGGTTAATTAGGTGACTGTCATCACAAGTTCTTTCTATTTGACTTCACAATGTCTCATATGTTTTATGTCCATTTTTTTAATTTTTTTTAATCTTTTGAGTTTATAGTAATTACTTTTTCAGTTCAGGAGGAGACAATAGAATGTTTGAAGCAAGTCTCAATAGGGTCAAGAATTGTAATGAAATTTGTGGGGTTATGGAGATTACTTGGTGATAAATTTGCATCAATTTCTTCTTATACATATTTCAATCTTCAATCTTCTTACTAATAATATTTTAGTCTTTAAATTTATTTTTAATTCACATTAGCATGATTTTGAAACTTCAAGAAGGAAGACTAATTCCGGATCAATCGGTTAGAGTTGGGCTACGAAACTCTTCAACTCTTATTCGAGAAAAAGTATGACTCAAAAGTTCTAAACAMAATACTTATAAGTTTTTGAATTTTGATTTAATTTAACAATGTACTAACCAAATGAGCCTTAACCATGAGCCGAGTTTTGAATAGGTTGAAGCCCGTGGCGTTCGGGTCGGCTTGGGTCGGCTGACCGACCCCTATGAGTTTTATTCACCCTAATGGGTAAAAACAGTTGGCCGGTTAATGTTTCTGCCTCCAGCTTCAATGACAGAACCGAACGCCGACGGTTTAACTTCAGACACTAACGTCGACATCGTCGAAGCCCAAGATCAAAACAACGATAATCCAGCTCCCCATTCTTGTTTATCTACCATTCAAAATAAAGATGACGAAGAAGAAGAAAAGTTGAGGAGGCTTTTAGTTCCAAAACTAGAGGACCTTCCTCTTACTCCACCTTCTGCAATTGAAACCAATTTCGTTACATACTATGCTCCTGGTGAATCCTGTGTTGCTCTTAGCTCAATCCTGTTTTATTCTTGGGGGGGGGGGGGGGAAAAAAAAAGAAACTTTACTATTCCCTGTTTATGACTTGTATTTTGGCAGTTTAAATACTTTTGTTTCCCCTGTTTTTCTATGTTAATTGTTCTTCTTGATTTTTTTCCTTTCAGATTTTATGAAACCCGGACATGATCAGTACGTTCGTCGTCATGCCAATGGGTATAAAACTAACGATTGGATGAATTTTATATTTTATTTTACTTAATTAAGCTGCTTCTCAGCTGTTCTATTTTTTATTTTCTTTGCTGAGAAGCTTGTGTATAGTTGGATTGGCTTCAACTCACCTGGCTTTCACGGATGAAGGAGGAATTTCTGCCATTGATTTTAATGTTGGGAAGTCTGACCGGAGTGGGATTAAGGTDACTGGAAAGCGTAAAAAGGTAAACTTTATCGGTATATCTCCTTTTATTTTCAAGTTGTTATGGGATTTCATCTGTTTCAGGGCTTCCTCCCACAAACAAAACTATAATCAGCCTGTGCTGTATTCAGTTGTCTAGCTGGTTTCCGTAAGGTGCTTGACAAATGAATAACTTCTGTGAAGAGAAGTAGAACGCGGAGTAGGTCGATTCTATAATCAGTGGCAAAGACTATTTAGAGAGCCATTTTGGTGAAAGTCAAATTAATTTGGTTATAAGAGTCTTAAGAGATCTAGTTTGTGTTTGATTATATATATGTTGTTTTAGCATTACCAAAASTAACATGCAATGGAAAATTATCTGAGAGATTATGATGGTGTCTTGGAGCGGGGTAGACGCCCATAGTTTACTAAACTGTTGCAACTCAAGCATGCTCCCAAGGATATTCTTGTCTGAGACGTAATTCCTTGGATATTTCCTTGTTTCAACGAGTATCATGCCATTTAGAATTTGTTATACTTTCTTATGAAGATTAGGAGGTTTCAACTATTTAAATTTAAGCAGAATTGACTGGAATTTTCCTTGTTTTTTTGACCCCTAGTACCTATGAGTGGATTTGAATTCTCACCAAGATTAATGATGGAATTCCGAAATGCACTCTCGTACTGATGTATGCAGAGTCTAATTTTCACACTTGAAGTCATTCTTGCCTATTTCTCTAGCATCTGTATAAGAATAGGTGAATGCCTACTTGAAGGCAATTATTTGTTCGCATTATTCTCTGTTCTTATGTTGTGTTTTGAAAATAGTGATTTTATGGAAACCTTCTGCAGAATGCACAACATTTTGAGTCCAATACAGCATTATGTAAAGTATCCACTAGGGACTCTTCTTATATTGTCAGGTGATATTTCTTTCTTAAATCTCATGTGATTTTAGTCCTTCAAATCTTTTGTTTCTTGCTTGCTTAGATACGAGAGTCACAAATACATCACTTGTTTTGCCAGGTGCTGTGTAAAAGGCTCTTTATTGGAGGTGAATGAGAGGTTGGTGAAGCAACCTGGATTGCTTACTTCATCGGTATGAATGACCAGCATATTTGAGTTCTTTTATTTGTTTGGTTCTTTTGATTTTTTTTTTTTTAATGTTGTGTTATTTCGTGATAATAGTGTCTAAAGTTGTTAAACAGCATGGTGGTTGTTTCTTTTGTTGTTGCTCCATATAGAAAGTTGCAATTGACTTCAGAATTGTCTATTGCAGTAATAACATTCATCTGTATATCCATCGTCCTAGAGATTATCTTGGTGCGGAGTTTCAGTTGCTTTTGATGTTTGCCATATGCATAAATGTTGAACTCAGATTTAAAGTAGCTTTAAGTAGGTAAAGGTCTTTAGGTGAAAGGCCAAAGATTCAATCTTTTAAAAAATTTTTACCTGACCATAATGAACATGTGATGATCTGAGGTAGATCTTATTGCTCATCATTCATATTCTTGTTAGTTGACTAATATTTTGCCTCACTTGGATCCTAATTAATGATTGAAATCATTCAATACTAGTTTGAACCACACCCATTTTTGCTTGCTCTTACTGTTTAACAGGGATTATCGGATGGCATCGCAAAGTCTGATAATTCTGAACAGTCTAGAGTTTTTTTCTGTGCTAAAAACCTACTAAAAAATCTCTTGCACCCAACCACCATGTTGTAACCAGATTAGGACTATAATATAGAAGAAGCATTGCAGCATGTCTCGGTTTTCTTGAACATCCATATTCCATGAATATTTTTAGTTACTGGAAAGTTGGTTCTCTATGTTTATAAATCAAGGGGGAACTTTTGGATGATTAATATTGGGGATCTTAACAAACATTTGCTGCTTGGAAGGTCTAGGGTTGAAGTCAATCAGAATTCCACTCCTGGCATAATTGTCTTAGTCCCAATTCCTGCCTTAATCCATGGTCAAGAATGATTTCCTAGTTCCCTAATAATATTATTTAGTGCTCTAGAGATGGTGCTAATGTTACCCTCGATTTTGTTCTATTTGGCCCCATCCCCTTGATCTCTGACGCTTAGAACTGGCTAAAGCCTCTATGTACTGGTATCCTCTGACCAGTCCATGCTTGTTTTCCGGTGTTGCTCTCAATCCAATGAATGATTGGTTTTAACTAACTTTTTGATACATCAGTGGATTGTCTGCAATTGTAGCTGCCCTCTTTGTAGCCAAAAGCTCATCTTTTTCTTGGATCCTCATTGTAGGCAGACAGAGAAGGATACATTGCAATAATCATGCCAAAACCTGGAGATTGGCGAAAACTAGAGGCTTCTCTACTGGGCTCTGAACAGTTTAAAAAGTTAAGAACGACTTCTGAGTCATAGGAATTCGGCAGATGCACCATTCATTAGTTTCTTTATTTTACTTTCTACCAATTGACTTGTGGATACGATAAATTTTGCTTCAGATTTCAACTCATCATAACAGGAAAATAAGTAAAACAAAATATGACAGCAATAATATGTGTTAACGCCAATTCTTTTCCTGTCAAGATTGACGTCTCAGCAATGAAAGAGTTACAACTTCGAGAGCTCATGAGCTAGGAAAACTAGTCAAATTTGCCTTTTGGCATTTCTGAGAAACGAATTTTGAACAATTTCAGTCCCTTATTGGACATTATCCATTACAAACAAGATCAGCCAGCAATCATTTTTTCTACGAGGAGCCTTCTTGATCTATTAATATTGAGGATACACAAATAAACATGCTCCTCAAGATCCTCTAACTGATTCAGCAAGTCACTTTGGTTGATTCCAAGCTCCCTCACAACCTCTTTCAGTATCTCATTCGTTCTTCTCCTGAGGCACAACTCTGCTACAAATTTACTGTGTTCTACTTCATTATTTAACCTCATAACGAGCCGACTCATTGTGTCAAAATCATTGATCAATAAATAGACCCCTTTTGCTGCAGTATCAAGTTGAGCTTCTAATCTTCCAAGGGAAATTTTCTTATGCACTTGCTCAGTCCCCTTCCGACGCTTTGCAAGAAAGGCCACAGAAGAAACGATAAGACCAGGTGCAGCCACCACGCCTAACACACTGTGAATTGCTAGAACTATCAAGGTGATCGCCAATGCACTGTATACAGCAACCAGAGTACTTCCGGCAATCCTCTTGCAACACTTTATTAYCTTCCTCCTCCTCCTAATCTTTCTACATTGTGAGGTGAAAATGTCGAGCGATAAGTAAAGGTTATCATGAAGCTCTTGAAATTGAGCTGGGTTAATACCTGACAAGGGATTAGTGAGTGATGAAAAAGCAGCAAGGCTTCCATAGATTTTATTGCATTGGTCATCTGTATAATCTGCATCATCTGATGATATACTTTCCAATTCCCTAACAACCCTTCTCATTGCACTATAATTAGCCCTTGTTTGATCGGTACTTTTCAGTATCAACCCGCATATCTTGCATGCCTCGAAGCTAATCTGGAAGAAACAAGCGAGAAAATGATGAAGCTCAGAACCTTGAACAATGTCCGTCAGAATTTCTTGGCTAGGCTCAACAATGTCGGAGAGATGGACATGCCGTGTAACAGACGAAGAAGAGGAGATCTTATCAAGACTTTTTCTAGCCAATTGACGCTGAACTTTGCTACACATTTCTACAAAAGAATTGGTCCTAATTGCTTCCATGTATTCTTCATTCACATAATCTGACTTGCTCGACAAGCCTTTCCCATTCTCCTTCCTGTGTCTACCTGAAACCAAAATTTACGAGATGATCAAAACAAGACTCCCATCAATGGGAAGACCTTCAATTGGATCTCTATACAGGGAACAAGAATTAAAGCTACTGGCAGCAGATTCAGAAACCAAAAGAAAATTCAAGAAAAGAAGGTTTTTCTATCACAAGCAGCAGATGCACTTACTTTGTTTTCTGAAGTGCAATTTCAATCTGGACCAGATCATCTTTCACATATATGTCATCAAGAAATTGACATGAATGAAAAAGAAAGCAGATTTTCCAAAGGAAGCCTCTATATATAGCATTTTCGTCTGGAGAACATTGTAGGCTGGCAGTTATCACCGCCTGAATGGGGGTTTATGGCTTTCATCACACGACAAGGTTTCTCACACGTTTGTTTCTCTACGTGTTCAACAAACCTTACCACCTGAACAATGCCAAATTTGTATGATCAAACACACAATCTGGCTAAACCTGATTGTTGCTTCATGGAGTTTCCAGAATTTATGACTTTCTAATAAAAGAAAATACATGTCAGAACTGTTCTGGAATGCATGTACGTCTTGTATTCTGGATTATTCATCAAGGAATATGAGTTCCATTAACATAAGGATCGGATTACCAACCTCTCTAATCATTATCTGTTTAATAACTATATGATCGATTATACTTCTAAATCTTTGTATCAAGTCAGATATGAACCTTTAACTTGAGATGAACATAGTACTAGTTTATCCAAAATGGATTAGCCAAGAAGTAAAGAAAAAAACCTCCAAATTTTAGGGGAGGTATAATCATAGAGGGTTGAAATAACTGTAGTTTGCATATCTTATCAAGTTTAAAAAGATTTCATATGCACTTGATAACAATAAGATATTTGATAATTGAATTACTAAGTCAGTTCAAAATTTTTTCGAATAAAAATCAATCACACCCACTAAAAATATATTTGAATTAAATTCATATCTTTTAATTCCATAAATTAAAAATGGTATCTGACATGTGACGATGAGGACGAAGATCTTATGGTAATAGTAATAGGAAAAGTTGCCTCCCCACCTCACACTCCATGACCATGAGGCCAGGCTTTAATGCATCCTCCTCTCCATCTACTTGGTGAGGCATTCAATACCAATGAATATATAGACCATTTCTCAACCAATTTCTTGGACTAGTACATACTAGTATTGTTATTATTGGATAACTTGCCCAATGGGACAGGGCTTCATTAATAAAAAATATTTAAATAAACTCAACTTCATTAATTTATACAGTACAAAGTTATCTGGTCCTGCCTAACCAGCTAAGGCTTCATATATACTATCACATATACATGTAGTGCTAGCTCCCCTCTGGAAATGCCCCACTAGTTGTTGCTTTCACTTCACAATTGCTCCTAGTGGTGCCAATTATCATCCGAAAATGTTTGATTAATGTGTCGATCAAGACTGAGAATTATATTTGTTTTGTTACAATTAAAACGATAAAGGAGACGGTAAGATGAGATGGAAATTAAGTGAAGGTGGTTGAGTGAAAGATAGAGAACGATAATTAATTCGATTCAAGAAGTAGAAATAAAATACTTACGAAATCATAAAATACCTTAACAATAACAATATTTTTTTGGGAGATAGGATGATCTTTCTCTGAACAAGAAAGGCAATTTGAATTGCTCTTTTTGGACTCTTCTTTTTCTGGCATCTTTAACAACTTCATCGTTTAATAACGACGGGTCGGCTTTAATAATCAAAACTAAGAAACAAGAACAGTTGCCGAAGAATGAGGAGAACAAAAGAAACAAAAGTCCCATCAAAAGACGCCAAGATGTCAAGATTCTAAGGCTTAGAACACCAACGAGGAAAAAAGGAATCTAATAACAAGTAGACGAACGTTCAGCTTAAGCATCAAAGAACTGTGTAAGATGGATCGTTCCGTGTCTAAAGACTTGATGATTTTCCAGCAATGTCGATGACAAAACGATACTTGACATCATTCTTGGAGAGCCGATGAAGAGCTTCATTAATCTTAGCAGTTGAAACAATCTCGATGTCACACATGATGTTATGCTTGGCGCAGAGGTCTATCATCTCTTGAGTTTCTTTCATGCTCCCTGTCATGCTACCTTTCACGARTCTCTTCCCTGTCAAATTTATCAGCAAGTAACTTGTACTTAATTTGCCAAGACTAAAGCATCATTCTAGAAAGTAGTACATTGAAAAGGGATTATAAATCTTACCGAAAATCAATGGAAAGGAAGGTAGATCCATTGGCTTATCTGGGGCTCCCACAATTGACAAAGTCCCATTAACTTTCAGCAGCTCTAATATTGGTCCAAGAGAGTGCTGAGCTGCAACTGTATCCAATATGAAATCGAGGCTCCTTTTCCTTGCCTGACACCATAAATTCGTGGAAATTATGGGATCGTAGAGTAGTAATAGAATCTTTGGACTTGTGACTAGAAGAAGTTGCTGCAACAAACCTGCATTTGTTCTGTACTGGTGCTCAACACAAAATCATCTGCACCCAATCTTTCCCGGGCCTCTTTTTCTTTAGAAGGAGATGTGCTGATAATAGTAACATGGTGACCAAATGCCTTGGCAAATTTCACAGCCACATGCCCCAAACCTCCCAGACCAACTATACCTACTCGTTTCCCAGTTCCAGCTGCTGAGTCGAGCAAGTTCTCGTCTTTCATTGGGCAGTACACTGTTATTCCTGCACATAACAGCGGTGCTGCTGCATCCATAGGCAAATTATCGGGTACATGTACTACATATCTGCAACCAATAAAGATTGACCAGAGTTTGGGTAAATCTTTAGCTTGAATGAAATTGATGGTGGGGTACTATAAATATCGTACTGTACTGGCCTGTGATCTGCTACGAGCATTTTGGAGTAGCCGCCATAGGTGATGCTACCGTCCCAGAAAATGCCATTGTAGGTAAACTGTATCTGATCGCAGTAGTTCTCCTGCAAGTTCTCGCAGAACTCACACTCCAAGCACGATGCCGCCAAGCAACCCACCCCAACCTTATCCCCGACCTTGAAGTTGGTCACATTGCTGCCCACCTTTGTTACAATTCCAGTAATTTCATGCCTAGAATCAAGTAACATCTCTTATACATAAAGGATCGATCCGGAAGGAAGTAAACCATGAAGAAACTATCTAGGATCGATGAAATTATAACTTACCCAGGTACAACAGGATACATTGTGATACCCCAATCGTTCCGGACATGGTGCAGATCAGTATGGCACATCCCACAGAACAAGACCTCTATCGTGACGTCGTTAATCCCATTTTCCCTWTGATACTTGAATTCATCAGACAACAATTACCAGTGAAGTAACAAATGCATTACAAATCTGATTATACCTTCTCCTGAAGACATACGGGACGATCTTGCCTGAAGTATCATGAGCTGCCCATCCTGAAACAGTCTGGGTGTGGTTTGGAGTTGTTTGAGCCATGAATGATCTCAGAGGAAGACAGAAGAAGTAAGGGGAATGTCGCAATTGCTCCTGCGCGAGAATGGTACATCAACTGCTCCATTAATATATAGACGCTGGGTATGGCTTTTATATAATAAGTAGTATTCCTATTCTTTTATAAGCGTTATAATTAATAATTTAAAAAAGATTAAATTGATTATTAAATTGATCCATTCATGAGCCTTCATAATCTTGGAGGTTGGAATTATTGGTCGGTTGCACATTATTACTATCAATATTTTGCGAAACATCAAATGCATGGTATAGCTAATTAGGATAAACAAATTCTAGAGAACCGAAACATCTTAGTGCTTTGGTTGAGTTAACATATCATTTCCACGAGGTTAAGGCTATATTTGGATTATATTTGGGGCAAAAAAAAAAAATTTGTCCCCAATTTTAAATATTATTTATTTTACATTTTTAATCAAGAAATTTTTTACTCTCAATTTTAAATATCATTTATTTTACGTCTTGGACTATAAAATTTTACTCCGAAACGGTTTCTTTAACTTCAGAAATAATTTTAAAATTCAAATCTTTCAATTTCTCGCCTCCCCAAAACTTTTCTCCCCTTAACCCAAAGTCTAATCCCCAAACAAAGCTAAATCACAATTGCTTAATCATTCAAGTTCAAAAATAGCATTTCTCATATTTTTTTTCCTTTTTTATTTTTTTAAAAAAAACCAAATCACTTCAACCAATTCCATATTGTGGATCAATGGTGGATTCCACGCACTGAAAGACKCAAATTGTCCCCTATAACCATGTACGTTTGAGCGAAAAATGTAGCATTTTTGTCATTCTATTAGTGGGCCCCATTGGTCTATTGGTCCACAAGTTTGTGGACGGATTTTGAGTCAAATAGCACTATCCTATTCCTATTTTGCAATCGGCTCTTGCATATTTCATTGGTGGGTGAAGATGTAATTTCAAAATGAGTTTTTTTCCCTCTATTGACCTATTTCATTAAATTATTGTGCTTTTCTATGAGAAGCCTCATAATTTTGAAATTGCATATTCTTTCAAAAAAGCGCACGATTAAAAATGCACACAGGTCAAAAGCGAAAAAATAATTAAAAAATATAAATAGATATTGATTGACAATTAAAAAAAGAAAGAAAGTAAAGTTAATGTCTCGTTCAATTATATTATTTTAATAAAAAAGAAAGATAATATAATTATATGTCCTGCTATTACAATCTCGACTTGTGTGTACTTTCTCCTACATTTCAAGGTCTGTTTCTTATCCTTTTTGTCATCATTTTCTATGTTTTTGGTAGAATTGAATCATGACTTTCCCTTAAACTTTCCACAAGAACTTTTCACTCAATCTCGGTCTACATGAAAATCCATGCTCAAACAGTACTCCATGCTTTCATTGTACTTTTAATGRGAGCCAACATGACCAAGTCTTGATCGACTGAAGTTTTCCTTGTGATTTCAATGAAAAAACAAACCGACAACAACCCTTCTTTCAAAGGGTTTGATTCMATGTGTGCTTGGTTGAAATCCAACCTATAACGATATCTTATTGACAAAGTCTTCAAAAGGTTTATTGTTAAATTATAACGAATATTATCAAATTTTTTCAAACTCTTTAGAAAAGTATAGACAATTATAATTTTTTTGAATCTCGATCTAAATGATACATTTTTAACATTCGTAATAATTAAGATGATCGTCAACCTTACTAGAGTTTTACACCTTTTATTTATTCGGTTCCTCCCAACTCGAATTCATTAAAACTTTTGAACATTAAGTGATCAAATCAAAATAWATAGAATAATAATTAAGATTATTCTTGTTTGAAACTCATATTTGATTGACAAAGACAATAGTGAGAAAATATTTTTCTTTGTTTTTTCTTTATCCTTTCCTTATTCATATCCAATCACACCATACTAAAATACATATATTTGAAACTTGGTGAGTGATGGTACA
Source organism: Rhazya stricta (assembly GCA_001752375.1). Lineage (NCBI taxonomy): Eukaryota > Viridiplantae > Streptophyta > Magnoliopsida > Gentianales > Apocynaceae > Rhazya > Rhazya stricta. Next base: position 538,517 of record MEJB01000017.1, read on the forward strand.
AAATTAGAAAAAAAAATAAAGAAAAGGAAAAAGTAAGATATCAAGTAATTCTCTGAGCGCGGCTAATAGTTATGTTAGACATCGTATTTCAAAACTATCATAAGAGAGAAAGAAGAGGAGGGAAAAAGAAGAGGTTGAGACATATCAACCTTATATATTGTAATCACTTTCGAAAGAGAAATCCTAAATTACTTATTTTTCACACACTCACACGCTAGCACACCTTCTCTTAACCCGTTACATCTTGCTACTTACACATCAATATTACATTTTTACCTTATTTTTTGTTTTAAATTGCTGATAATCACACAAAATGTTTCGCTCAAAAAGCTTCTCCCGTAAATGACTTAGGTAATTCCCAAAATTCATCAGAAGAGAGAAGAGAGGAAAAAGAAGTTTGAGAGATACTAATTATGTTATTTTGAGGGGGAGAAAAAAAAAAGAACACTTGTTTTTATTATTAAAGGCGAAAGAATTATAATTATATGACTTTGAAGGTCTATTTCTTCACTTTGTGATCATGATTGTCCATGTTCTTGGTAGAATTGAATCATGGCTTTCCTTAAGACTTTTCAGTAAATCTTGGTCCAACATGAAATTCATGCTAAAATAGTTAAAAAGTACTCCATGGTTCCCTTGTACTTTCCATGTGATAATACACGAGTAGCTTCATCCAAAGAGACCTGTTCGACTTGTATCTCTATATGCTTCCTTTCTTTAATTTCCTTTCAACTACTTGTTATTTCAATGAAAAAAAAAATATCGACCGCAACCCTTCTTTCAAAGGGTTTCATTCTAATTGACGAGGAGAATTTGAGAAAGATTACGAATTTGTTCAGTTGTCAAGGAGAATTTAGACAATTGTAAATTTTTCTAAATCTTGATTCATAATGATACGTTTTCAACATCCATAATAATAAATAATAATTAAGATGATCGTCAAAGTTTTGCACTTTTTATTTATTGGGTTCTTCTCAGTTCGAATTCAACATAATCGAATTCAAAGTTTTGGTTGACAAAGATAATATTGAGATAATATTTTTCTTTAATTTTTCAATTTTTTCAAAAAATTAAAAAGGATATCAAGTAAACGTTTATCCTTTCCCTTGTTCCTATCCAATTATCCTATATAGTTCAAGAAGATTTAAAAATTGTTGGGTGACGATAACAAAATTAAAAAGTGAAAAAAAAAAAAAAAAAGGAAGGAAAGTAGGAAAAGGGGAAAAAGGACAAAAAAGGGTTTGTTCACGGTTAATTCAAATGATCCGAAATTAAAAGTCCTTTAGTGATTGGTAAGGAATTAAAAAATTCCAAAAATTAGAAAAACGAAAATGGGAAAAGGAGTGAAAGACAAAAGAGGGTTCGTTCATGGTTGTTGGTCGTCAATGAGAAAAGTGTTGGCGACGTATACTTTGGACGCTGGTGGGCCTTTGCATATCTAGACCAAGATATGTTAATTGGGCCTGGGTCGATGACTCTTGACGATGAACATTAGACACTGGTACATCACAGAAAGATTAGTTTTGTAATTAGAAATACATAATACTATTATGTCACCGTACGTTAATATTAATTTAATACAATGAAATTTGAACATCACTATTTATTTATATTTATTTTATCAAATTTTTGGTAAGTCAATCATAATACCTTTCACTCTGATATATTAACATTGAATCTGTAAACTATTTATCGATCATGTTAAGTTAYTAAGTTAGAAAATATAATATTTTATAATTAAATAAATATCAAATAGAGTATCTTTTAACTAATTACTTTACATGAACTTTGAAAAGGAAAAACTCCCAAAAAGCATTACCCATATTGGTAATTTTATTTCCATGTTATTTTACAAATATTTTTTAGTAGTACCGTCTAATTAGGGTTTGCAAAATTCTAATACGAGGGTAGTTTTGTCATTGTGAAAAATACTCGAGTGGTACTGAAAGCAAAGGGAGGGACAATTTAGTAATTTTGAGATCGTCGCTAGTAGTGATTTTTGACAGCGTATCAGGCAATTCCCAAAATTCATCAGAAGAGAGAAGGAGAGGAAAAAGAAGTTTGAGAGATACCAACCTTATACATTGTGATCACTTCCTAAAGAAAAACCCTAAATTTCTTCTCTTTTACACTCACCCATACTCATCTTCTCCCTTTACCATCTTCCTACTCTCGCGTATCTAAGATTAGATTTTTATCTTATTTTCTGTTTTTAAATTTGTGATAATTGCACAAAATATTTATTTATAATTTGATTCAGTAGTCAATTTTTGATTCATTAACCTCAATGGCCATGGCGGCCAACCCTCCTCTCTCGCCACCGTCAGTGGCGGCTCCTTCCGCGGCCAATAACGGCGAAGCTAGCCCCGAGACGCGGCGGCGGAATCTCTCTTCGCCATGGGTGCAGGTGGTCCGAGGTGTTGAGTCTGAATCTACGGCGGCGACTGGGCCGCGTTCTCCATCTTCACCGTCACCGCCACCACCGATGGTTTCGGCTTCTCCGGAACAAACTCTTTTTACCGTTTGTTCCGCTCAGAAGGCGCCTCCGGAAAACTCACCTCCGGAAACCCAGTCGGACAACTCCAATAACAGCGATTGCAATGCCAATGCCGGTCGCTCAAGAAAGCCTGCTTGGAACAAACCAAACGGCCAAATTGAGGCCAGTTCTGTTATGGGCGGGTCCGTCTCTTGGCCTGCTCTCTCCGAGTCTACTAGGCCGACAACGAAATCATCCTCCGATTCCTCAAAACCTGTCTCGGATGGATCAGCCTCCAGTTCTCAGGTTCAGGTTCACTCTCTTTAAAGCACCCTTAGAGACTCTACATGTTACATCATGGAATTATTGCTTTTTTCCTCGACTAATCCTAGTCTTTATGCTTTCTTATATGAATGGATTATGTGTGTGTGTGTGTGTGTGTATATATATATATTATTGTTAAAAATTGAATCTTGTTATGGTTATGTCTCTATAGCATTAGAATGTGCTTTAATTTCATACCTGCAGGGGCCTATTATTTCACAAACTCCCCAGAAACAAGTCAATACTAATATAAACCATGGAATACATCGTCAAAGATCAATCAAACACCGTGGGGGTGGCAGTGSCAGTGGCAGTGGTCTAGGTGGTGGATCAGGACAAGGTGGATATAATAGGCCGCCACCGCCACCCCCACCACTGCCCCCAGCATTTCCTGTTATTGAGATACCTACTTACGGAAGTTTTGGGAGTTTTATGCCACCTCCAGTGTTGGATTCTTCTGCAAGAGGTCCAAGGCCAATGGGTGGTGTAGGGCCTCAGTCAGGGAATGATCATTCTTCACATTCCCAAAGGAATACTTCCAGAAGGAACAACTTTGGGCCCCATCCCCGAGGAGATGGACAATATCATAATAATCATGGAGGCAGGCGGGATTCTGACCGTAGAGATGTTCAGGTGCCTCATCAATTTATCCCTCCTCCAGGCAGTTACATTCCGCCGCCGCCACCACCTGGTTCTGCCCCTTTTATACCACCCCCACATATGAGACCTTTTGTGGGCCCAATGAGTTTTGGTAAGTCTAGCATTTTTATCTTGTGTGTTTATGAGATTCTTATGATGTGACTTTTTGCTGAGGTGTATAATTTAAATGTAGATATGGGATCTCCGTTTATGTATGTCTCAACACTTCCTCAAGAGCCCTTTAGGGGGATGCCACTCATTGCTCAAGCTCCACCAACTCCAATGTTTTTCCCTGTTATGGATCCTCCTTTGCCAGCTTTGATAGTAAAGCAGATAGATTATTATTTCAGGTATTTGTTATGGCTCTCTATTCCCAATCAGTTAAGCCCTATGTTTGTGTTCCCCTACTTCCTTTTTTGACTCTTTAAGACCAGGATGTTATTGTCTTCACTTGTTTCATTTCAGTGACGCTAATCTTATAAAAGATGACTATTTGAGATCAAACATGGATGATGAGGGATGGGTTCCCATCGGTTTGATAGCTAGCTTTCCTCGAGTAAGTGTTTTGCTGTAATTTATGAATTGTAGTAATCTAGCCATTGGCTCTGCAAATGTTTTAGTTCTTTATGTCTCTGCTTTCCTCACWGAGTTATTTTTTTAATTGAACAATATCCACCTTCTCATGTCGTACTTGTTTTATTCGTGGTAAATGGACATTTTTCCAGTAAAGATTCGGTGCTAGTTGAAGTAAGTTAACTGTGTTCAATAAATAATTCTTGCCTCTATCAATGTGGGAGTGATACACATGTCTAATGATCTTGTAGTATGCATGTCTAGTGGCCTATTGATTCTGAACTTTTCATGGAGTGAATATGAATATCTATTCTCAGTATCACTTAGATTTTAAATAATCCATTTCATATTTTTTCTTGGTTAAAATCATATCCTTATTGACTTGTCGTATGTGGAAATGGCCTTAGGTATTCTTAAATGTTACCTAATCAAATGTCTTTAGTAGCTGTAACTGACTTGTTTAATGTCAATAGTGAAAAGGTTGATATCCAGAAAGTGGGAAAGTGCCTTTTGGGAAATTGTGTCTAAAAGCTTTCATTTTTAATTATGTCCCTTGGATATTCTTTTGATCAATGAGACATGTTGAAATGAGGGTGAAGAGATTTTATACATTCTCTGCTTTCTTTCATAGTCTTTCATTACTTCTTTCCTCCCCTTGCTATCCATTTGATTAACTCTGTTATCTACTTTAATTGGATTCTATTGCTGTTATTTGGTAAAGAACATAACTTAGGATTGAGTTAATATTGATTACATTGTTTGAGACATGACACAGCTTAATTTCTATATCAAGAAGTTCATATAAACATGCAGCAGTTCTTGACAAGCCAGATGAAAGGCATGCTTTGATAAATTTCAGTGCTGCACCAAGCGTCTATATATATATATATATATATTGCTTATATGAGGATTAACATGTCATTATGACCATGTGTGTTTGTTTAATGTCTTTGAGCTGTTTAAAATGTACTACACCAATTTCCCTAATGCTGCATTACTTTAGTCGTCCATTTACCATATGCAATTATATGAATAATATGGTGTATCTTTTACCGTGGTACTATTATTTTGTTTTATCCAATGCACAGATGAAGGTTGTTCTATTGTCTGTTTTTGCAGGTACAACAATTGACACCAGATATTCAATTGATTTTGGATTCCCTCAGATCTTCAGTGGTTGTTGAAGTCAAGGTAAATTTTCAAATGATAAGTTGCAAAAACTGGGTCTTCCTGACTCATCAATTTTTGTCCTTTGAATTGAATATTCTGCAATAGTAAGCTATATTCGTACGTTGGACATGACAATTATGTGCTAACCCCAACTTATTGTTTGCTAAATGGAAACAGAGACTCAAATAAGGAACTAAAGAAGCATGTATTTGTCATTAGATATCTCGTCAAAGATATTACCTATTATGTTGAATATTATGTTATACTTTGTGCACATAATTGATACTTTGTCTAAATTTCTTGATCTATATTTCTGTTTCTTTGTTCTCCCCCTACTCCATGTTCTGCAGGAACAGGGTGACAAGATAAGAAGACGTAATGAATGGCAGAAATGGGTACAAAGTGGTGGAAGGGTTTCGCCTGATTCAGGCGCACAGAGATCTGGCACATCATTTGATGACAATTTGACAACTTCTATCGAGAAGGTCTTGTTGAATGATGACAGTAGGAATCAAACAGTGGCCATGAACACGGTAGATTCACAAACACAGATGGTGCCAGATACAGTCGCACCTGAAGAATCATCTTGCCTTTCAAATGTGGCTAATGGAGAATTAACTCTAGAGGAGGAGGTCCGTTCAAGTCAAACATGATTAATTTCACCATCATAATGTTTTTGTTGTCCCAGTCAAAGTTGTTTACTTCACTCAAATAGTTTGGATTGGTGGGTACTACATCTGCTCGGGGTTGGGAAGTTTTCTATTTTGTCCTCAACTGAGCCTACATTTTTGCAGTTTTTTCTGGAGGTAACTGGTGGAGATTTGAAGTAATAAATGAACACGACTCACGGAAAGAAATTGAGAGAAGTAAATGAAATTGGAGAGTATAGTTGCTGAGGATGAAATTATTGGATTATCAGATTTGTATACTTTCTTGATGTGAATGGGTGTTTTTACCATTATTGATCATGTCATGATGTGGATTTGATTTGCTTTTCAGGAGAGAACCTTTAGGTAGATTTTGTTTTTTTTTTTGGCCCCCCCCCCTTTTTTTGTGGTAGGATTGTTTTTATTATCAGGAGGCGGAAGCAACCTGCTTGATTTTGTGTTCATATATTCGAAGTCTCCTGATAATTATGTAGTTTTATACTTTTATTCATTTCCGCTTTCTCTTTTATGCATGGATGGATTATACTCATCATATAGCTATTAAGCTATACTTATTGTGCTTTTCCCTGTTCAAAAGTTTCTGTTCAATAAAGGCGACCTATTATTGAGCTAAATAGTAGACTTTCAGGATATAATATAACGCAAGTACTTAAAAGAAAGCAATCTGGTGCAAAATCAGCTCTCTTCTGTCCGCCACCATTCCATCCATCGGCGGCATAGATATCACATGATCAATATTCTATATATTTTCGAAAATAGTAATCTTATAACAAAATTAAAATGTTGGAGTGGCAATCGAAAAATTTTATATAAATCTTTTAATATACTTTTCAAAAAATTTAGCCTAACATGACAACTATGGACTTTATTAAAAAAAATAGAAAATGTAATCGAGAAATTAATGAGATTTATAATTGAACAAATAAATTAAAAAGTTTATTTTATTTTGAATTTGCAGTTTTATTCATTCTTCGTCTATTCCAAGATCTTTAGAGTCTTTAGTTTGTAAATTCAATTATTTGGACCTTAAATTTTCTTAATTATGACTTAAAATTTATTTATTTAGCGAATWTCAGTGTCTTATATAAAAAAGTACTAAAATCTTATTTTAAAAAATGGAGGGCTACTTAAATACATATAAGAGTTGGAGGACTGAAATTAAAAAATGTGAAAGATTGAGGACTTCCTTTCATTCTACAAAGATAACCCTTCTTTTCAGTGGCAGCGCTGTTGACGATTTTGTACACCAATAAACCCTTCAAGTCCGTCGCGGCCCACCGCCGTCTACCACCAATCGTTACCTTTCTTCACTGGAGCAGCAGCAGTTCTTTCATACTTCTTCCTCTTTTCGAAATTGTCGAATCGAGCAGGTTGTCCTGAATCCTGTACCGAGTGCAAAATCAAGGTTCTTGGCGATCTTCTTGAGGTAGATGAGTAGTTTATGCATTTTGCTTTGATCACCTTTTCGCCTTTTTCCTTTTATCAATTTTAGTTTCGTCTTTCTATTTAAGGATCTAATAAGTCGAAGCAGAGTTGAATCATTTGGTTGTAACTAAAGGAGATGCATTTATCTTGAATTTGTCGGACGGATACCATTTCTAGTTGGCTAAAGGTCGTAGCTTTTCTGTTACTGGTGATCCATGTTCAATATCGAATAATAGAAACCAGCAGAAATAATGGCAGAGGTAAAATTAAGGTTCTCGAAAGTGAATCAAGAAACCTGATTTGGTTTGAGCAACTGCTTCAGCTGTAGCTATCACATTACTATTTTTCAAGTGATAGAGCACTTGTGTTGTCCTTTCAAATACATAATCAAGAAATAACTGAAAATGGTGGACATACTTGTAGGGAGAGGATCGGCAGCTTCTGAAACTGACTTTAACATGAGGTTTCTTATAGTAGTGGTGTTTTGCTTAACTTCCTTGTCCTTAGAGCTACTCTGCTGATTTTGAAACTATTTCATTAGGGTCAATTGTGGATAATCTGATATACTCTAGCAAAACATCAATTCTCATCCTCAGTTAACTGCCTGTGTGTGTTCCAGGTGAAGAAACTATCTGGCCATTCTTTTATATATAGCAAAGATTGATTCTTGGTGCATAACTTTCTGTGTGTTTCTGTTGTTTCCACGGGGGTACATCCTGGGGTAGCAGGTGTTTCTATATGGAATTGAGAATGGGAACTGGACTTTTAGATGTCGTTGTGACATGCATTTTTCCTGACAGCTAGAGGAGAGAAGCCACAATGTCAGTTCAAACTTCTTGAGATTATACAATCCAATAGCATGCATCTTTTCTCTGCTCTGTCCCCYAAGCCCTATACGATGAAGTTGTTACTTATTCTGCKATTCTAATCTAGTTCCTTCTGGGGTATGACCTAGCTTACACTTACAGCTTGCATCTCACGAGAGTTTGAATTGTTTTATCATTTCAGGGTTCATGGCAGGAAAAGCTGTAAAATCAGTTGCAAAAGCCGTTGGAGAATACCAGTATCCATGGCGAGAGAAATTAACAAAATACAGTAATGAGCTCTCAAAGGGTGTTTGGGGTTATTGGGAGCTTGGGGCATGGAAACCTCTTGGCATCAGTGCACGTCATCGAGCTCGACTGCGGAAAGYGGTTCTTCTTGCTGGAGAAGATTGGCCATATGACCCAGAAAGGAAAGAGATGAGAACCAAGCGCAAAGGGCATAAGGTCGATAGAATAGCTGCAGAAAAGAGAGAGAATACTGCTGCATTAATGAGGAAGATGCCTGCCATGTTAGCAGATTATAGGAAGAGAAGATGGGAGAGGAAGATGAAAGCAGAAGATGATGCTGCTAGGAAAGCAGTGCAAGAATAGGCTAACTATGCTATCTTCAATTGCCAAAAAAATTCATTGGTGTATGTTATCTATTAGTATGTTTAGCGATAATGCTATTGTCTAAACTTTATTAAATCGCTATAGTTTTGATAATGTTGCTGTTCTGTGACAACTATGACATTCAAATTAGCCTATGAAGATTTTTGCCTATATCACTAAATGCGACCCAATTTTGAAGGGGAAACTAAACGGAAACCGCCTGCTGGGTTTTAGGGGAATAATTTCGCATGAGCTCTACAGTACAAGAGCAGTGGAATTGCTCTTAGGAAAAAAGGAAGTAGTTTGAGCTAATGGCAGCCAACCTTTTCATATCCTGCTGGTGATGAATCGCTTCTTTCCTTCTTCATTGTATTGGTTGCCCTCTATGAACTAGTGAAAGGTGCAGTGCAGATAGAACTTGCAGATGCCTTGTTGAGCTTCTCAGAAAGCGGTTCTTTCGTTGAGAGTAATGAATGTGACTGGAGATAATGGTTTCACATGTGGATGTCGGTAGGATGGTATACTTCTGCTATACTTCTGGACGTGTTCAGGTTAAGCAAATTTAATGGTCATCTCTGGGGTTACTGCGTCAATTAAATCCCCAAACTAGTCTCGATGATTATAATGTCTAAAATATCTCTATGCAACCCAATTGCATGTTCATCTCAGCAATACAAACAAATAAAAAGCTGCCTATATTATGATGAATTTCAGAGTGCCAGTCGCCCCATAGGTCTTGCTGCAGGGGAGGCTTGCATTTCTGGTCAATTGGAACACCGAAAGCACAAGGCACTTTGTTATCCTAATGCGGATTCTTTTCTTCATCATTCTCCTGTCTTTGAATCTTAGGCACACTAAGGTGGTGAWGACATTATGTATATTTACCTTCATTAAATAGTCAATGCAAACATGATGTGACCTTACATGGGTAACACACCTTGTTAGATATCCACGCTTTGGAAATCTACTATCACTAGCAATAATTCTCATACTAATACCACAGTACATGTAATACACTTTATTCTTTTGACACTATATTGGTAATAGRCTTTTTTGATTCTTCAAGGTACAGTACTACTCCTAACACTTCCAAGTTTCCTTTCGTTGTTTGGACAGTGTTTCTGGTGGAATTTCAAGCCCTCCAGAACAAGGTTCTGTGTCAGCTCATGGAACTAAAATGAATGATCTGTACCATAAAGCTGAATACTTTGGGTCCAGGGCAGAAGCAGCAGCCCACGAGATCATTGTGATTCACAACAAAATCAGCCGAGTTTGGTGAAAGTCATTTAAGATTCGTATGAACTAATCGTTCTAGAAAGCATATGGAGAAGGTGGAACACAATTTGAGTTTCTTTTTGTGTTCTTTAAAGCTCCAGTATCTATGGATCTGAATATGCTCGTCTTACTTGCTGTTAGAAGCAATAAAGAATTGGCCAACTTAAGTACAGATAAAGATTGAAATGGCAGTGGAGCACTAACCAGTACGATGACAGTTTTGATGCGTCACGAGCATTTGTATCAGTGGACGGTACTCATCAAATCATATCCGTTTTAAATGTTTTTACCACCAAATATGTTGAGTTTGCGCTTTGAACATTCCCTGTTTCAACATCTTGGCCAAGAAGATGGCAACTTTTGCCTGCGTGAAAGGTGGTTTTGATCACCAAAGTCCTTGCGATGAGAGGGTCCCTTGTATCTCAAACGCATCACATGGACCATAAAATCATACTATATTACTGTTATATCGAAATCATTCATGCTTCGCACACCTGCTCTGTCTTTTTCTCTGGGTCAGATACGATTTGTACAGTTTAAAATAATTTGCCTCTTTAAGAAAGTAGGCTTTCTGGTTTGCAAGAAAACGTATCGTCTTTGATTAGAAAATCTTCCCATCCAACTATCCTTGGTATGCAGAGTTTGAGAGTTCTTGCTTCCTAAAGTTGTGAAACATGTCCCTTGCATTGCATAAAAGCCTTGATGACTTTGGAAAGAATAAGTATCTTGACTCACAGCTAAGACCGCCACCGCCACCACCAACACCACCTCCATGACCAGTTCTGTTACAATTCAGATCTCTAGTGGAGAGTTTAGATGAGTAGTAGCGCACTCAGAGTGGATATTATACTAGTAACCGACCGATGAGCATTTTGCAGTGCGCACACGCACGAATGCACCAACTTTGACCACATCGGCTTCACATCGCACGCATAATTGAGGCCAAACTTGCCACCACTCTTTGCTCTTTATAAGGAAGCCGGGCGMGCTGGAGGAACAATTCACTAGAAGTTGAGTGATACAAGAATGAACTGCTCTAACATATGCCTCTGCTTCTCTCTTTTTTTTCTTCTCTCGTTTCAAACAGAAGCTAAGGCAGCTCAAGTACAAAATGATGGCATTTACATTGTGTACATGGGAGCTGCAGGCCGAAGCAACGATCAAGATCGGCTTATAAACTCCTTGATAAGAAGGTTTTAAGTAGCTTATGAACCAATACACACATAGCACAACTACACATGCAAGAACTTCAAAAGCTTTGCCTGGTTTTTGAAGAAAATTTCTCTGCAGCGAATTTGTGCTTTTTGCCCTGCATCTTATCTGAGAACGTAGTGGATCAAATAATGCCTCTCTGTGATTTCATTTCTGCTGATAAGGGATGGCGAACATCGTTAGAAACTGACACAAACTTCCTTGTTATAGGACCCAGAACATAGGTTTGCGTTGCATTAAGTCATCGGTTCAGGAATCATGCAGACCCTTGTTCTTGCCAAGAATAACAGGGAACAAATGAGTACTTTTCTAAAGAGGAGAGGAGATAGTATAACTGTATAAGACTTCTTTATCSGAGTTCAATTGTCCTTTTCAATTTTCATCATTCCAAGATCATGGTATATAGTGTTTTCATTAGTCTCATATTGCAAGTGGATCATAGAAGTAATCCCAAGAGTTCATTTGGGATAAGCTTTAAAGTTTCCCCGTTTAAACTGGCCTTGTGAACACATATTCCTGTCTTGTCTGCAGGTTCTTGTATTCTGAGCTTGAATAGTTCATATTCCCTAATGTTTCAGGAATAGAAACGCAGTGGTTCATAGCTATAACAAAGGTTTCGCTGGATTTGCTGCTCGTTTATCAGCACAAGAGGCCCGATCAATTGTTGGGAGGCCTGGCGTCGTCTCAGTTTTTCCTGACCCAATCTTACAACTCCACACAACTCGTTCATGGGATTTTTTGAAGTATCAAACTGAGGTAGAAGTCGATGTGAGACCAGGAGCAGATTCCCCTTCAAATGAAGCAAACACAATAATTGGTATCTTGGACACTGGTGAGAAGCTTTCTACTCCATAGTCCTTCAACGGTTCTATTGCGTGCTTTATTTCTGATTAATTTCATGATTTAATACAGGTATTTGGCCTGAATCGAAGAGTTTCGATGATAAGAATTTGGGTCCAATTCCATCCAGATGGAAGGGTACATGCATGGAAGGCCATAACTTTACTTCTTCAAATTGCAATAAGAAACTGATTGGAGCGAGGTATTATGAAGACCCTGACTCTTCCCAGAAACTCAGAGGTGGTTCTGGTTCACCAAGGGACGAAAATGGCCATGGAACTCACGTCGCATCTACTGCAGCAGGGAGCCCTGTCGAAGGAGCATCCTATCATGGCCTAGCTGAAGGCGTCGCCAAGGGTGGTTCACCAGGGTCTAGAATTGCTATGTACCGTGTTTGTACTCCCAATGGATGCCGAGGATCTGCTATCCTAAAAGCTTTTGATGATGCAATAGCAGACGGAGTTGATGTGCTTTCACTGTCACTTGGTTCATCACCTGGGTTTCAGCCGGATTTTTCGACCGATCCAATTGCTATTGGAGCTTTTCATGCAGTTGAAAAGGGCATAATTGTAGCATGCTCGGCCGGCAATGATGGCCCTAGCCCCAGAACAGTTGTTAATATTGCTCCTTGGATTCTTACTGTCGCTGCCACAACCATTGATCGCCAGTTTGAGTCAGATGTTGTGCTGGGTGGAAACCAAGTGATCAAGGTAATCAATGAACTTCTCCTTTTCCACAAGAATAATGTAAACAAGAAGAGTGCCAGTTCTATGGATATTCTTCCTGCAATATTGGAAGTAACCGTTATTCTATGACTCCAGAATGTTATTAAGAAATTTTATCTGAATTTCAGGGCGGAGGCATTAATTTTGGAGCTATCAATAAATCTCCCGTGTATCCCTTGATCTCCGGCATTTCGGCCAAAGATGATGCTGCAAATGCCTCAGAAGGTGAAGCCAGGTGAAGCAACATAACCATAACAATGATTTCTATCTTATTACCACCAGGGGATTGACATGCATTTGCTTTAGAAACTGCATCCCAGGTTCATTGGGAACAGACAAAGTGAAGGGAAAGGTGATTCTTTGCGAGAATGATGACGGCGAGTTTTCACCAAGAGAGAAGGCTCAGATGGTGATAAGCCAGGGTGGTGCTGGAGCAATAATAATTGATGATGATTCAACTACTGTGGCTTCCAGTTATGGGTCTTCTCCAGTGGCTGCAGTAACAAAAAAGGATGGTGATGTGATTCTCTCCTACATTAACTCAACAAGGTAAACCAAAAAGACCAAAATTTAAAGGAAAAGCTTTGCTTGAGGGCCGGTTATGTAAGGATTTCATTTGCTAATGCCATGCTGAAAATGTCCAGGAATCCTATGGCAACTATTTTACCGACCATAACTGTAACAAAGTACAAGCCAGCTCCATCCATAGCCTACTTTTCGGCAAGAGGCCCTACAATATCAAATCTAAACCTCCTCAAGGTAAATACGATGCCTAAATCTTTATTAACTAGCACTATTGGCGGTTGAAATCCAGAGACAGAAACTTACTGCTACCAATTCAAATTCAACTGCAGCCCGATATTGCAGCACCAGGAGTGGACATTCTTGCCGCATGGCCTGGAAACCTCACAAACAATGCAGAGGCCCCTGCCTTCAACGTGCTCTCAGGGACTTCAATGGCTTGCCCTCATGTATCTGCCGTTGCTGCAACAGTTAAATCCCAAAATCCCACATGGAGTGCCTCAGCAATCAGATCAGCCATCATGACCACAGGTATGTATCCAAGCACCACCTCTATTCATATTAGTCTTTGGAAATATCACAACCTAACTCGGAGAGTTCATCTACAGCAATTCAAACAAACAATATGAAGGCCCCAATAACAACAAATTCTGGATCACCAGCAACTCCCTATGATCTTGGTGCAGGGGAGGTTAGCACGTCAGGTCCATTACAACCAGGGCTCGTTTATGAAACTGAAGCAATTGAATATTTGCAGTTTCTTTGCAACATTGGCTACAGCATTACCAAGATAAAACTCATATCATCATCCCTTCCTGATCACTTTGCTTGCCCAAGTAACTCAAGCATAGATCTAATCTCCAATATGAACTACCCATCAATAGCAGTCTCCAACATCAAAGAGAAAGGAAGCAAAAGAGTTCGCAGAACTGTGATGAATGTTGGTGAAGAAGAATCAGTTTATACAGCAATTGTAGAGGCACCAACAGGATTGGAAGTTCAAGTTACTCCAAATAAATTGCAATTCACAAAAAGCAACAAGAAGCTTAGCTTTGAAGTGGCTTTCAAGCTCACTAGTTCATTAACTGGAGGTGACATATTTGGCTCAATTACATGGACCAACGAAAAGTATAAAGTTCGAAGTCCTTTTGTTGCAAGCTAAAGCTCGTACTCCCTTATAAAAAACACTAGACACTTTTATGGTATTACTGCTGAACTTAATGCAAATGCAAAGTTCATATAATAAATATAGCAGCTCATTGTGGACTGAATTACGTTGCACTCTACCCAGAAAAGTGTAACTTGAATTCAATAGTATATCTACAGGGATGCAAATCAAGCAAGATCCAATCAACAGATTACTTAGCAAAGGATGGTCAATGTTCAAAACACTCTATTTCTGGAACATTCATATACTAAAAGCATGTACTAAAAAATGTTGGCAATGTCAGAATAATGAATGAGTCTAACAGGTTGAACCATTGTAAATATTCTAAAAGTCTTTTGGGCATGAATTTTCGTTATCAATTCTGACAGTGTGACATCATGCAATTGTTTCTGATTTTATCAAGTTTCCTTTAGAGAGGATTCCTCAATGCTAACAAGCTGAAGATCGAGAACACAGAACTGCAGGAATGTAAGACAGAGTAATGCAAACAATATAACATAAAAATAGAGCTACCAGAGTTGAAGGAAATACAAATTGCAACAAATAAAAGAATAAAGCTACCAGAGTGGATAACTAAATCATTAGTTGATTGAAAATAGCACTAAAGAAGTGATTACTGGAGTGACTAACTTCAGTTTTGGTGGACAAGATTCATCTTCATGTGCATATACATGGCTCAACCTTCACCTTCTCATCAAATTGATGAACTTGAGGTTGTAGACATCATTGACATGTCATAAATGTGCCATCATCCAAAAGGAAAAACCACAAAAATATGATTCCCAAAAAATGCTGCAGGGTACTTATCTGCAGCGCCAAATAATATTTCCAAGAAGTAGGATCTCATAAAATATCACAAAAGTTGATCAAAGGGACCAACTAGACTGCAACATTAATGCAGGAAAATGGGAACTTCCATCAGCTAAATAAAGCACAGCCGGCTTCAATCTAAATCTCTTACCAATATTAAAATTTAGATACGCTTCAACCTGAAAATGGTCCCAACTTCTTGGGCCTTGGACCAAACCACCCATACTCAAGCCCCATCCAAAATCATCTTCAGGGGTATCAGACACACTAACAGCCCATTGTAGATACCTGGCCTTTGATTGTTTCATTTCAATCCAACCAGTTATCCTTGTACTCTCATCAAGCTCCGATTCCAGCATTATTGCAACAGACCCATTCAACAGATTTTCCTTATTCAATATCCCACTCGGTGGACCATCTTCCTCCACAGATGTCTCAGAAAGTTTACACTGCTTCAAGACACCAACAGGCATGGTCATAGCTCTAAGATTCGCTCTTGGATTTGAAAACTTTGGCACTTTATGCACACCCAAAAGGGAGAACTTTGTACTGCGTGATACTTGATAGACAACTTGACCAAAAGTGCTGAAGCAATGCAAAAATCTTGCAGAGTTGGTTTGAAATATTGGTCTAGAAACAAACTGAGCTAAAGATGCAACCACATTTGACTGTCTTACCGTTACACCAATAGCACTGCCATTATGTTGATTCAGGAGGGGTGGTCCAAAAGCTGAATATTGGGTAAGGCCCTTTTCCTACAAAAAAGGAGTACCGCATCATTACGTGCCTTTGCCTTATGTTGGTGTCTTCCTCTACTACAATTTACTTGAGGAATATTTACATCAGATGCACCCTATAACCAATCTATAGATGATTACTATTCCAACAAAATTTAAACTTTCATTGCTCGGAAAATCTCTGTGAATGCACACATGTTGCAGATAAAAAACGTAAATGAGCTGAATGTGAAGCAAAAGAAGATTTCATGCTGACATGAATTGCCAAATGCACTTTACCTGATGATAAGAACTCGTAGAAACTCCGACATCCCTGCATTGAGCGCCCACAGGGATAGCAACTGCAGAGAACCAGTTGCTAACGTTTGCCACATAAAGAACCTTTGCTAATGAAAGTGGACTTGCTAAAGTATCGTCTTGGCCTTTTCCATCAGACACAAACTCCGCAACAAGTGTATCTTTTTGCCGAATGGTAGATTCAAACACAAACCTTAAATCAACACCAGTCCTAATACCTGATGTCTGAATTGTGTCGCATTGCTGCTGATCAATACTGTCCATCATCAATAATGCCCCTACCACATCAACCTCTCCCCTTACATGGGTGCTGGCTTCTTGGAATGGACTTCCTTTAGAAGGTTTGATAAAAGAAAGAATGCTCTCCATCTTCTCTTGTCTGTCCCTCAGCTTCATAATGTCCGAAAATGCTTCTCTTTGCAAGCGCTTCAAGATATCAATCTGAAAATCATGTCATTGCAAGAGTTGTAAAGCCCCATCATACAGCTTGTAGCTACCTATTGAAGCAGAAGCATGTCAAATTCAAGTAGGTCAAGGAAGAACGTCCTATTTTAGAACTAGCACTATAGAAGGTTATCCTATATATTATGCAAAAGAAGAACATATCTCCTGCAACAAAAAGGCTTTCTTTACCAGCACTCAGCTGCCCCATGCCCAGGCACTCCCCCTCCAAAATAATAATAATAATAAATAAATAAATAAATAAACAAAACAAAACAAAGAACAGGATACATCATACACATACACACTATAGAGGCATACACAAGCTTCCCAATCAAACAGCCCTTTCCACCAAATTCAAAACTTTTGCAAACAAAATGAAAAACAAGACAAATCCCTTTGTGGCCCATTGCATTTCCAACGAAAACTTTATCAGAAAAAGAAGAAATAATCAAAGTAGCGCATATTTATATGGATTCAGTATAAATACCGGATTTTGGCGGTTGAAATTTTGTGGCCAGTGAATTATGCCAAAAGCGAAATCCTGTGTCGATTTAGCTATCTCTTTCAATTTGTCTACCACCGAAGCTCCTGGCTCCATTTCAATCTCCAGAACCCTACCCGGTAACGAATTTGTATAGATTAACCCAGTTTAATCTTTCGCAAACTGAATACTACAAAAGAATTTGCAGCGGCTGCTTGAGGAGCTTCTTCTGGTTTCTGGATGTTGAATTAGATTGGCGGAGTTGTGAGTTGGGGGAGCCCCTTTAATGGGCCTCCATCTTACTACGAGAGCACTAGCTTGTCCCCTGGCCCAAACGTTTGAATGGGCTTAATTGAGTAGGACAACGAAGTTGTAAGTCGGGGCAACCCGTATAACAGGCCACCATCTTACTCCAGAGAGCGCTAGGCTTGGATCCCAGGCCCAAACTTTCTCTGGGATTAATTGAGTAGGATGGCCTTCTAAGTCGGGGCAACCCCTTTATTATCGGCGAGCACTAGGCTTGGCCTCCCTAGCCCAAACTTATACTGGGCTAAATTAATTGAGCATACACCTGGGCCTCAGGTCCTTGTTTGGAAATTTCTTTTTTTATGAAATAAAAATTCAAGACTATTGTATTTTATTTATTTATCGAGCAAGAGAAAGATATCAACATACAAAATTATCATTGAAATAATATTTAGAATAAATGAATATCGAATATTGACTTGTAATTCCAAAATTCGATGAATGATCATCCTTCAAAAACATTCTCATTCAAATTACAAATCACAAATTGAAAAGAATGGCTAATATTTAGTTCTTCTATATTGATATGTAGAAATGATTGGTTCTGTAAATTTGTCAAAGAATAATACATTGTTCGCTTATATATAGAGGGACTAGAGATCTCTAGCACACTATGGTATGCGTCCACAAATGTACTAGAAGATTCGAAACCTACTGAGGTATCATGGACTGTTGAACTGCTGCAAGGATGAGAAAGAATCAGCAGCATGAATTACAAAAAGCTGTTTATGTTTTGCTTCAATAATTGATAAACAAGGATTCTGTATGCTTTCTCTGTGGGGTGGAAACTGTCCCAGAAAATATAATCAGAAACATTTGCACATGTAAACTTGCAGATCTCTGCTACTTCTATTTTTCCTGTGCCACAACATCCCACGRTCGAAATCTTGAATCCTGCCAGTTGCAGTGTAAAGGGAAGTAGAATTGTCAAAAGATTTTGAGTTTTTATTTGAAGATTGAAGGAGAAGAAATATTTAGCTGCATACCATATTTCTGAGGTCTCTGGATGAGATCGAGGAGACTGTAGAAGATGTCAACATAGACTATTCTTGCTTCGGCATATTTGCTCCTTAGAGAGTTTATTTCAGCTGAAAGCTTTGAGTTGAACAATCGTGCCATTTCATTGTAATTGTCTACACAGTTCCTTTGTGGTCCTCCTTTGAAAGTTCTTTGTGATGGCAGACATCCGATTGGTGGGAGACTGAAGACACCGATCCTACGAGCCCCTAATCTGTACAAGTCCTTCAGAATAAGACCAAGAATGCAAATCATTTTCACCATCTTTGCTTCTGGAAATCATATATAAATGATTTTTAATTCTGAAAATTTCTCAAGAACTTTTAGGTACTAGGCACAGCTAGAAACAATGAAACCATGGAGTAAGGGTAGGTACCAGGGCATTGCAGGTTTACCTGTATAAAAGAAGATCCATAGCTGAGCATGAGATCGGTGTATGAGGGAACATCATAGTGGGACTTTCGGAAAGGGGTGCTGAAGTAGGTATTTGTAATGTCATTGCTGCCAGTCACCACTACAAATAAGCTGTTGCTCAATATTGTAGCTGTTCTATCCTCTCCAGCAATCTCTTTGAGCTTAATTACATAATCTTGAAAAAGTTCGAGTTGTTTTGACAATGATAGAACAGACTGGAATTTTACCAGAATGAATACAATTAGGGTCAGTCTTTTAGTAACAAATGCTTGACTATCTGAGGAATTGAAGTTAAGTTTCCCTGGCAAAAGAAGAGTACCGCAAGTTCAGATGTTAGTGGATCATATCCTCCTCCTCCAGAAGCAAAGTTTACCCCTGTTATAAGATCTTCAGGTTGCACATTTAGATCCAGATAGGCCGGCAAAAGCTCTTTGATTCCCAGTTCTTCGACTGGAAAAGAGAAAGATGCAAGTAACAACTACTTCCTTAGACAAACACAAAAAAAAAAAAAAAAAGGAAAGTAACAGGGACATTGTACACGGTGAGGGAGGGGGAGAGAGAGAGAGAGAGAGTTTTTTCCAAGTACCAAGCAAGTCTGGGGGGACTTTCCCATTAGAAAATCTTCCTGTTGGCTTTCCTCCCATGAAGTCCTTCCCATATGGAGGGTAATTTACTTTAGCAATTGTAGGAAGATAGTTGTTGTTGCCCGTGTCAACTACTGAATCTCCAAAAACAATGACTGCTGGAACGGTTGTGTTCTGTGGCAGTGATATGATTGCTTGGACTCCCAATTGCTGAACGGAGATAAAAYCACCCACCAACAGCAGAAAAAGGAGAATTTTCGAACGGGCAAACTTCATTTCTGTGATATACTTCCTTAGAACTTTCTAAGTCACTTCAGCATGAAATGTGGGGAAAATATGCATGCATTTTATTAGAGAAGGGAGATGGTGGGCAAGGGCGGGATGGATAGCAAATGGTCTCTCCTGCGTGCTCCTTTTAAAAGTGTAAGCAGCAAGATTGGGATTTCCAATGGAGCTCCAACTTGATGGGGCTGGCAGAGGAAGTTTATCCCTTGATTCTAGATAGTCAACTAGATTTGGGCTGATTTGAATCGATTGAGGAAATCAGCCCTCACCTTGTAATTATATATAAATACATCATCCCTTAATGGAAAAGCTAAAGCCATTATATTCTATGCATTTTTGCTTCATTGAGGTTATTAAATGAAGCAACCAACAGAGAATTTCTCAAATTCTAACACCAAAACATAGGGCTCTGCGCAGTTGGGAGTTGGATCAGATCGCGTTTTGGCTCATTTATTAGAGCATGGTTACCCATCACATTAGACAGTTGCAGGTCTTTTTCATGCAAATTTTGATGAGCATGCTCTTCTTGACGGTAGACTGAATAGTAGAGAAGGTTAATAATGTCTTTCTTTACATGATGTTGTTCATTTCAGGCCKAGTGAAAAATGAAGAAGCTCTACTGGCCTTATGATACTTCAGCTGTTTCAAACAGAGATGTTAGCTCCAGGAAGGAAAGTTATAACCCAGTGGAATGAAGAATGGCATTCCACTAATAGACCAAAATGAGTTGACCCAAAATGAAAGGAATGCAATTCTTTAATCAAGAGAATCGACAGCCTGCAAATTGATTGCAGATCAGCCAGAAGTCAGAAACTAACGAGACTGCAGCAACTTCATATTAAATGAGTTCAGAAACTATCAGAAGAACATTATTAAATAGACTTACTGCAACTCATGAGTCATAAGTTCATTTTATCTTATGTTCTCAACAAACCATCGTGATTGTAATAAATACAAATCATATCTGCAAAGCTTGATAGAGATTCAGACAACACACTGCTAAAAGAGACCATGTACAGTATTCTGGACAATTTTATTGGTGGACAACGTTCATAATTTTCTTTAACCTCCCAAGTCTGTTTCTCCAAATTGGAAAGAAAGAAAGAAAGAAAGATAACAAAGAAGGAAAAATATCAACCATGAATTAATGAACAGTGTTGGCCTGCTGCTGGCCTTACATTGTTGATTCTCGTATTCAGTAACAATTATGAAGAGACCAATTTGAATGGCTTTAGAGGAAGCTCCGGACGTACTTCTGCAGGGTCTGCTGAACAAGGATCTTGTATCCTCTCTCTGTAGGATGGTAACTATCCCAGAAAAGATACTTGGTGTCATCTGGACAAGTCTTCGTGAATTTATTACACAAAATCACCACCTCTATATTTCCTGTGCCACAGCAGCCTCTATCTACAACTTCGAAGCCTGGAATCAGTAACAAAACCTCGATCACATTGTGAGGAGGGGTTCAAAAACAAACTAAATGGTTCAACTTTTAAGCAGATTATTTACCATAATTTTGTGGATGTTGAATGAGATCAAGTAGAGGATCATATACTTCAAGGTAAACTACCCTTGACTGAGYATACTTTTGCCTGATAGAATCAATAGCCGATGACAGCTTCATATTCGCTAACCTCGCAGCTTGATTGTAGTTCTCTGCACAAGCTCTTACTGGACCTCCTCCAAGAGTTCTCTGGGATGGCACACATCCTATTGGAGGAATACTGAAAACACCAATTCTTCTACACCCCAGTTTCAATAATTCCTTCAAATGTTTCAACATCATTAACCAAACAATCCCAAAAAAAAAAAATATATATATATATAATAATCTTTACTGCTGATAGTGCCAAAAAGATTAATCTTTACCAGTATAAAYTCGGAAGCAGAAGAGACCATTAGATCAGTGTAGGAGTTAATATCATACTGAGCTCGACGAATGCCAACGGTGAAATAGGTGTTGGCAATGTCATCACTACCTGCTACGACCAAGAATATGCTGTTTGCTAAAATGAAGTTGGTTTTCTCTTCTCCAACCATGGCTTTTAGCTTAGTGATGTATTTCTTGAACAGGTCTAATTGCTGGGATAGTGATATCACTGACTGGTAATAACAAATTATTCTTGATTCAGTAAGAGCATGAACTTAAAGAAACTTATGCTAAAAATGCTGGAAATTAAAATCTGGAACCACCGCTAATTGAGATGTCTGAGGATCAAAGCCGGCCCCTCCAGAAGCAAAGCTTACACCAGTGGGGAGATCTTTATCTTGCAAATGAGGATCAAGATAAGCAGGCAAATATTCTTTAATTCCCAGTTCCGAAGCTGAAATTAAGASAACAAATTTGTCAGATYAAAAGTAAAAAATAAATAAAAATGAAAATAGAACAAAAAGCATTTTTACAGGAGGTTCTTTTAAGCCCATTAAACCTCAGAGTAGGCCTCAGTCCCAACGGCCTTAAGCAATGTGACCCAAGAAACAATGTTGACAATGCTCATGGACCTAGCTACAATATGGTAGGCCCAATATTATCTGGCCCATATCAAAGTCAAAGTTCACTCTGTCCAAGTCCACTGAACATGTACAATTTTTTTTTTTTTTCCTTTTTATTGATGGGTTTACCATGCTGTGGATTATCTACAATCAAAGGGTCCTAGGGTTGATGATGTTAAAGGACAAAAACAACCCACGTTACTTTTGAAACTACAAATCTGTTAAGTATGAAATAGGATGAAGTAGTGACTCTCTATGTTTAGTACATTTTTTCAATAAATTAAAATACGACTTGTATAAATTATACATTTTAAAGATATATATATATATATTGTGATTTAATTGATATTTGACAGTATATGAAAAGAAAAAATGTATTAAAAAATCACGGATTTATTCATAATATATACTTCCAATGAGTTTGCTAAAAAAATAAAAAAGAAAAATGAAAAATGAAAATCACCTTGAGCTTCAACTCCCAATTGAACTTGAAATATCTTAAAACATCTTTAATTCCGAGGGTCTCTGACTGTTACTAACCTTAACAATCTTTCGGTTTCTTTTTGTTTGTTCATTTCAACCATGCATAGAACATCAAGGATAACAAGAAAATGAAACCGCAAAAGGCTATAGATTATAGCGTCTTGAAAACTCGTATTATGAACAACTCGATCGGACCCGCACCAGCCTCTGCCACCTCCACCCGCACGGCCAAAGGCCGGCAGGCTTTTGTAGGTGGCTAGTTTAGGCTGGAGAGATAGGGTTAGCAGATGGAAATGTAAGGTCAACCATGACAACACCAAAAAGAAAGGGTGCACGCAGAAAGGATTTCCACTTTCCAGCATGTATACGTTTACCTATTAAGTCGGGGGGCGTTTTTGCATTGCTAAACCTGCCTGTGGGAAGTCCACCTCGGAATTCCTTTCCATATGGAGGAAAGTTACACTTAACCAATGTCTTGAGATTGTTGTTGTTTCCCTGGTCCACGATGGAGTCTCCGAACGCAAAAACACCCGGTACGGTCTCGTTTTCAGGTAGCCTTATTACCGCCTCAGAGTTGCAAATGAACAGAAAGAAACACAGCAAAAGCAGTAAAGCATTTGCAGAAGAAGATGAATACAATTGTGAAGTCCTTTTCACTAAGATATCGATGAAATGCATTATAGTGAAAATACACTATAATTCTGAGTCTTATGTTTCAAGAAAGAAAGATATATATCGAGAGTTTGCTTGTCTGCTTGCTAACTCTGATCTTCTCTATGGATATATATAGCAGTGGGCGGCTTTCAGTTATGGTGTAAAAAGAGGAGCAACTTTATTGATTAATTAAGGTTATTAGTTGTCCTAGTCACGTACAAGCTAGTAATACTATTAATTGTGGTAAAAATGATCCAATTTCAATCGCATGGATGTAAACCCGGGCATATGTAGCAGGTTTCAAGGGCAGAGTTAAGGGTTGCGAAGCGATAGATTTTTGTCTCAAAAATATCATTCACCCTTCTCCCATCTTTATCATGAATTTTTGCCCCCTCAAAGTCACGTTCCTAGCTCCATTCTTGGCAGCTTACTTTGATCATTGATTACGTTTTTCTTGCAGATTCAGACTAGTTATTGACTTATATCAAACATTAAAGACCAGTAAACCTTGAAAAGTACTCCAACGTAGGTCTAGCATGACAAGTTGGGATGATTTGAATGACAACAAAATAACAGGAAAAGGGTACTGTGCACAAATGGCAATAACACATAAATGAAGTAGTCCGGATATAGGAACATTTTTAAGTCTTGAAACTTCTATGTTGTCCAAATTGTTTGACAAAACGAGAACCCCTCAAGAAATGGGCCTGAGATTCTCAATCAATAGAAGTTTTCGTTCCTTATTTAAAGAGAATCAACTGAGAAACATGAGCCATGGTACCATGTGTTGGTAGCGTTAGTTCAGAATACAGAAAGATGGTTCTCGTGGAAAAAAGAGTTCCACTTCATTAAMGTTGGTGGATTTCCAATATTTCACGGCATCTTTTCTCGAACTACTATATTCACAGCAAATTTTATTGCAAAACTTATCTGGAAAACTGAACACGAAAATCTCATCGGAGACTAAGTGCTGTGCAAAGGTTGATTCACAATATACAAGTTCGGTAACCAACCAGGAGACAACCATTTTGATTTGCTGGTAGCCATCTGCATGTATTGTTTCTTTATTGCCAAAACATATCATCAGAAMCCATGACTTCTTGGATTAATCTAACTGTGCATATGTTTTCTTGGTTTACATATTATGAGCAATAGTCTTCGTCAACAAATCTTAGTCCAGGTGTATGCTGCAGGATGATGGTAAATATTATCTGTTTTCGATAACCAGCTTTGCTGCCATCAAAGGACGTCTGGTGACTCTGATATATACTTTCTGCAGCTGTTACCATCATTCCATGCTTGGTGAAGTTTATATATGTTCGAGATGATTGTTCATAATTTAATGACAATAATCATCTTGGGAGCCTATGGAATCATCAAGAATTCCAAGAACATAAGCGATTAAAGTTCGTTTCCTGAAAACTAATGACTGCTGGCCTAGTTTTTACACGTCTTTTGTCACCAAAAGCTAGTAAAAGAACTTGACAAAGTCACAAGCAATGAATGATTGAAGCCACTGATATCTAATCACAGCTGAGAAAAAAAGATCAGAGGTGATGTTGATGCCAGGGAATATTATATAAGACAGTACTATTTGCTGGAAATGAATTATTTGG
The DNA here is from genome assembly GCA_001752375.1 of Rhazya stricta. NCBI lineage: Eukaryota > Viridiplantae > Streptophyta > Magnoliopsida > Gentianales > Apocynaceae > Rhazya > Rhazya stricta. The sequence goes on from MEJB01000017.1 coordinate 563,570, forward strand.
GAGGCTGAAAGAGAACCAGACACAGAATTTATCAGGGCAATTATGAGTAGCAGCTCTGGTTATGTTGATCAATCCTGTACGTGGTTGCGGAAACTTCATAATCCGGAGCCCAGCTAGACTTTCTTGATGGAAATGGAAAACGATGGCAAACCAAATTGATCAGTGCATATTTATGGGAAACAGTTGGATGATGAATTAAAATGAATGCTAAAAGAAAAGGGATAAACGAAGAGAAGCTTGCTAATGCAATTAAACGATGATACAGAGATGGCCTTGAAGGGTTCTGTTAGTGGTTCAACCATACTCCCATTACTACTAGTGACTAATCAGCCAGTTTCTTTGTTGCTTCCTTTTTCATGCTTGTCTTTCTCCTTTTCAGGGGGTATGGGATAATGTAAGAAAAAAATTTGAGCCATGTAGAAGTGTTTATATAATACTATAGCTATACTCGAATTCGAAACTTTGCTTGCAAGATGCTAAGCTTCTTATCATTTAGGAAAGGCATGGATAATTTGATTTAATGAGATAAATGCAATAAATTAGGAAGAACAAGAGGTTGTTTAGTCACCATTGTTGTTGCTAATTGGGGACAAAGTTGTTTTAATTATATTAGACCACATTGATAATGAGACCTTTTGAAAGACCTACAATGTGGAGAAAAGAAGCATTATCAAAGTCTCGAGATCCCAAGGGCATGAAAAGGAGCCTCTTCGATAGGACTGGGAATCAAACTCATTTGGAAAAACACAAACCAGAGAAGCAGCCCAAAAACACAGAACATGGGGAATTTATAACCATTCAAATGCATCAATAAACAAAGTTGTTTCAGTATCAGCTCCAGAATGGTAACTCCACCAGAATTGTTTTAAGGCAGCTGCTCATTCTGGAGCKGCAGTATAAGAATCCCTCGAAGCATTCACTCTTGTCATTCAATTCTGAATTTACAATAAAACACGTCGTTCTTTAGTTATTTCCTTCCCCCCCCCCCCCCCCCCCCCCCCCAAAAAAAAAAAAAAAAAAAGGAGTAGCTGCTCATAGACGCTGAAATGTACAAATTTCAATGCAAATTCAGAGCAGCAATTACACAAAATACACCAAGCTTTCATATATTGAAACAAGGGAAAGCAAGCTCCTTAACATTGCCATTTTTTAGCAAGCAACATATTAATGGGCACTAACGAGGAAGGGATGCTGACAAACGCCACACTCGATGGTTTCCGATCCAGAGCTAGGAACTTGAACCTTTATCAATTCACCACATAAAAGCACGCCTTAGAATCAGTTGTCAAGAATTCAGAAAATTTTGGAAACTAAGAGGATGGAGATGCGATAAAAACCTGTAAATGGACTGTACAAGTAGGGCAAGCAACCTCTTTCATCCGCCTCCCAGAGCCATCTGTCCTAGAACCTGCTAAAAGAGACAACATAGCAAAGGGAACAGATAAGACCTCTTTTTCATTGCCAGCCACAAGCAGTCAAAATCTGTACCAAGAACTTCAGTTTACCAGATGACGCCTTGCGGTTCCTCTCCATCTCTTCCTGTGACATTTGCCCACATCAGAAATCAAGGTTGACACCAAGGAACACACTTCACAGGCGACTAATTATAGGACGGCTATAGTTTAATCCCTAATTATCAGCATCAAATATTTCTCTTAAGGTTGAAGATGGCAGTGACAGCATATACAGAACACTCGAATACAAATGTGTCTTTAGTATCAACAATGACAAGAATAATGTATCAAAAGTAGATTTTTTTTTTTTTTTTTTTAAGTTCTCTTTTGAAGATAAAAAGCAGAATTAAGCGCGTGCATTGTTACCTAATATTTATTTCTGATGCTTAAATGTTACATCTCCAACCTCCCTAGTTTTGCTAAAAAATCCCAAAGTTGCATATAATTCTATTATCACCTGAAGCTTCTTAGCAAGGTCCTCATGACTTATCAATCCAGTTGATGGTCTGCTGGCAGCTTCCTTAGCATTGCTTAGTCGTTGAGAAACTTCGGCCTGTGAAGAGAAAAATAGCATGAAACATATATAAGCAAATACTAGATTTATAGATGTTTGCATTTGAAAGAACATGAGATTGACCATTCATTCCCACTTATGCTTGATGTGTTCAGGATTGGACTCTAGAGCTAAAAATTTAAGTAGTAGTTGGAGAAGTGCAAAGCTACCCAAGACTTGGGAGGAACAAAAAGTTGTCCAGAGGATTACAATTGAAGATAGTAGTTTTACCATGCATCGATCACAAACCCTGACAACAGGAGCATTCTGATCAGCTGTAAGGGCAGTTCTTCCTTGTGTGCACTTGTCACAGAATATATCTCCACAATTTCGGCAATGATGCTGAAAAACAAGGTAACCTTTATTACCAGGACTTTAAATTTCTCAACCAAAAAAAAAAAGAATAAATAAATGAAAATAAAAAGAAGAGGGAATTTCAAACAGGACTCTAAGGATAACACCAAACACAAGTATCATTGAGTGGCCAGTCAGGATAAAACATACCCTGCGCACGAATGCATTAAAATCAGTACCACAAGCGGTGCATTTGGTGACTACTTCATCAGGAACCTACAATCGTTAAAAGGAAAACACTAAGGTTCAGAACCAGAATAAAGACAGTTGCAACAATCTTTCTATAACTCTAAACATTTAACAAACACAATATAGGAAAAAAATTTGCTACGAATGCAAACTTAAACGGAAGTATTTATACCCCCTTGGCGCTATAAAATTTCAAAGATTTAATCACATCAATAAAATAAGATGAAGTCGAGAGAAATGTTTCAGTCAGAAAATTGGTTCAAATAGAACTGCATTCACAGGAAACCGGTGCATTTCTAAAGCTAGTGAGATAGGTTACACCATCGCAAGGATAATATATGAGCATTAATAACAGCACAATCAACAAGACCTGCAAAATCCACCCCCCCCCAAAAAAAAAAAAACAAAACAAAACAAAAACAACTGGAAAGAAAAAGAAAAATGGAAAAAAGAGGAGGGCTCCAAAATCCAGGCATTCAGGATACCACTGTAAAGAAAGGATGAAAAAGATGGATAGAGAAAATGCATCCGAAGAACAAAATACTAGAGGCAAGGAGCAGAGACAATTTTTATGCAACAGCTTCTTGAATATGCAATTTTATAGTAAATATTTCTCCAAGTCTAAACCTCCTTCAACCATCATAATCAATTCAGAATGTAAACTAGAAAAAAAGGCAAAAAAGCTATCACCAAAAAGGATGTTTTAGTTTTCAGCGGCCAAAGGTGGGATTCAGAGCATGTAACTTCCAATCGTCCTAGAGTGCAATTCATATTATACATCAACAACAGGTAACTGCATGTCTCAAATGCCATAATAAATGTTCAGGTTACCCAATGATCTTTTTCCTCATTAGCGGGCTTGATAAAATTCATCCAATCACCAAAACCTTTCTTCTTCTCAGTGGGRGGCTCAGCCATCTTAGAAGACTCAGAAGGTCTGCTTCTTCCATCCATCTCCTTAAACTGCATTTCAAGCAAGTAAAATGTAACATTTCATCCAACTTCTGTGAACCCGAAGAGATGATACAAGAGTAAGTCAGGAAACAGGCTATAAAAAAAAATGCATGGAGAGACTCTCAGAATGTAAGTTCAACTCTCYGATGTTTTTACTTTTGGAGGTTTGGTATGTATGACTTTGAGCCCAATAACCATCAAATAACCAGACAGACACAAATTCATATGCAAAATTAGACTTCATTTGTGAAAGATGCTATCAACATTGRCATAAGTTCATAAACAACCATTGAAAGAAAACTAATCACGTTCACCTTTTACCAAGAGGATGCAAGCAAAAAGAACAGTTTATAACAGCTTTCTCACTTTTCATTAATCAATTAAAATTAGTCATATTCAAGCCAAAACCTGATAAATTGACATTGTGCTATATCAGTCTGCAGTTAAGCAGACTACAGGATAATATCTGCCGCTATATTCTTAAAAGAAATATATCATACAAAATCAGAAAACTAATGCCCCCTTAGTTCAACTCTTTCATCCCATCACGAAAGCTTCCAGAAATCCAATCGAATCACAATAAGAACTGGAGATCTCTACTTGATTTCTTTATATAAATGGATGTAGCAGGAACAAACAGGAGCAGAGAAACTAATGGATGGGACAAAATAATGAGGCAATCCAAGAATACACCGCTAGAAGCATAAACTTCAGCATGGTTATCCTGAGAGATAAAACAGACAACCAATTATCAATCATACAAGAGAACAACTTCTCACCTGTACAGTTGCAGCAGTTACAGTGTCCAGAAGAGTATTTGTAGTGTAACTGTTTGACTGCAATCTAATGCGCCTTGGATCAATGTCCACAGAACTTTTTGACCAAAAGGAGAAGGTAGATGAATCTGTTATCTTTAATAGGCAAATATATCAATGTTATAAAGTGCAAAGGCAACTAACAGACATTCAAACTGCAATAATATCATAAAGCCAAAAGTATCCATCACTATGATTTTCTACTGTCATAAACCTTTAAGAAGACTACAATATAATATCATAATCAGCAGGTTGATTACTAGAAGTTTCACGCTATTTACTTTTGACAAAATTAGAAYTTTCAAAATTCAACAATTTCACAACTAGGAAAGAAACTCTGGAATAATTAATAGCTAACAGTTTTTAGGTCATGAAGATGCAACATACAACATGTTCTTAAACCAAGAAAGACTCCCACAGTTTAATTAACAATTAGCCAAATACTCTCAGATGAAAGGTCTTTTTGAATCATACAGAATTACATTCAGAACCCAAAAATGGAGGAAGACGAAGAAGAAAATATGTTGGCAAAAACACATGGCACATGAAATAGCAGATTTGCTATCCTAACACGAACATCATTTTATTAATTCTCTGACACAAATTTTGCAGCAAAGAGGCCAAAGTATTGGATAATCATATGGTCAAGTCTATTAAGATATTTKGACATGTGATATTTTTATAGAAATATGGAGATTGGAATAGGAGCTCTTAAAATCCATTACTTCTCAGTCATGCAACTAAACTTGGCAGAAGTTTTAGCCACTACACACAATAGAAAATGGAAAATCAATAGGAAAGGAATAACAACATACTTCACATCTTGTTATCGTGTCAAGGGGATAAATTCTCAATGTCCGACCAGTACTTGGATCAAGCATACGAATTCCATCCAAGCCAATCTGAAAAGACCAATCATATTGGATAAATCCCAAATCACTATTTTACCCCAGAAATAGACTAAAATACGTACAAAATACCAAACCAAACAAACTTCATGCCACTGCTTAACTACTCGATCATATATGAGCATAATTGAACACAGATAGAACAAAATCAGCCATCTTCCTCCCGACGGTAGTGGAGCCACATAGGCGGCCCCCACAAGACTGAATTCCTGGCTCTGCCAGTGCCTACCCAGATGAACATAATACATATTTTCTCTTAAAATCAGCAGAAGTGGCAAGCAACAGGTGAAGGAGAGAATATAAACAAGAAGGAAAAATCACAAAAAGCAAGGAAGACTACCCTCCCTCTCCAAAATTAAAGGAAAATCACCATGAAGAAAGAACATCTCCCATGTCTTACGAACCAAATTATAACCATTGCTACTATTCTGCCTTCTTTCTTTCTCTTCCTTTTCCCCTTTTTTTACTTACCTTTTTTGAAAATAGAAGCATTCAGAGAAGAACTTGTCCACTTGCATTTCACATTCTATGACACAATTGGTCTGATCTAGCATACCTAACTGGGAAATGTCTCAGCGATAACTTAGTCATTGTTGATATGCGTCGTAATGGATTCAATGAAGAATACAAAGAAAAAGAAGTGGCAACACTTATTTGATTCCTGTGGTTAACTTTGTGTGCTAATTGGACAGTTATTCTATTGACCAGGGAAGAAAAAACATCAAAAGACAATACTGAAAGAAGTAGAGATTGAAACTACAAGAGACGTTGACAGAGGAAATGCTCCCACCAAATCCAGATTTTTGTACAAGAGGTTCCACCATAGAAAACAAAATGATAGTCCAAGCCTCTGCAAACTTGAACTAKTACAAGAATAATATTATCAAAATGCCAAAACAACAACTTCGAAATATCATATTGAAAGCCAGCAGCTATTCCCCCAGCTTGAAACAGATGTCAATTCCTTTTGAAGTGAACAGATTCTAGGCATTATTTCAATTCAAATACTATTAAAAAAAAATAGTGATTCCGCATACTTCATAACTGTAAGTTCAAATTAAGTAATTTATGACTCCCATATCTTTCATGAACTGTACATTCAAGTTGACAATAGGGGTATAAAATTTAAGCAAACAGGAATGGCTATTCAATCTTCATAAAACTAGCAATACACCTTTGACATGGGACTCTAGATATGATTAGAAATATGAAACCTTTACCAGATGCCAAACGAGCAACTGTACAAACCAAAGGCAAAATGAATTTTACACCAAAAAATAAATAAATAAATAAACAAAGGGAACGGAAATAATAGATGAACAAAATCAAAGAATACCATACAAAAGCCAAACAGCTCACCTGGCAAAGAACATCCATGGTGCTCTGGCCCCCGCTCTCTGCCAATAGCTTAACTCTGAACTTCTGTACCCCACTCTTGACATCCTGCTGTGAATCTGCCTTTGGCACAGCCCGGACAATCTTCATGCTTGATCCTGACAATTGATCCTTCTCTGAAGAATATCCAATTGGCCTCCCAAAATCATCAAAAGCCGACCAGGTCGACGACTTAGGAGCAGTGCCTCGAGCCCCATAGGGCTCCACCTTACTTCCCCGATAAGCATACACGCCATTGCCAAACCCTTCAATCCCATAGCCACTATCTACTCGTTTACCATAAATATCCGATCCAAAATCAGACCTTTCCCCACCGGAACTCCCATATCGTCCAGAAAAGTCATCAACATAGCCCCGAGGTTGTTCAAATTTGACACTATTATCGTATCCGGCATCGCATASAGGTGGCACTGAAGAACTTACTTGATCGAACTGCGGAGAATAAACTGAAGAATAAGATGAATTCAAAGGTGCACTGGAGATTTGTTTAGGAGGAGTGTTGGCATAATTCGGTAGTATGGGCTGTGGCTGATCGTACGATGAGTAATAGGGCGGTGGAGGTGTTGGAGGTGGCTGTGTCTGGGGAAGTAGTTGATGGTATGACCTATGTGTTTCAAATTGGGGAAATGAAGAAGAAGGTTGAGGGGTTTGCTGCTGTGGTAGTGTTGGTGGAAAATTAGGGCCCGGAGAGAAGACAGGGGCAGTGGGGACAGGAACAGAATTCTGAGGAAAGGAAGGGTAAGAAGGATAGGAAGAGGAGTACTCTGAGGTAGGATAATTAGCTGAATACGGTGGCGCAGAGGCGTAAGACGGAGGCTGTTGTGGAGGAGGAACAGGGTTCGCAGTCGGATTCGGATTTGGGCTCTGAGTATATGTATAGTATGAACTGTAATCTCCTTGCTGCATTATTGATGGCGATTGAAATTGATAGCCGATAGAGAGAGAGAGAGAGAGAGAGAGATTGGAGTTGCCCTTTGCTGATCAGTGATCGGAGACAGAGAGAAAACGATGAGGAAGATGAGTCTACCAACTCAACTCCAAATGATTGATCAGTGGGTTTTCGACTCCGCTTCTGAACTAAAAGCACAGTGCCTCCGACGCTTCACTGTTGGATCAATTTCAATATTTCCATAGCCCAAGTAACAATGCAMATAAGTTGGGCTTGAACTATTCTATTGGGCAACAAGATTGACCCTTTTAGCGTTTTCATTCCATCTTTGATCGAAAAAATAAATATATATGCATGTTCTAATTATTATAAATAAAAAATATTCTGTCCTTATTCGAAAAGATGAATTTATTCACATATTTTAATTATTATAATAGAAAARATATAATTGTAAACCAGAGAAAATAGGGTAGAAAAACATAATTTCTTATCCTATGGTTGAGATTTTATTGATTTCTCACTGCTCAAATGAAATAAAGTGAGTCTTTGATAGTGCAGTCAACAGTGACCATACACACCCTCTAGTGTATACCTGTTAACCTTGGCCTGCCAAACCTGACCATGCTGTTGTATAACTCTGAATTGGCACAATTCTTCACCTTCTGACAAATTTGACTCCAACCCCGGCGGATTTCCACCACCCATCTTTGTGGATTCGCAGTGGCAATGGTCCCTGCAAACAATTGAACCGAAAATCTTTATCAGAGAACCTGAAACGCTGCTGAGACCAGAGTTGGATAAGCTCTCTGTCTCTCTTCTCTTGACTGATGAGCATGCAGAGATCAAGCAGTGCAGACTCTGGTACTTGCAGAGTATCCCTACCTACATTTACGCTTGCAGCTGTACAAAAATGCAGATAGTTTCTACCTTTCATGATAGTTTCTACCTTTTCATGATCTTTCTGTAATCATATTTTGGAAGTGCCCTGAAAGTTTTCTTCTTCTTTGTTATACAATAGGAGAGTTCCTGCTACTTTCTTTTTGCTTCAAATTCGATATAAATGCAGAAAAGCACAAGAGGGATAGRGTAGGATTGGGAAGGCCTTTGCACAGTAATCATGATTGTGCCTTCAAATCTTTTTTCTGTCAGTTGACAATAGTACAAGATTTTAGGGCTTCAGAGCAGAAGTACTTTTTCCTCAGAGAACCACCAAGAGGTATTTCAAACTAATCGGAAAATGGAAAAATTTACCCAATCCACGAGAAGAAAGGAAAAAAGTTCTATACACTGCTACTATTCACTTCTCTAGATTTGGATCAATTCCAAGAAGCAAACCCACAAACGGGAAAACAGTACTGCGTTCTCCCCAAGGAAATTTCTTTTCTTTCTCCTCACCTTTTCTCTTTTCTCGCTTAGACCAAGAATACCTCAATGCTTGCTTCCTTTACAGATTCATAGACTGGACGAAGGCCAAGGAGTGATTCACAAGCTCTGCGTGAACAGAGGTGTCTGCAAGGAAGAAAGACAATGCACTGCCTTCGAGCATTACACAACTTACAAACTATCTTTTTGAATCGCTGCTCTTGGCGTCTGCAATCTGTACAGGATGGATCAATAAATGATTCTGCATCTTGGGCTCCATTGTGGATAGAAAGATTTGTTTCGCTAATTAGGTCAAGCCTGTTGTTAAGGTCTAAGACCATGGCTGCAGTGTCCGCAGCCTTTTTCTGCCAAACTTGGGCTTCCACCTTTGCCCTTACCAAGAACTTTTGGAGCCTCACGCTTCTGTTTCTTGCTATTTCCAGATCCTGTTCTTTTTGCCGCATCAAGTTAATAATCTTCGACTTATATCTCTGGAGAAGAACTGCTTGCTGCCTCGTCATTTCCTGCACTGCTGACATCAGTTCTTGATTCTGTTCAAGACCAATTTATAATATATCAATGAAAGAACTGTAAGAAAACCAACAGTCGAAAGCCATGAACTCAGAAAGACAAGCAAAAACAAAATTCTCCTTCAGRTAGAAACTCCCGAAGAGTCATTCCCCATTTCTGAAACAAATCAAAATGTAACAACAAATATGAAACCAGAAAAGGTTTGCACTTTACAGAGGCTGCTCTTTCCATGCATGCAAAGTTGCCACAAATATATTTAATTAACTATACAACTAAGATAAGATATACGACTAAAAACCCTGAATTCTAACCTCTAGCTGCAGTAACCAGTCCATTTCCAGCCCCCCTTTTTCAAGTTCAGATTCCAGAGACTCACAGCAGGCCATTGACWGGGGGACTCCGATCACTCCACAACTAGTAGAAGAACAAGAAGCCTCTTGATTACTGGAATACTGAAGTTGAATTGCCTGCTGTAGCTGGTCTTGTGAACAAACGCCAGCATCAATCCCCAAAATTGAGCTCCCTGGCCAATAAGGTGATCCATCCATGCCAAAAGGCAAATTCATCTTCCCGAAACTCTGACGGAACACTTAACGGGGCTTATAAGCAAGAAGAAAACCAAAAGGCCAATTTCTCTTCTGATCTTTCAGTGCAAAAAGATGCGGGGRAGGTTAAAAAGCTATYAAGTTCATATTTTTGTTATATCAGAGAACAGATGCATGACCTCTTCTTTTATGTCTCAGAAACGCTCACCTACCATGGGCATGACTTTTCGGTTTCCGCTAGTTTTTTGGATTTGTGGATTTGGTAGAGATGCTTAACATATGTGTGTCATTTATTTAAAAGTGATTTCGGATAAGTTTTGCTCCTAGAGAAGAGTAGAAGAGACAGAAATGTTTGGGGTATCTCCTAATCGCTACTTTTGTTGAAGCCATAAGAAGGCTCCTCTCCCTTCTTTTGTCCAACCAGAAAGACGTACGCCAAATGCAGGTTTTCTGATAGTTAGCTGCTTCCGAGTCAGAGGTAGAAAGGGGCCATTGGCTAAGGAGAAGTTGGCAGTACATTTTATCAGGATGTGATATAGTCAAACCGAAACAGAGAACTTGTTCGCTTGGCCATAGGCTCATGGTGAATGCGCGCCGCTGGAGAATGCACTTTTTTTCCTCCTTATCATTTTTCTTTCCCTCCTGATAAGCATAGTTATTTTGAACCGTGAAACTTTTATCTTATTTCCAAAAGATTGAACAATGTGTAGCAACTAAAACACCCAAAAGAAGTGTTCCAAAAATGCATAGAATGAGACTTCTCGTGAGATACCCTGCTATTAGCAAAGCACTTCCAACTTGCTACATCCAAAAGATTTTGGCTCATAACCTTTCTATAGACTTGTAAAAGTTCAGGATTCATATCTTGCAGGAAAAACTCTGATCATGCCAGAACTCTAGTAGATACTCCAACTGCATCTTCCATTCGGGAATACCAATCGCCAATTCGAGTGTGTTCTACCATGTCTTTACCAGACTTGAGGTAGCGGATAGGCCTTAAAACACCAAAGACTGTAAGATCAGCTAGGTTTGGTTTTGAGCCACCTGATAAATTGAGGGAAGTAAGAGAAGATTGTTGCAGAATTAATCGTGTTGGTTTAACTCAAAGAAAACAGGAATAGAACAAACCAAGGAAGTCTCGGCCCTTTAGAGCATCAACCCATGTTTCTGCAGCATCATACAAAGCAGCTCGTTCATCAGTAATGTTATGCCTCTTCTTCAACTTTTTTGACACAAAATACATGGCTGCAGCACCGGCATARTTCGCAATGATTCTTTCAGTAAAGCTAAAATTACCTGGACCCAACACCAATGCAATAAAAGAATTTTTCAGGTCTATGCGAGAGCAAATATAAAAAGCATCAGAAAAAGGTAAGCTATTCAAGGATGTAAACAACTACTAACAGCCTAGATTTTAAAAACTAAAAGAAAAAAGAGAGACAAATATAGATATCCGGACAAGCATTAAAAATAATATGACGGCACAACTCAAACTGTATGCAAGTTACTATGTTTGGTCCTCTAAATCCAAATACTAATAACCTCCGAGGACAACAACTCATGACACAATTTCTAAGTAGGCCCAACATCACTAGTCAGGCAYTCCAACGAGCCACGAGAAATCATATGCTAAGTTGCAGCTCTACGTAGCCCATAGGATAGATCCCTTAGCAGATGTAGCGCCTGGCTGACACCAATAATTTGTGAAACCACACAAGTGATGCAAAAAGAAAAACAAACTACATTATTTCACCTAGGCTCAACCATCTAAACTCCATAGTCAGTATACAAGATAAGAAAAGGGCCAAGTCATAAGAAGATCAGTTGTTCCAGTACCTTTCTATGTAAATGTGGTAAAAGCAAACTCCAATCCCATCCAATAGACAAAGGTTTCAAAATACACACAAGGTTGCGAAACATCATATGTAAAATTAATGCATGCATTAATGTGTATGCAAGTTGGACAATAGTGAATTAGCCGTATAATGTAAAACAACATGACAGATACATCATGTCCTTTGTATAAGCAGTTAAATTCCCACAGAACAAACATTATCCTTCACAACATGTGCAATGGCCAGGAAATGAGGAAGCTGTTCCTTTGCCAAACCGGGAAGATGGACGCAACAGGGAGGAAAAAGTGAAACGAACCACTTTCTGTTACAGGACACCACTGTGAACCTGAACCTGAACCKCATGTACAACTTTATCTCATTTGATTCAACCCATGAAGTCATCATTTATCCCCCATTTATTAAAGTTGGATCACATTTGTAGGAAGCACAAGGCTTTTACAAGAAATAATGTGCTAAAAGGCAAAGAAGAGAGCAGGATAAGTATACTTAGGAGAATACTCTCCCCTCCCCTCCGCCTGGGGGAGCGGGAAGATGAACATTGTCACATTTTGTTCACCTGGCCCATGACAGCATGGAACCATCAGAACCCATCTGAGGAGAAAAATTGGGAGGTAAGGATGTATATAGTTATTAGTTATGCAAACACAGAACGAGGGAGGAGAAAGAGAAAACAAGATGCATACCAAACAAGTGAAACAATGCAGCATGTTTTATGGGCATAGATAGTATGCCAGACACTTGTGGACTTGACWTAAAACTTTAGCATCATTTATGAGATAGAAAAATCAATAGTTAGTGATACATGAGTCTAAAGGTTTTGAATACCATTAACTTGGTAACATAACATCACCTACATCGAAAGACAAAAATGGAAACCGTAGCTCCTCTGTTTCTTAAATGTCTACCTTGTAGGAGTTATGAAAAGTATCATGAACTAGCCTGTATGAACTTATATAGTGGTGAAATTCTCTATTGTAATACTTGGAAATGACAACCAGAGAGATAAAAGCAGTTGTAAAACCTTAGTTGTTCTGAAGTATCAGTAGTAAATTTGGTGTAACTATAATGTAAATGTTCGCGTGAGTTGTAATATAGTAGTAGTAAATTTGGTGCAATTATAACGTAAATGTTAGAGCATGTTGTAATATAGTCATAAGTAAATTTGGTTTTAAACACTATCAACTATCATGCAAATCTTACCATGACTTGTGATATAGTCAAATGACTCAAGAGCCTCCGAAGTACTTCGGTATATGTTTGGTGATAGAACATGCACCAGATGATTATCAACCCACCTACATCACAAAATTGGCATTTTATTTTCAATGTACTTGTAACAGAACGCACCAGCAAATTCATGCACAATGGTTAACAAATCCAGGTTTTCAAATGATATGTAACCCTGATGAGCAGAATTCAGATGTATCAATTTTCACCATCCATCTCTATGACTAACATAAAACTGAACCACTGAAAGGTAGAATTAACAATTGGTTGCAAGAAAAGTCATTCTAAGGAACAAAATCTAAAGCAAATTATTCATACCCACGCCACTTCTTCTCTTCATCAACATTATGTGAAAGAGTGTCAACTTGAACCTCAGATCGAAATCTTTGTGACAATCTATCAATTATATCTGCACAGAGAAGCAAGAAACTTGATCAATGTATCCACCTCTATTTTGATGAGTTCTCTTAGATTTTTGATAATTATTTGGGAAAGCTGGAATTCCATGGAATCAAGACCTGAGGAGTCAACCATCTGTTCACCATCAACCATCAATATAGGAACTTTCTTGTAATCAGACCATTTTATTTCCTTTTTGTTGATTGGGTTAACCTCCACAACTTTGTAAGGAACATCATAATAGTCCAGGAATGCTGAAAGAAAATGGAGTTTSTCAAGAAGGGAGGAGAAGCGACGTAAGAAGTTTGTCAAATTAAAATAAATGATTATAAAATGAAGGGGATTGAATGTCAAATACAGAAGACAATCAATAAGGAGAAGCTTCACAAGCTAAAAAGTTTCAGAGTAATATTACAATATCTCTCCTGCTCTTCACCAAAAAAGTAAGACATGGCCATAGATAAAAATCTCAGGCATTGCTCTTCAAGAAGACGGATTTTATTCATCATTGTATTACCATGAGACTTTAATCCTTACAAGCATAAAACATGAGAAGCCATTTCCCACCCAAAATGCACATCAAAAGTAAAAAGGACTTCACTTTTAAAACTAGCACTGCAATCACCAACAAGCAGAAAATTCTTGACATTGTCAAAGGAACACAAAAGATCTAGAGAGGATGGAGAACAAACATGCTCAGTTTATGACGCTAGCACAGAGATATTTCTCTGCCCTTAAACTTCGTTTCTACCATCCAAATAGAGCTGAAGGCCAACTAAGAATGCGTAGTAAGATAGAACAGCGTTGCAGTCAAACTTGCAAAACTTGCATGTTGCATATAAAAGATGGAAAACCATCAAAACAGCAACTTCAACTTGAAATAACAGTTACTGGCCTGATTCCTGTATCTGGTAATATTAAGTTTCTCATCCTCACGACTTCTAGCCGCACTGAGKGTAAATAAAATGCGCCAGATCACTAACAGAACCCAGCAAAAACAAAATAAACAAAAGCAAACAAAACAAAAAACTCCAGTCCTTTGAGTATATGCTTAAAAAGTCAGTTCCATTAAGCATCGATCCTTTCTTCAAATATACACAACATATCAAAGAGGAAGCCAAAATAAAAACTTCATACCTGCAGGGAGAAAGAAGATTATGAAAATTTAACTACACGAAGAAATGAAAAATACCTTTAACCTTGTTACAGAAAGGGCAAGCTTCATACTGATAAAGAACGACATCTTCTGGGAGAAATTTCGACTGGACTGGTTCTTTGGCCTCGGCCGCTGACGTAGCCGCGGCTGAGAAAAGCATTGTTCCGGCGATGGCATTTGCCGCAATACAAGCCGGCTGATGGGCGAGCTTATTATAGGAAAACCAGTAAGACCTCGGAGAGGCATTGCTGCTAGTGCTACAAAGAGCAGCCTGAAATAACTGTTGACGACTGGCGTTTCTGGCCGCAGACACCAATCCACCACCTTCGACGGCCCGGCAAACGCCTACCAGATTGCTGATTCTCCTCATGATCGGTTTGCAGACACTTGGAAGAAGCTCAAACGTTCTGGAAGCTGAAATGGTTGCGGCTTTAGAATGCGGCCATAATATTTGCCACGTCAGTAGAATCAAATTTTGGGCTCTGTTGAGTCGGTGCCCGGCATCTAATGCCCCAAATTGGCCGTGGTAGGGTAAAGGAACCTCATTAGTTGGATATATTTGTAAAATTGTTTTTTATCTCGAAAATTAGGTAAATTAATTCYAATTTAATTTAAAATTAATTCGAATTATARTCGGCYTAATTCAATACCTGCTTGAAAAATAAAAAATTAACTTAAAATTCTCTTTAACTTAATATCGAACTMTTAAAATCCTGATATTTACATGAGAAAATGTCTTCTACATAACATTTTCTTTCAAAATGAAATAGGGACYAARCTCATTATAATTCTTTGAAAATAAATAAGAYAATATCTTGTTCAGAATATCTTATSCAAAACTSGTAATTCGTAAAATTTTATTTTTARTTGAGAGATYTCTTTGACACGAAAACTTTTTGAAAATGATAACAAAATTCTTWATATCTTTGCTTTTATTCAAAAATTACAAACATATAATCTCACTTTTGATTTATCCATTACTTAGAAAGTATCCCAAACGATTGAATTCTCCATTACATCCTTTATCTAAAACCTATGGATTGAATTATTATTTTACCAATCTATCATTTCTCCAAATTGCATGTMAAAACTAGGGTCGAATCASCTGCGTTGATCCAACTGAATAAGCCCACATTAAAGCATCATAGAAGGATTTTAGGATTTTATCCATTCTAGCCTTGCTCGGCCCAATTAAACTCTCAAATGAAAGAGACACCTAAAGGGACGTGAGGCGTATATTATATCTAACTAAATTCACAGCCAAATTCAAAAAAAACAAAAAAAGGAAAAGGAAAAAACCACACCCAAATTTAGCACTATCCTGGCCATTAATAATTGACGCCTATAAATAAATTTTTTCTTTTCCTTTTCTTAAAAAAATTGCTTAGTTCATGAATACCTCACACTGATTCTAAGATAATTTTCTTTATATTTCGCACTAGATTAATTCATTTATTTTTTATTCATATTTAATATATTTCATCAGTAACGAAAACTATTATATTTATTAGAAAAATAAAAAATATTATTATATTAGGAATTTAAGTTTCATAAACAATATTATTACAATTAAATATTTTTTAATAATGTAAACACAAATAAAACGAAAATGATTACCTAATTTATTTTTATTAAATTACTTATTGAATTGTATGAAAATATAACAAGCAATATAAAGCATAATATTTTATTCAATCAATACTATAAAACTATTGAGATTTAATTAATTAATTAATTAATTTTAATTTTTCTTGCACCTTAATTTCCCATATTTATAATATTAAAAAATATACATCCATGAATGGTTATGTTAATATCAACATTTTTTTTTGTAAATAACTAATAATTGATAACTAATACTAAAAACAGACAATATCGTCCTTTAGGAGAAAATTAATAACAGATGAAACAATGATCATTTTTATTAATTTATTGTTTGTCAAGGAAATACGGTAAAATAAATAAATAAATAAACGCAAAAATTCGAATGCGCGGGTGCCGTGTTGTAGGAGGATTCCTGCTTGTGATCCGAGCATGACATGGAAAAGAATTAAACTGCAAATTGAAGTAACTACAAGGACAAAAAGGGAAAATAAAGACGCGTCTCAAAGTCGGCAACTATTTCCTCCCTCCACCTCTATATATACCCCCGAAAGAARGCCTGACCCRTATTATTRTTCTTCTTGGGTATTCGATAGGGTTGCCTCTATTGACGGAAACCCTAGCCCTAGCGCTCCTTAAATTTCAAGATCTAGTTCTCTTGCTTTCGATTAATATCAAAATTTTTGATCCTCAGAAGAGATCAACGTAACAAGTTTAGGAATCTTTAACGCTTTTGTTGATTAAGGGTGTAATTTGATATCAGTGCTGTGGTTTAAGGATGTCTCGGTGCTTTCCCTACCCTCCTCCCGGGTACACACTGAGTAGAGCCAGCAAAGATGCCTTGATCGAATCGATTAAGGTTTGTTGAATAGAGCACTTGATTTATGTGTTTAATGCTCTTTCTGCCTCTGGGATGCTTTATTGGTGTGTTTTCATTCGATATCGATGTCGAAGATTTCGTCGTCTATAACCCTTCTACGTAACCGTGTAGATATTGAACGCGATGTAAATCTACTTGAATCTAAATTGAAATTCTCAAAATGGGGTTTTATATGTAAATTTCAGATTTCCCATTAAGATTTGTCATATGTACGGGTACTTTTCTGGGATATTGTTTACAACGATGTATTCTACCAACCTAAGGAATTGCAAAGGGACTTTTATATGTGAGGACGCTACAACGGAGATGTTCAATTAAGGTTTGATTTTTAGATGGAGACGATCTGCCTTTTTTTTTTTTTTTTTTTTACTTACAGAACTTCTGTAGTTTTCAAGTAATAAAAACTTGCTAAATAAGGAATTAGACGAAAAAACTAACTTTTTTTTTTTTTTTTTTTAGATGGCGGTGTTTTGTTAAATTTTTAGATGTCGACGATTGGTTTGATGGAGCTGGAAAGGAGATTCTTGTGTTAGGGTATCATTTATTAATGGGTTTTGTTTTGAATGAACGATTGGCAGGTGTTGCACTGAATAAAAGACTGGCACTGGTTGAGCCCTAGTGATAGTTTCTATATTTTCCATAAGCTTATATGAGGGACAAAGGAGTTTAGGGAGAAAGATACAGGATCGCCAACTACATGAATATGAGTTATTCTGTGAACTTGAGGATCCTAATTACCAGTCTAGTAATTGATAAAGGTGCTTTAATCGTACTGCAGCATTAAGGAACTTAGTATAATCTATCGCATGTAAGCATCTGATTGCAAAGAAGTTCGGAAGTTGTTAAAATTGTTTAGGATTCTGTTCGGACGTGAGTTGGTTTGTTGTTTTTGTACAAATTCACGGTAAATTGATTACTCACTGAATTTGGCATGAGGATCTCATTTTCTCATAGGATGCATGACTATTGTGTGGCGTTGGTACTTTGTGTCATGTTGAGCTTTTCMCGACTTGAGTTTGATTTTGAAAAATTGTATGCTAATCATTTTTAAGCAAATCGAGAAGTTTGCTAAACTATTTTTATCCCAATTAACATCTTCGGGCCTCACTGTTTTTGCCACATTGTATCCCAATTAACATCTTCAGCTTCTTTAACAAAAGGAGTTCCTTTGGCTGGTAGTGGGGGAGGGAGGGACTGCGGACTAATTGGTTGCAGTAGGGAATTATGTAGGACATTTTGATAACTGGAGAAATGTTGTAAATTGTAATGAGTTTAGTACTTTCCATACCTGGGGAAGTACTACTCTTTCCCTGGGGGGAGAGAGGGATGTTTCCGGCACTACTTACAATTGTTCTGAGGATCTCTGTGCTCGAGTGTTGGTCTTGTTGCATTGAAGTTCTCCCTGTCCTTCCTGTCCTTTGAATCTAAATTTGTTATTCTGGTGCTGTAAAGCTCCAAAAGGAGAGGGAAAAGGCCAAGGCAGATCGAGTGAAAGACAAGAAAAGGGAGAAGGATGAGAAAAAGAAATTAAAGAAAGAAAAGGCAAAGCTGAGGGCTTATGGACATGATGCTTATGGAGGCAAAAGTTGGGGTGACCCTAAAGATCTCCCGGAAGACCGAAAAGTTGATATTGAACCATTGGAAGGGAGTAGCATCACGGAAGAGCATGAGCTGCCACAAAATCCAAGCTACTCATCAGACAGCACCCAAAATAGCAACAAGCGCAAGAGGCATGCCTCAGCTTCCAATGGAACACGGGCAGGTGTTCCTGCTTCCAATGMTGTTCAAGCTGCCAATGGAACACGGGCAGGTGTTCAAGCTTCTAATGGAACCTGTATTCAAGGTTAGTTTGGCTTGCTGTCCTTGCAATATGAGTTTCTATCATGTCCCCTCTTCGAACTATGCTTCGATTTTATTTGGGCAGCACTTACTTGACTTTCTGATGAATCAGGCAATATTCTGAGGATCCGTCTACCCTCTCAGAGGAGCATACCATCTGATACATCTGGTAGTGAAAAACAGCTGTGCTCCACTTCTGGAAGGATAGAGAGACCGAGCACAAATTGCACCAGGGCTGAACTAGTTGGAACTTGCTCTACTTCATTACCAAATGCAGGCATTGCTCAAGTGCTGCCTCTTAGACCTGACAATGAGTTGAGACAGCCACATTTCCATCAGACTCTTGCATCCTGTCAAGAGGATTTACATGTTGATCATGGCACCAAGCGACACAAGAAAATGCAAAGAGTTGTACAGAAGTATACTGACTTGATAGTTAACTGGATTCCTTCAAGCCAACAGGTTCAATATTTGGATGCTGATGATCAGGAATGGTTGTCTGGAAAAAAGAATCAACAAATACAGAAGCATCCAGTACAAAATGATGGAATGGTCAACCAGATATCATGTTCAACCACTGCTTCATTGTGGCCCTCGGCTCAGTACCTGCCTGGTGCTGACATCTATGCCCTACCGTATACGATTCCTTTTTGAGTTCTCACATTTATGTTWTCATTCGAGGGAGAGTTGAAAGCTGCCCGAGGAATTTTGTAGTTGCACCTCCTTAGCAGTTGTAAATGTTGGTTCTGCAGTAGGTACCGGCTGATTCTTTTGACAATAGTTTATATTGATGCACTGATGCACATCGTTTTTGTGCGGAGCAATATCTTGTCAACAGAATGACACAGGATATTATGTTCATCTGTCATTGAGTAATGGAACTCTAGTTTTTTCTCTTCCTGTTCATGGTAATAGAAATTTTAATTTTGCTGAATGATGACATTTATAGGCAATATTTTCATTCTCGAGAGTAGGCAGATCAGAATTGGTGATACTTTGTCTATGTAAATAAATGTATTCTACATTTTATGGAGTATACCTTTTGTTATTACTGCACTTCCTGGAGAGCAATCAATTTTTATTTAACCTTCTCTTAATTCGGAATATATTTTTTGGAGAGAAATTAATTATAATGGGAAAGCTATCAAATGAAAAAGGAGTTAAATGTAGTTGACTACAAAGCCCCGCTGGTTCAAGTGTCAGCGAGATTAAGTGGCGATGTGTCGAAAACATGTAAATATGTGCATCATAATGGTGAATGGGCGTTATCTTGAAAACAGAAGTTTGTGGCATCATATATTGAAAATGAGGTTTTTAAGTCGACAAAGTAAGTTTAGCTTCTCTTATTGCATATTAAAAGTGAAATTGTTAAATTTTAATGAGATTAAAAGAATTAAATAAAATTCGCTACAAGAACAAGTTACAATAATGTTATTAAGTTTTAATAAAATTTCTTATTGTAAAGGTAATTAGATTTTGACTCTTTTCCGAGTAAAGTCAGAAAGATTTTATTAGTTAGATTTGAATATGAATTAGTAATTAAAAATGTTGAGTTATTTAAAATACAAAAAGAATTTTATCTTTTATTTGAAAGAGAGAAAAATATAAAGAGAAAAAACGGGAAGCAAAGCTGGAATAGTGATCTGGGTCGGGAAATGTCCATTTATCAAATTGCTGAAGCAAACGGGTCACTGACTTGTAAGTTGAATTATTTTATAAAGGAAAAGAAAAAGAAAAGAAAATTTGCGGGGTACAGTGGAACGGAACCGTGGTTGGAACTGGACCGACTGAGACGAAAGGAAGAGTGGGAGAGAGGTGAGGGAAGATGATTATAGCAGATGGAATCGAAGACGAAGAGAAATGGCTCGCCGAAGGAATTGCCGGTATCCAACACAACGCCTTCTACATGCATCGCGCTTTGGTAAACTCAATTTTCCCGTAATTTGACCATTTTTTACTGTATCGATCATGGTTAGCCCTAAATCTTATTATTGATCTTATCAGGATGCGAATAATCTCAGAGAAGCACTGAAATACTCTGCCCAACTGTTATCGGAGCTTCGAACTTCGAGGCTATCGCCTCACAAATACTACGAGCTCTGTAATTTGACATACTACTCGTTGGTCCTTCATTATTCTCTAATTATTGAAGATGTTTTCAATCATAATTTTTCTTAATGTTGAAGATATGCGAGCATTTGATGAATTGCGGAAACTCGAGATGTTCTTCAAGGAAGAGGATAGGCACGGTTGTCCTGTCGTTGACCTCTACGAACTTGTCCAACATGCTGGAAACGTTTTGCCTAGACTGTAAGATTCTGAAAGTTTTTTTTTTTCCCCCCGATTATGTTTGTTTCTAGTTGTTCTCTGTGCAGTATAAGTCATATGATGTCAGAGCCCTTTTAATTGTTGAAGTGCTGAAAGGGACAACTCATTTGAGATAGAATTTTAGCTGCAGTCAATATATTTCTGTTTCTTGTGTTTTTCTTTTGGTATGAACCGTCTGAATACTTGAAGCAGACATGACTATGTTAGTCCCAAAGATCAGATGAGATATCACAGCATACAAAGCTCGTTTCTTTATTTCTCAGGTACCTTTTGTGTACAGTAGGATCTGTTTACATCAAGTCAAAGGAGGCTCCAGCTAAGGATGTCCTAAAGGACCTTGTTGAAATGTGCCGTAGTGTTCAGCATCCCATACGTGGGCTCTTCCTAAGGAGTTATCTGGCTCAAATTAGTAGAGATAAGTTGCCGGACATTGGGTCTGAGTATGAAGGGTAAGATTAGTTGCTACATATGCTTTGAATTGACCGAACCTTTGTTCTTGAATTATTGTAAGTTTCCAAAAGATTGATCATTATGCTATTTATTCTTTGAAAAAAGTGATATTTTTGTTTGATATGTCCTTGCCAGAAGCAATTCTGCTCACATACACATARCCGATGTGTTCATAGATGTTTTAATCCTCAAACATGCTCAGATGCATGCATGGACGAAAACATACAGTGTTTGATTAAGCAAATGGAATTCTAATTCAGTTCCAAAGTCTAATGTGTTGTCCCGTGGTTTTTTCTTTCTTTTGGTCTTTATTTTGCATTTTTCCGTCCCGGATTGTTTCTTCCTGACTTATTCAACTTTTATATTTTTAGTTTGATAGTTGTTTGATGTGATCGTTTCCTTCTCCCACATTTTGTGTAGTCATAGACTAAAGTATATTTTTTAATGTCTTATATCTGGGAATTTCAGTCTAGTTTCTAATTGGCAGAAAACCTTTGGGCGCTAAATTTAATTTCCAGCTACTTTTCTCTGCTCATTGTATTTCTTGTGGAAGAGAAATTCTGAGACTCAGAATAGAATATTTTGTGTTACGGCAATGTATTTGTGATTCTTATCTTGTTGGACATCAATAACCTGAATATWCACTGTCTCTCGCCAGATTTCTGTATTTAGATCTCTATTTCTGCTTTAAAGCATGTTTTGTTGATTGGCTATAAGCCTGCAACTGGTCATACCTGATTGCTTACAAGATTGTAAGTGTTTTTCATTCATTCAGAGACGGTGACACCGTGATGGATGCTGTAGATTTTGTTTTACAAAACTTTACAGAGATGAATAAGCTTTGGGTTCGGATGCAACATCAGGTACCTGGTCTTTCTCTTTACTCTTATTTTCTGTCATTTTGATATGCATGGCATAGAAAAAGTACTTGCATGCCACGGAAGTGAACACGAATCATGAGGGCATGTTTTGGCCATGCAGGTGTTGTAATGCTTGTGATACATTCATTTGCTTTGGTGATCCTGAGTTGAGGCCTTCTTTCGGGCTTTCTGCTCTGCAGGGACCTATCGGGTTGAAAGAGAAACTGGAAAAAGAAAGGAGCGAGCTTCGAGATCTTGTAACACCAAATATTCTTAATCAATTAGGATTTCCCAATTAGTCATTAGAATTTAACTTTTATGGAAAGAAATACTCATCCATTCTATTGATAAATTAGGTTGGAAAGAATTTACACGTTCTCAGTCAAATAGAGGGTGTTGACCTTGAAATTTACAAAGATACTGTTCTCCCAAGGGTACTGGAGCAGGTTTGAACATCTACTCATTCAAAATGCTTCTTTTACGTGATATTGAGATTGAAATTGATAATTTCCACAAACATGTGATTATAAGTTCATTTGACAGGTTGTAAATTGTAAGGATGAGCTTGCACAGTATTATTTGATGGACTGCGTAATTCAGGTCTTTCCAGATGAGTACCACCTACAGACTCTTGAGACATTATTGGGTGCTTTCCCCCAACTTCAAGTGAGTAAACTTGGGTAATTAAAAATTTTTCCTGTTGGCACAAAGATAAATTAATATTTTGCTTTTGGAAATAATGTGATTCAGGCTGTGACTATTTATGTCAACTATCTCGTGTTCTTATGTTCTGTAAAGAGGTTTCCTATCACCCTTTTCCCTCAAAAGTATTATGACCTATGATTTCTTCTTATGAACCTTTCTTGTGCCTTTATTACACATCAGACATTATTTTTCTGTAACATGAAACAAACTCGATACTATATTTTCACTTTGGCTGTATACAAAATAAACTGGTATTAATCCGTAATTGCACCTATCGGTTGAAAAAAAATTTGAAAATTGTTCTAGCATCCATGAAGCGTAACATCAATTCAGAGAATTGATTGCCCTGTTTCCATATATAACAGTTCTTATTATGTAAACGCTTATAGATCTCCACACAAATTTCAGATGATGTAATTGGATAACAAAAGTTTGTTCTTTAATTGTCTTAGAAACAGTCAGTGAACATATTTATATTACTGTGGAATTCTTTTCATTGGTAGCCTGCAGTTGACATCAAGACAGTGCTATCTCAACTGATGGACAGATTGTCAAACTATGCTTCTTCCGGTACAGAAGTAAGTCTTTCATCTCCAGCTCTTGCTTTTGGATTTTGTGATTAATATTTTTGTTTTTATGTATTCAGGTTCTACCTGAGTTCCTTCAAGTAGGAGCATTTACCAAGTTAAGCAGTGCCATTGGGAAGGTATAACTTGATTTTCTGATTAATGGTTTGCCYAGGTACAGCTTACTATGCTGTCTCTGTTTCTGCCCCTAAAATGGCTTATCATATGTCACATGATATGTTTCTTGGAATTATGAGGTTATTCTTTGTAGCTTTTGCCTTCGTGCTGTTTCAGAAGAACTTTTAATATCAGTGTCAGTCTTGTAARGTGAGAAATTTTGCTATCTGCGTTATATTCTTTCTTAACAAGCAACAGTAAAAGGATTAGAAATTTTTTTCAGCCTTGGCATCGTTAGTGAACATTTGAATCATTTGTCCTTTACCTGTTTGTTGCTGAAAGACTTCACTATTTAAATTTGGCTGTTGACAATGTCAGGTGATCGAAGCACAGGTTGACATGCCAGTTGTTGGAGCCATTTCTTTATATGTCTCTCTTTTGACGTTCACCCTTCGTGTTCATCCCGATCGGCTTGATTATGTAGATCAAGTTCTGGTATATCTCCAATTCTGGGTGAAAGGAATTTACTCTGGAATTTTCTCATATGTCTTTGGGAGAAATTTGCGAGTTGGAATCAAATCTATTATAGATTAAGAAATGAAAGAAGTGAAACACGAAGCCTGTTATAAAGAAAATAAAAATGGTCATAGCAAATTGGAGGAAGAAAGAACTGTCTTTCTGTTGACCTTCCTTATACTGCTTTTTGGTTGTGATGCTTGACAGGGAGCATGTGTTAAGAAACTTTCCGGGAAAGCAAAACTTGAAGATAATAAAGCGACAAAGCAAGTCGTTGCACTTCTAAGTGCTCCATTGGAGAAATATAATGATATTGTTACAGCTCTAACACTTTCTAATTATCCACGTGTTATGGATCACCTTGATGCTGGGACCAATAAAGTTATGGCTATGGTCATCATACAAAGCATCATGAAATGCAATACTTGTGTCTCAACTGCTGACAAGGTAGGATTCCTATGTTTTATTTGATTATGTTGATTTGAACCTTAAAGGTATTTATTTCTTTTGCTGTTACTGCATGCAGGTGGACGTCTTACTTGAGTTGATAAAAGGGCTTATCAAAGATTTGGATGGAGCAGATACAGATGAGGTGCACAACAAAAGACAAAAGAAATGAGTGATGTATCTGTTCTTAAGAATATYACATCATGGTTTGGTTGTTTTCTTATAACATACAGAGTATAACCAATTTTGGTTAATAGTTCATTCATAATTTAATTTGATGCATTTAAATTTTTTTGAGGTGCAACTTGCTGCAGTACAATTCTTAAGATATGTTCGATAGTACTTAAGTTTGAAATGAAGCAAATGAACCCCAAAATTTTCCGTATCCATATTCATCTTAAGGGCGACGTTATCTTCTGTTTCCCCATAGTATCTACACATAATCTTCCTTTGTCATACTGCACTTCTCTATTACTATCCTTTTGGCCCAAGGGTGGGTGGGGAAATATAAAACAGCTGGCTGGATGGTTCTCTTCAAACTTTGAAGAGTTCGTTTTGATTCTTGAGAAATCCATTGGCTTGCACACCAATATTTATCTWACTTTTCAATGATGTTTGGATCTTTTGGGTTCAGATGCATAAAGAAATGACATCACTTTCTTCCTGTTTTGTGCTTTATGGATACTAGCTTGATGAGGAGGATTTCAATGAGGAGCAGAATTCTGTCGCTCGAGTCATACATATGTTATATAATGATGATCCCGAGGAGATGTTAAAGGTAGTAGATCTGTTCCAGCATCTGCTATTGAAATTTGATATATCTGAATGACTAGGAGTAGATAGAAACAGATAATTGTGTTGAATTGTGACTGGAAGAGCCCTTGAAGCTCCAATTATGTCATTTGCAGGAGACCATGCGTCTTCCTTTGATATCCAGAGCAGACACATTTCCTCCTTGAAATGTTCCTTGCTTTCTTTGCAGTCTAGCTAATCTGCAATTAGTTGAATTTATTCCTTAGTTGTTTGAMCTCTTCAATGGGACAAATTTATTCTGGTTCAAGCTTGATTTATGTTGGAAGAGTATTTTAGTTATTTTTAAGTTAGAGGCCATATCATTCCATTTATTTATTTATTTTTCTTTCTTTATTCACTTCTTCACATTGGCTTTTGATTTGAATTTCTTAATCAGATAATATGCACAGTGAAAAACCATATTATGGCTGGAGGTCCAAAACGCCTACCTTTTACAGTTCCTCCTCTGGTTTTCTCTGCACTTAAGGTTAGTTCTTTTCAGAATAAGACTTCAAAATTTGATTGAAGGTGTTTCAGGAGGCAGGATAACTGCATCAGTATCAATATTAACCATATACTACTGGAATCTAAATAATTGATGGTTGACATTTCTATTAGGAGCTTCTTATTGGTGCTTTGATCAGATATGGATTAAGAACTTTTTGGAAGTTACGTCTTGGTTGAAATCGAGATTCAGGGAATTTACCATCAGTAATGTTGTCATTATGGCAGAAGCTATTAGTATCAGCCAAGAAAGGTTCTTTAGCTTGTTTGGTTAAGTGAGAAAGGAAGTAAATCTTTATGCACTCTCTCTGGATGACATCATTGATGATTGTACATGCCTTTGAACATCCATCTTATAACTTCTCAATCCGATCTTGTTGCATTTGCTAACTTTTGCTAGGTTTCTATGTCACATTGTCTAGTTACGATTAAAACCTAAAACAATGTTGTTCTGCATGCCATAGCTGTCGATAAATCTACTGAGTTTTTGTCTTCATTCTGTTTCATTACCTCTCATTACAAAAAGGTTCAAGGGTTGTGATATTGAGATATGTAATTCATTCCACTTCTAAAGAAGAGATGGTTTTGGAAGAAAGTTTTTTTTTTTTTTTTTTTTTTTTTGGGGTGGTTTGGGGGTGGGGTGGGGGTGGAGGGAGTATTTTGAGATGAAAAAACTAGCGAAAATTGTATTGTAATGACAATATCTAACACACTCCTGTGCCAGTCTATATTTGTGAGACAAAGTGCTTTTCCGTCTGCTCCTATTATGATACAAAAATTTCTAGCAGAATTGGGACTGCTTTCATTTTCCTCTGAAAATTAMCATGTTTCTGGCTGGATTTTGACTAGTACTTTCTTATTCTGTTTCTTCTTTAGGTAAAACTATTTATTATTAGAAAGCTCTATTTGATATTTTCTTTTGGAGTTGTAGTTGCTCAGGCGATTGCAAAGTCAGGAGGGAGATGRAGCTGGAGAGGAGGTCCCAGTTACCCCGAGGAAAATATTTCAGCTATTGAATCAGGTACTAGTGCTCAACCTAAAACACATATCATCAAATGAAACTGGACCTGCTTGCTGATCAGTCTTGGATTATTTATGCTGATTTTGTGGTGTAAGATATGGAGAATATTGACTATCTGTGTTATTGACCATCAATCTAGAATTATCAGTTAGGATGGATTTCTTTTGATCTTTTCTGGCTAAGGCATTATGTCTTCGTTTTATCTAATACAAGTTGCGGCTTTGGGGCAATCAGAGGTTTTATATCTATTTGTATATTTTCTTCTCATTCTACATGTTCATTTTGATGGGGTTCCATTATTGTCCTGTTCAAAACATTCTTCGAAATAGAATTGGATAATATCTCTAATCCGATGAAGATGATTTACTGATGACCTAATCTAATCACTTCAATTCTTCATCTTGTAACTGCATAAAATCACAGTTTGGTGTTGTGTTTCAGACAATAGAGGCTCTTTCATCTGTTCCATCACCAGAACTGGCATTGAGGTTGTATTTGCAATGTGCTGAGGTAAAACGTCAATTATACTTTGCCCACGCACATGTAATTCTGGAACACCTCTAAGGAGATTTAACTGGTACAAAACAGTAATTAGAAGACAATTGCTTGCTCAGCACAACTTTACTATATATTTCTTGGTCTTAGTTATTGGCCTAGAAGGTCTCATCTGATGCAAGAGATATATGAACTGTCGGACATCCTCTCTTCATTTACCCCGGGCTTAATTGTCCTTAGATGCTTCTTTTGGTCCACATGAGTTGGAACTTTTTGTTCCTTTTTTAGACACTGATTGGATGTTTCTGAATATATTGTACTCAGGCTGCCAATGACTGTGATCTTGAACCAGTTGCTTATGAATTTCTCACACAAGCTTTTGTGATCTATGAGGAAGAAGTTGCGGTGAATTTCATATCCATTTCCTTCTAGTGAACTTGTGCAAATCTATGCCTGTCTTTAATCAGTTGACTTTGGGCTCACATTATGCTTCTTTTTACTTGGTCTTAGGATTCTAAAGCCCAAGTAACTTCTATACACCTGATTATTGGGACGCTTCAGAGGATGAATGTATTTGGTGTGGAGAACAGGGATACCTTAACTCATAAAGCTACGGGGGTAACGAAGAGCTAGAATTCAAATCCTTTCTATTTAAGCCAGCAATTTTTGGTCCTAGATTGATCTATTTTTCTGTTCAGTACTCAGCAAAACTGTTAAAGAAGCCCGACCAATGTAGAGCTGTTTATGCGTGTTCACATCTATTCTGGGTAGACCATCAGGACGGAATCAAGGATGGAGAGAGGTTTGTAGTCAATGGTACCAGTGACAGGTTCCGAACATATTCCTTCTTAAATTCTTTGATCTTGGATGACTGATTATGCTGGTTTTTTCTATGTTTGCAGGGTGTTGCTTTGCCTAAAACGTTCATTAAGAATTGCAAATGCAGCACAACATATGGCCACCATCACGAGGGGCAGTAGTGGACCAGTCACTCTCTTTGTTGAAATACTGAACAAGTTAGTTAAAACATAGCTAAATTAGAACTTTCTCGCTTGATGTTACACAAAAGTGATATACATGTTCCTACCGTGTTTCAGGTATCTTTACTTTTTTGAAAAGGGAAACCAGCAAATCACAACTGCTGCAATTCAGGGTCTTATTGAATTAATCCAAGCTGAGATGCAGAGTGACAGCTCCACTCCAGATCCATATTCAGATTCTTTCTTTGCCAGCACTTTGCGGTACATTCAGTTTCAGAAACAGAAAGGTGGTGCAATGGGTGAGAAATATGATGCTATTAACGTTTGACATTCTTAGCGAGCTTCATTTGAGATGGGTTTATTGGAAAACCAGGTGGTCGGAACTAATGTAGGCAGCTTCTCCTCCATGCAATTTCTTTCCCGTGTTCTTGATTTCTTTTTCACTTTTCCTTGTGTCCCTCAATGCCTTTGTAATCAGGGTGCATCACAAATCACCAATATATATATTTCCGGACTTGAAAATTTATGCTTCCTTCTCCAATTTATTTTTAGACTACCTTTGATTTGTTACAATGATGGGGAAATTTTAGTTGAAGAAATTGGTCTTTCGATGCACTTTTTATGCTTATGACATTGCGCATAGTTCTGAATGCAAGACCTGAATTTGTGACGTTGAAAGATCTTCTTTGCATGCATAATTTGAGTTGAGCTCTAATTAATTTTACCAAATAAGAATATCGGATGGTTTTTAAAAAAAAAAAAGATAGTAATAAAATCAGCACAGTTCTGTATAATTCTAACAGGAAATCTAGCAATCTAGCAAGAATGTGCACTTATTAGTTCAAATGATTCCAAAATAATTTATCATAGGATAGGATAGCGAGCATAATACATCCTATCACCATTCTATTTAGAAGGCTTCATTAGTCAACATGATTTCTCCAGAAGAGGCGCTAGGATAATGAGAAGTGAAATAATACATCTAGAAATTACTGGAATCAGTACATAATTCATCAATGAGGCAAGTCAGAAATGACTATACAACAAGATCTCATGCTGCCTTATAAGGGAAAGGTTATAAAAGATCGAATTCCAGTGAAAGTGGAGGTAATCACCCCTTCCTCCTCCTAARGTATCATCCCTAAATCACAAGATGAAACAAGCCTTGTGGAACTTTCTCTTCGTTTGCTTTGGTGGTTGAAGTACCAACTTGATCGCAGCATCAAAAACAGCTTTCACATTCTGCAATGACATGAAGAAGCCAAGGAAAATTCAATTCATTACAAAGAGCGAAGAGATTTTACATGTAGCAGCAGCAGCCATGAGATCAGAAACACACCTGCTGTGTTTTTGAGCTACACTCAATGTATGCAGCAGCTCCTATCAGTTTCTTAAGCTCTTCTCCCTTTAGTAGAGATTCAGAGATCACTTATGCATGAGAGACTCCAGAAAGCAGTAAATTTAGTATGAATGGGTGCGGTGTTCACCTGAGCTGTAGTAATGGGCATTGCACCAGGATGGTCCATAAAAAACTGCTTATCATCCCTAAGATCTGGTCGACAAAAAGCATTATCAGACAGGAGATCACATTTAAGAAAGCAGCAAAAGTTCATTATAACAATCAATGGAAGAAAGCTGCCTCCCCCTTTTCTTCTCTCTTCTGTTTTCTTCTCCCCAGATAGACCATAAAACATAAAAAAGAATATACAAATTCCTAACAGTATCGGATACATCGGCATACTTCTTTACAGAAGGAAAATCTTACCAAGCTTTGTACCAACAAGAATTATTGGAGCTCCAGGTGCATAATGTCTTAGCTCAGGGATCCACTAAAGAAGAAGAGGAAAGGAAATATATCTTACCAGAAGAATCTAGATGTAAGGAAAAAGTATTTGCAATCCGTGGCAACAGGAAAATTATTAACTAAAACCAGACAGACCTTCTTGGCCACATTTTCATAGCTTGCCCTACTAACGAGAGAAAATGCAAGAAGAAAGACATCTGCTCCTCGATAGCTCAGCGGTCTTAATCTATTATAGTCTTCTTGACCTATATCACGGTTACTGGATTAAGTCCAAAATAATGAAATTCTGAATCTGCATATTCTCTTTTAGTATGAAAGTTACCAGCAGTATCCCACAATCCTAGATTGACAGTGTTGCCATCCACGACCACATTTGCACTAAAATTATCAAAAACAGTAGGCACATAATCCTGTTTACCAGAAAAGAGGGAAAGACAAAGCTTGTTAGCTGCGATTACTACTTAAGAAAAGGAAATGTGACCTGCTGAATTTAAGTCCAAGTAATGAAGGAATTCTATCAGAGTAATGGCAAGAGAGACTCCAATCCTCTAACTTCTACAGTTCTGACAAAACTAGAGGTGAATCAAGTATACAAATCAAAGAGGCAAAGTTGAAATATACACCTAATGTTCTCATAATTACCATTGATGTGAAAATATGAGGTAAGCWGGAAAGGTGAGAAAGGGGGGAAAAAAAAAAAAGGCAATCTCTATGTCCAAAAGCAGATAAAGCTAGAGAATACAAGAAGATGCACCAAGACTAAGGAACAATGGCCTGAATAAAAATTTCAAAGAAGCCCATAAAGTGAAATGAGTTAGGAGTTGACAGAGAATGACCATGGGGAAAGTGTTGCTGGTGTAGGAAATCAACATGCAGGTTTTGCCTACAGCTCCATCTCCCACAGTCACACACTTTATAAACCTCGACGCACTCATATTCACTGGCACTTCTTTATTTTCGAATTCAAGCTCGACCCTTTAACAAGATTTTGATGACTTTTCTTGTACTTGATGATGAAACTAGCATTGGATCAAGTAAGAATAGAAAATTCTTCAAAGATTTTGTATCTTTTTGAGTTTCTGTCCCCACAAATTTCCACGACGGTTGAGCAGTGAGTATCAAAACCCAAAAGCAAAGATGTTTTCCTCTCACCCTCTTTGTCAGCAACTTTAATCCTTAATCTTAAAGAGTTCAGAAGGATAGGATGGACATCGGATGGATGGAGGAAAGACGAGATAGAGAGAAAGGCAAGACAAAAGGAGTCGTCTCTGTTTTCTGACAGAGAAGAGGGCTATATTAGAGTAGAGGAAATGCAAAAGAGAAGATTTTTACTGATGCATCATACAACCTCGGGCCAGTAAGCTATCTATAATTACTAAGCTTCTCTGAAAGATTGCCCATGATTCCCAAGCAAAAATAGAGACGAATGTCTATTTGATATGATTTTAATTGGATAACAATGAATTAAAAGATTTTGAGCTATATAAGGACAAAATTCATGTGCCAATCCAACTTGCAAACCAAGATGAAGGTTAATCATAGTTGGAAAACCAGAGACAAGGGTGGTAAATTGGACAAATTGAGATTTTTCGATCCTAAACCAGACAGCCTTGTCGTGCATTAGTATGAGAAGACAGATGACTTAAGCTAGTCCATTCAAAATACCAAATCTGTGAAGACCTTGCCATAACGCTGTATTAGCACTTGAGAACATTTACCAAACTATYGGACACCCATTTGATAAATGTTCATTCATGAATGGTCAAAACTCAATTGCCAGTGAAGAAAAACTCAACTAATAGGATGTGTTTTTGGGTTCATTTATTGGCTGCATAGTTATTAGATAAGGTAGATATGGTTCTTCATTTGACGAGTAAAATCTATTCTTGAGGACTTTTATTCAAAATAAACGTTCTTTTAAAAAAATGCTCATAATAGATCTTATTATAAAAATAATAATAATGACAGATRCATCGCATTTGTTATGTACGTCGCCGAAAAGTTATTGCATTTTTGAAATGCTTTAGATCCCTTTCTTCCCAGTGCATCCTCTCCTCGCATTTAACCTCAACATCATCAAACAAGGAATACTTGATTTTCTCCTCTGGAGTGCATCCTCTCCTCCCAGTGTCATCAAATTCTTTCTCATCAGAGAAGTTGAAGTGCTCTTCTGCTGTATCTCTTTGAGCTTTCTTCAGCCTCTTAAATTTCTTGTCCTAACTGATTTACAAAGAAAAGAAAACTAACATTTTTCTGTCGATCGATTGTGATATTGCTTTCTTGAAGAAGCTCATAATCATCTTCATCAAGAATAAAAGTCTTCTCTGATTCTCTACAGTTAAWGAGGCAAAAAGATGAAAAGATGCCATAATCAGTTGTCTCTTGTTTAACTTGTTAGCCCTTTTTGACACAATCAACTCATGACAAAAATACAAATAGTTAACCTTTTCTTCCTCTTCTTCTTCTTCTTCTTCTTCTCTCCTCATCATATCTGTCAGCCGCATCTTCTTCCTCCTTTTCTTGTTCTTCTTCGTTATCATAGGTAAGTGAATGCAAAAGATCCAATTCATCAATCCAACGCATTATCACTGAGGAAAAACCCTATTTTTGAGAGTAGTGATTGTGGAACTTGTCCGAATTGGAATTTAATTTAAATCACGTTCGTAAAATTTAATCTAAGAAATTTCGTAAAATTTGATTTAAGAAATTTTTTAATATTTTTAATATGATGTTATAAATTGATATCGAATATAAATTTAAATTTAAATTTAATTTAATTATACACTTATTAATTATTTCAAATTATCAAGTTAATTAGATATGATTTTTCAAGAATTGAATCTAATTACAAAAAGAACAAAGAGAGAGATTTGCAAAATCCGTGCATGGTATTATTTAATTATATGTACTTGTTCCATGGAAGGAATGAAATAAATTTGCATGTTAAAGATAGGCGGTGAGCACACCAAACAATTTGAGGTTCCAAGTTGAGTGAAGCAAATGCACATGGGGACGAACTCAATGCAAAGTCCCATGTGCTGTGGTGAATAGTGGTCATTGCAGCTTCCACCTACTTCCCTCTCTTCTGCTGTCGCTGTAGCTTGTGATTTTSGTCAGATTTCATTGCTTTTATGTTCTTAGAAGAGTGCAGTCTGTTCCAAATACTCCCAACCCCACCGGGCTCTTCAACTGACCACTCGAATTTACCTGCGTTTTCAGCTTGAACAYCGTGGAAGAATATCAATTGTTAATGATCCAGGAACATCTGTATTCAACTTGCAGCTAAAGTAGACATTGATGCGGCTGTAGCCCTTCCCTTTCCGTAAAAGACAAGATAAAATAGAGTTTGGCACTGATGATATRAAAACATTAACAAARCTCCCACGGTTGCAGCTTTTAGGAGCAAATATATGGGCTGTTCTTGTTTGTTCTTGCTGCATTTGCTAGTAAATTCAGATGGATAATGGTTTGAACAAGTATTTTATCAGAAACAAGAAGATTTTTTGACAGACAAAAGCAAGAATACAGTATGTGCACTTCTATTTCCTGGATATCTTCAATCTTCAATTACTGAGGAATGTAAGTTCTCCAGCTTGAATGTCTCATCTGCAGGCACWCCCGTGCCTTTTTCCTGCTGTAGGCAAACTAACTGAGAGTATATGCTTCTGGGATCGTGTATGAGCTGATCATGGCTGCCAATTTCTGCCACTTTGCCATGTTGTAACACTGCAATATTGTCGGCATCATGTATAGTCGACAATCTATGTGCAATCAGAATTGTTGTTCTCCCTTCCATAAGCTTACTAAGAGCTTCTCGAACCTGCATTTCAGATGCTGCATCCAAGGCACTAGTTGCTTCATCCAAAAGCAAAATAGTAGGATTTTTCAATATTGCTCTAGCAATTGCCACCCGCTGCTTCTGTCCACCTGATAACTGCACCCCTTTTTCACCAACTTGAGTATGGTAACCTTCTGGCATTCTGCTGATGAATCCATGAGCATTTGCTGCTTTGGCTGCTTTCATTATTTCAATTTCTGATGCCTTTTCATTCCCATATTTGATATTCTCGTAAATTGTGGTGGAGAATAATACTGGCTCCTGCTGCACAAGACCAATTTTCAATCTCAAGGATTTCAAATTGAAGCTCTTGATATCAAGTCCATCAATAAGTACTGTGCCCGAAGTTGGGTCATAAAATCTCATCACCAAAGAAATCACAGTACTCTTTCCTGAACCACTTTGACCCACTACTGCCAGACTCTTTCCMGCTGATACTTGTAAATTCAAGTTGTCGAGAATAGTAATATGAGGTCTTGCAGGGTATTGAAAGGTTACATTCTTTAATTCTACATCTCCTCTTATTTCAGATACTATTTTTGCTGTGGGGTCATTAGAGTTTATGGCCGTCTTCCTGTGAAGAATATAAAAGACTGATCCAAGTGCTTGTGATCCCTTTACAATGTCAGGTGCTAGAGCAAGTGTTTCTGCCACTGCGAATGCAGTGACAATCAAAACCATGAAGGACTTGATAATGTCTCCAAAGTTGGAGCCATAGTGCTTGATCAGAACAGATGCGTACCAGAGTCCAAGAGCATATGAACAAAATGAAAAGAACTGTGACAAACCAAAGCCGAAACCTGATATATGGCCACGTAAAAAAGCTTGCCTATTTGGTCCTTTTAATGCAGATATAAATTGGAAAGATATTTGTTCTTCAGCACCAAATGCAGCGACGGTGCGTATATTAGCAATGGCTTCACGTGCCAGAGCTGTAGCTTGATAGTAAGCAGCTACATAGTCACCTCCAAATCCTTTCAAAAACTGTTGCTGCAGTCCGTTGAAAGGAATTGAAACTCAGATTCTAAAATGTTAGGAAACTCATTAACTTTACTACAAATACAAGTAGTATGATAAAGAAATAGCATATTATATCAAAGYTCTTGAAAGAATTACCTCAGCTATGGAAGCTGCAATAAGTAGAGGAAATGTGGCAACCACAACTAAAGCAATGCGCCAACATAAGGTAAATGCAATGACAAATGCCGTTACAGTCAGTGCTGCATTTTGTACCAGAGTTGATAGACGGTCCGCCAGTGCACTCCGTACTAACGTTGCATCAGCTGCTAATTTTGACATCAGTAACCCWGTACCGTTTTCATCCATGTCAAACCAGCCAACCTCATTTCTAAGCATGGCTGAATACAAAATTAGCAGATCTTTAGGCCTAGCAAATAAACAGGAAATACCATTGTGCAATGATTAGAATGACAAATAACCTGAGAACATGTCGAAGCGAACACGAGCTGTAAGGCGCTCTCCCATTATTGTGTAGAAATAATGTTGCAACAGATATATAGGAATGTTTAGAAGAGCTACTCCGACGAATATAAGTGACACCTTGTGAACCTCTTGTTTCACTCGGAAATTATCCTCAGCATAGAAAGCAGTCAAGATATGTGACATTCCAAGCGCAAAGAGAGGAGCTTCMATCCCAGCCAGAGTCGCACCAATGGACCCAAGTATGGCAAATGGCCACTCTGGTGCATTTAGCTTGATCAGTTCCCACATAGATGGACAGGATTTTAACTCCGGTAATATTTCATTTTGATTATTTGTTAGCAAGTTCCCTGCAGTCATCTCCTTGGTTTCTTGCTGATCGTTGAAATCTTTAGAGAAGTTCCCAAAGCTAAAAACTGCCGGACTGTTGTCCACATCTTCCACGATAGGAGTTTTGGGTAGTTCTGATACTTGTAAACTGACTAGAGATGCATAGTTGCCCCCTTTTATCATCAGTTCTTCATGACAACCCATTTCTGAAACTTGACCATTTTCTAGGACAATTATTTTATCAGCATTTTGAATAGTAGATAATCTATGTGCTACAATAACTGTTGTCCTGTTGAACATGACTGTTTCCAGTGCCTGTTGAACAATAAATTCAGATTCTGCATCAAGAGCACTTGTTGCCTCATCCAGTAGTAATATCTTTGGGTTCCTTATTATTGCTCTTGCAATTGCAATTCTCTGTTTTTGTCCCCCAGAAAGCTGAGTGCCTCCTTCTCCCACCTATTGCCAATAAACTGTTAAAGGTAAAACAAAAGCTTCGATAATAATCTGTCTCATAGGAGTCAGAAAAACTAAAAACAGTCTGCGAGGAAATCCTATTTTAGCTTGTATATTATGCTTATTAATTCTATGAGATCATGGCCAAAATTCATCTTTTCTTGCTGGCGGGATAATTTGGTTTAGTATCCAGTAGAAGAACTATCCATATGAGGCAAGCCAGAAAGGCTCGTCTCAGGAGTACGAAGGACAGGCAACCTAACCAGACTAGATGAAAGGATTATATTCAACTATTACTATGATCCAAGCTGGTGGCATAGCATATTAAACCATATCAATCTAAATTGCAAACAAAACAATTTATAAATCAGAGGGCGTCCAGTTTGGGCTTCACCGTAGTTCAAACTCGCCTAATTTAGTCACAGACAGTGAGACATCTAGAAGTTCAACAAAATTGTTTATGCTCTCAGGTTTCAAGGATTTTAATTTTCTGCGGAATTGCTGTTTTCATTTTTCAGGGAAAAATGGTTTTGCAATATTACCCGAGTGTTGTAACCATCTGGCAATGCTTGGACAAAAGAATGGGCGTTTGCAGCTACAGCGGCTTRGATTATTTGATCCATATCAGCGCCTTCTTTACCAAACAAAATATTTTCTGCTATAGTTGTTCCAAATAATGCTGGTTCTTGACTTACTAACCCCATCTGTTCTCTCAACCAACATTGTTGGAGATCCTTCAGATCATGGTCATCCAACAATATTTTCCCTAGTAAATGCCAATTCATGAGAAAATCATAACCGAACCAATAATGAAGCTTTATCTTCAGCTCCATGGCGGAAATATTATCTCTTAGAATAGCTAGCAATACCTGAACTGGGTTCATAGAAACGTTGAAGCAGGGAGATGATGGTGCTCTTTCCTGAGCCACTAGGACCAACAACAGCAAATGTTTTTCCAGCACATACAGAAAAGCTCAGATTTTCAAAGATCATTTTCGGTCTAGATGGGTAAGCAAAGCATACCTCACAAAATTCGATTCTCCCATCAACTTTTGGCAATGTCGTACCCTTGTCTGACCTGTTAGATTGGTTAGGCTCATCTCCAATCATGCTTAAGATATTTGTCACAGCAGCACGACCTTTAGCGATGCTTGCAAGATTTGGAGCAGCCTGACCAAGAGCACTACAAAGATGGGAATCCAGTCATTACGACAATGGATAAGGTAAATAATTATGGAGACACATCTGCATATCATTCTGATAGACTTACAATCCACTGAAGATCACATTGAGTATTGTTGTAAAGGCTTTCCCAC
This sequence comes from Rhazya stricta, assembly GCA_001752375.1. Classification (NCBI taxonomy): domain Eukaryota; kingdom Viridiplantae; phylum Streptophyta; class Magnoliopsida; order Gentianales; family Apocynaceae; genus Rhazya; species Rhazya stricta. The sequence goes on from MEJB01000017.1 coordinate 601,443, forward strand.
CATTTGTTTCATGGTGCCTAACAAGTATGCTAGCATACCAGAGAAGTAATGCCCAAGCACAAAGCAAAAGCCCATATGTAAAGCCAATGCCAACTCCTTTTGCGAACCCACDCCTCTTCCCCAGTCTGAGGGCTTTATGTAGTGGCAAAGAGTATGATTCAGTGGCTTTATCCTCTCCAACAAATGAGTATACAGTACGAACCTGTGAAATAACCTGCTCCAAGACGAGATGAAAGAAAGTCCATCAAAGACYATTAAACAGAATTTAGATTTATCTTCAAGCAGCCAAACATGTTAATCGTATATAGCAACAGAATTTCCCGTTATGCATGAAACGGAAACATGAGAAATTTCTAAGAACAAGTCCGGTGAAAACGACTATGGTAATCTTATCTCCCTATTTCTATCTCACATGCTTAGTTGCATTACGCTGATAATATATACATGACATATTTTACAAAGCCAGAACAATTCTAGGTTAACTCGTTGAGGGATACAACCTCATTCGGTTATCTCAATGCATCTTCTGAATTGAGTTTTCCAAGATATCACCTTCAGAAAAATCTTCTTCTCAMCTCTTTGTCATCTAAATTAGCACCAGCATCTGAATCTATTTAACCAAAAGAAATCCAATTCTGCGGTCTAGTGATGGATACAAGTCATATGAAATGATCTTTTTGCTTACATCTTATTAAATCTTATGGTGTCTTTAACTCCCTTAATATTAAACAACAATTTTGAGATCATGCATGGACATGGTAATAAGCTTCAATTTCAGAGGACAGGAACCTGAATTATGACCTGGRGTCTTAGTYACTGGGGAAAATACTTTAGCATTCACTCTAACCATCCACTTCAGGAGGAGATTACAAAGAAAAATGATATTTCGGTAAAAAGGGTCACTAGCAGAGCTATTCAATAAAGATTCCTTCTGTCCTATCAAGGAAAACAGAGATTACAACAAGAAATCTTAGGGTGGTCTGGGCCGTTTTAGAAGAACCTCTGCATCTSAAGCAGGCAGATAAAAAATATGTCGAACTTTGGTCATACTTCTGGTTGTTGAAGAGAAAACAGATACAAATCATGGGCTATTACTTACCTCTTCAGCAACCTTCCCAGCTTCAGCATATGCAGCCTCGCCTTTCTGACATAAGGTGGACATAATTATTGTATATGCCCCTCCTGCAATAGCTATCAGAGGCACAACAGCTAAGGTGAGAAGCGCAAGCTGCCATACTGAAATAAATCCTACAGCGAACCCCACAAAGAACTGGGAAAGATAACGTAGACTGTGGCCTATCTGCATAGTATTACAGAAGAAGTATGCCCATTAGGTACTAARAAGAAACAGGAACAAGTGATAYCAACAATTATTCTGGATTGCTAATCTTATTTACCTTATCACCAATTYCATCTTGCACCATTATGGCATCGCTTGATATGTGAAAAATTAAATTGCTATCTCTGGCTTCAGTYTCAAAGAAACTAATATTCTTCTTTAGCACTGACTGGAGATATTGCAACCGCAAACGAGCTGTTTGTCTTTCCCCCGTTTGAGCCCAACATGCAACTCCTGGACCAAGAACTTTATTAGGGACTTAACAATGTTCAAAGTGGAAGTGATCTGTTGGCTTTGAAAAGGTAATTMGATGGCAGGAAAAAGAAACAAATTCAAGTATATGGTTAACAAGTACAGTATTGAAGACAAAACATACCAATCCATGCTGATGCAAGAACAATCAAGCCAAGATAAACCAAGTACAGTGCATGCTGCAAAACAAGATTTTGTGAATATCAGTACAGAGCGCCAAGAGCTGAAGCAAAAAGGCCATAAACTAAAAGCCAAAGGGATTCAATTTTTTCTCGTTTCTTAATATATCTGTAGCATCTTGACGTGGGTATACAGCCCTTGTGCGACCATATGCGCACATTTTTTGTACTTCAACAAAAAGTAGACCGAGCGCAGGCTCTATCAATTGCATGACATTAGGTCATACTCAATTCAAATCTATTATTTTCAGGGGAATTTTTTTTTTTTTCTTTCCAAGAAAAGGTTGCACTTAGTGATCCTTGTTAAAGTTCATTCAACTAACTATATCAACAATAAAGATTCAGCAATTTTGAATCCACTGGGTTGCTAACAGAAGGAATGACCAACTGCGTTGATCCTTCCCACTTYGAATATCTAGATACTTGGACTGTTGATTTATTATCCAGTTCAAACTGTGAGTTGAAAGTATATTGAAGCTGCAAATTTACTTGTTCAAGCTCAAGTATGTATCACCTCCATAACTCATACATATATCGAACTCCAACATAATCTACACAATGAAGAACAACTCAACTGTCTAATTATGTATGTTTGCAAGAGAGCAAGACGAGAAACTAGAAATTTAAAAATGTGTAAACTAACCTTGGAAACTTCGGTAGACATTTTAAGAGTGTCTGAATTAAGATGCCCTAAAGAATCAATCATGCGACCAAATAATACAAAGAATACAGGAATAGCAGCACCATGTAAGCATGCACCAGTGCTGCCAAAGAACATCAACAAGTAGTCAACTTTATCTGCAGCAGCAAACAACCCAACAAACGAAACAATTCTTTTCTTTCCTGAACCCGACTCAATTGTCTGATTCTCATCTATTTCAGCATTTTGCTCACCATTCTCCTGAGAAAGCTGAACCTCTCCCATGATAGAACGGAATTATCTAATCTGATTATGATTTTAGAGAAAAAGGCAGGTAACACAAAAGATTGATAAATATTGATCGAAGTGGAGGATGAAAGCATTGTCATGGAGAGCTTGTGGAGGGTAGGAAGTCTTTTGGCGCCAATAAATGATTGGTTTTTGGTTGGCCAACCATTCTTGGCTTATTAACTGCGATGCTTCTTGGGTTCTAGATCTTAAATAGTTAAATTGCAGATGCTATCAACCTTATGCTGCGACCATGGCCTATCACATCTCATAATAAAAGCATTCAAGAAAACTACCTTCGTGCTTGTTTTCTTCTTCCATCAGTATTGGTTCTATGAATCATATTCTCCTCTTGTGGCTAGCATTATGGACCTAATAAATGCTAGGTTATGACTAGTACGATGACTATAAACCTGGGACCATAAGATGATATGGAGTTCTAATGCACTCTGTATCATATATTAATCAGTGATCTGCAAGAGGACAAATATGACAAGGTGTAAAGTTATGTATTAACCATAAGCTGGACATGTCAATCTTCTGCATTACTAGTTTCTTGAATATGAATCCTTGAAATTTGATACAGGGCAGKAGACAATGACATTGCTTGCAAAGCACAATGTACTAGCAATTCTGGCTGTCAAGCTATTTCTGACAAGCACTGTACAGGCCCTCCATGGAAAAATCACCGTTACAACTGCAGTGGATATGCTACTTGAATTCCTGCCATAACTCCAAGTAAGTTTAAAACATTGCATGTGCAATGGTTCAGAGAAGGACGCGCCAAAATAACAAGATTGAAGGCTCAAGATTATGCAAATAAGGAAGTTCCATTAAGACTACGTGGAAGTGTTCTAGTCTTGAAACATTGTTAGCTGGCCGAAAATCAATGAACAGCCGACTAAATCACGTTTCAGTAAAACAGATAGAGACTGAGATTCTTGGTGAAAGGTAATACCTGGGTGAGAAATACTTCTAAGGCACATTTTTTGAGCTGTAGAGAGTCTATGAACTGCTCCCTCCTAGCTGAAAAAAGTGAAAAGAAAAACCGTACTTCCAAAAGGAGAGGTAAAGTATCATGCATCAATGTGACAAAAGACTGAGCAGATGGTAGACCGTAGGTTGAATTTATATAATCTCAACTTTCCAACATTTGTGATAAAACTTCGAGAGATTCATAAAACACAAATTTATATTACAATAATAATTCAATTTGTGAAAAATATTTTACACTAAATTATATACTTGAAGTTTAATTCACATTAAATCTTCTAGTGTTACAGGATGATCTACAGCCTTGGTGTACTATATGTGGACAAAAGCCAATAAAAGAATATAGGTATGTAACCCCTTGCCAAAAGGGGTCCATTATCCATGATCATCTTTAACTCTTTACAGCTAACTTGTGCCCTACAGATGAGTCCGCTGCAATTAAATGATTCAGGTGAACTACAGACCACTGCAATTTAGAAAACACTGCCCGTGAGCCGCCCTAAAAAAGATGACCAAATGGAGCATATACCCTCCAACAGGCAACAGGTATCCAACTTTTCTTCATTTTCTTTTTCCTTCATTTTTATATCCGGCATGCGGATATGGGACAGAGCGAGTTAGGCTAATTAAACGTCACATAATGGGCCTGAGTTCTGAATATTAGCCCGCTAGCTTTGGGCCTTAGCTTTCTCGATTGCGATCATCAGTCAATCTTTTGACCTCTTCTCCTCACCTGAATTTCTCCCTTTACCTGCTCAGAGCTCAGTTTAAACCCTAGACCCTAAACCCAGAGCTCCCTTTCGGCCCTTCCCTCTGGCGCGAAGAATATCGGTGCAATTCCTCAATTTTATTGTTTTATTGAGTTACTGATTGTTAACATGTAAGAATGAATGGAGCATGATTCTATAGGTTCTGTTATCATCTGTTTTAGTTTCTATAGTCGCTGACGAGTATAATTATCATTCATTTTGCAGAAATATTTTCACGAGATATTTTTCAAGATTTTACTGGTTCTTCACTTGCCTGTAATGGCGCATTCCCGTCAACGAGATTTCATGTTCTGCGAAGCTTGTGGAACAATGTTGTCTRACAAGACGCTCAAGTATATTTACTGCCCATGTTGCAAAGCCAAGAAACGTCTAAAAGGTCTATCCTCCTTCAGTTTCGGTGGATATGATGAATAATTATGAATTTTCTTCGTTTCATTACTATTTGTCTGTTGATATGACACCTTCTTTTCTTTCTTTTCTTTTTTTTTTTTAAAATTTGGTTTTTCCCTCTTCTTTTAGCTCTCATAGGGCTTGGGCAGATTCTCTTTAGGATAAATTTGCTTGGGTGGATTTGTAAGTATAAATTGGCATGATACTGTCTATTTGTAGTGCAGGGATGACACCCTGCACATGATAGCTTATACATACTTGTGAGTTGATGCCTTTATCAATTCCAGGGACGAAGTAAGCAAAGTCCTTAAATTCGGAATTCTTTTTTAAAAATCATTAACCATGTGTTAGTTTTATCTTGTTTATATTTTAATGTTTGTTGAACTTTTGTTGTTTGATTTTTATTAGAATGCTTATTGCAGTAGCACATGTTTTATAATTTGTACTTTGCTTTGTTTTCTAAGGGGTTGGTATTCTACTTATTGATTGGAGGATTTTTTTGGTGATCTGTTTCTAGATATTGAAGGAAGAGAGATTCGTTATACTATTACAGCTGAGGTAAAGTCTTCTGTTGCTATTTTGAAGATACTCTTGTAGTACTTTAGTATTTTCTGCACCAGGAAAAAAATTGTGGCACTCAGAAATATTATGCTATATTCAGGTGGATATAGCTTTTACACGATCAAAGGTTTRACCTTGATTCATGACTAACATAGCTGTCTAAGTTCAAGTTGTTCATTATAATGTCTYCTGCAGCTGCTGGTGCTTAATCTTAGACTTAGTGGTTCTAAATTAATGATTCTGTGTCTCAAATCGGATCAGCAGGAAAGAAAAATGTCATGGTATATGAWCGAGATTCACCTAAATGAACAGAAGACCTGAATCCATGTCTTTTTGGAGTGAAACACACATCATATCTCACTTTAAGAAATTTTCTGACTCCATGTCTGCGTTCATCTATCTTATCTTTTCAGTGGAAATATATAGGAAGGGTCTAAAGTTTATGTTTTCCAGCTAAGACTGAAATCAAGTGGCATACTCAATCTTGTGACAGCTAGACATCCCAGCACTAACCATTGTTTTTGGTAGAATCTACAGTATCTTGCTGTCTGATCTTAGTTCTTGGCTTCSTCCACCGTGCCTCCTCGACTTGACCCTTTTATTGTCCCTTTCATATCTAACAAAAATTGGTAATATATTAATTTCCTCACAATTTCTGTTTGACTTCTACATGGTTGAATTATATATATTCATCTACTTTTGAAACTTTTTTTCGTTCCTTTCTTGACAGTTGCCATCCTTGAACCCATATTTCAATTTTTTGACAGGATATTCAAAGGGAGCTAGGCATATCCCCCTCATTTGATGATTTTGAAGTAGAAAAGGAATCAAAGCAAATGGTAGTGTTGTTGTTTGGACTTTGCAATATAAATTCCATGTTGCTATTTTGCCTTGGTATCTAATCTGCAGTTATACTTGTTGGATTTTGGCTTATAGGARTACAATGCCAAATGTAAAACTTGTCAGCACGTGGGCATGTCTTATGTTACCATGCAGGTAATTCCTCATTTGTTATTCAGATTGGATTTTATGTTTGTAATGTCTTTCCTGATCGGTTTATGGTTATCTCTTTCCCTTTTYTTTTCAACAGACAAGATCTGCTGATGAAGGGCAGACTATCTTCTATACCTGCCCAAAGTGCGGAAGCAAACAAACAGAGAATTCATAAAAAATTTTGAAGACAATCTCACTGGTTGGAATTTTTTCCCCCGAGGTCAGAAAGGAAAAGAGTAGAGGAATCAAGCTGCGTCTTCAACTATCGATGCTATTCCTCATAGACATTAAGAACCTTTGGTGGATGGACCGGTTTCTGCTTGGAGTYGCTTGTTGTCAAAATCCTCTTGTTCTGAATTCCATAAGGGAATGTGTATTTATAAAAGAAACGTGAACCTATCAGAATTTCTTGATTATCGTGCAAGTGTTTTGATTGWCTTGGGATTGCTTGTTCATTAATATAATTTGCACCTGCAAATACCAAGGATGCTAGAAATGATCAAAGCAACTACGTTTCAGATTACATACTATTAATGCTCTTAAGAGAAAAATCAAAAGCAACAAAGCAACAACTATGGTATACATATTTGTGCACCCCATTTCCAAAAACATAGGTGGTGATCACAAAAGGTACAAAAACTAGAATGAAACTACATAAGAGGGAATTTTGACAAAGCATAACCATCCTTGTATGCTTTTTATTTACATCCCCCTGAAACAACTACTGATTATGAGTAGTTATCGGAGTCGAAGAAGGCGTCGAAGATTGTCTGTTGCTCCGGCGTCTATTCCAGCAACCTCGACTTTGCAGCTCAGCTTTGACCTCAATGAAAAAGTGGGCAAAGGCAAGCTGCTTGGTGGAGGAGAGACCGTGAACGCCACAGATCCTGAAAACTCACCAACCTGATCTTTCATGGAGGCTTTAAGAGAGATAGAAGTATTAGTATCAATAGTGTTACTACCTGATAATGATAAAGTRAAGATCTTTGGAACATTCTTGGGAAGATCCTTTGGGTCCGGACCCAATGGTTTAGTAGATGAACTAGGAATACCCTCAGGCTGTAGGGATACTTTTGCAACCGTATGTACTGGTTTCAACTTTTCTTCCTTTTTGGGACTGCTAGTTTGTGGTTTTGATTTTTTGGGCGTAAGAGATGAGTCTCGAGTTCGGTTATTGATGTTGGCTTTTATGTTGGTAGGAGGGCAGGAAAGTCCTCTGACTCGAGGCTGGATATTGATGTGCTGAGGTTTAGAGATGGGGAGAGGGAGAAGAGGAGGCTGTTGTTGCACTGAACACGGAGGGTAGGAGCGGGAAACATAAGGGGGYGGAGCTTGAATTATACCAGCGTGTAAGCTTAATGGAGCAAAGTTCTCAGAGGTCCTTGAAATCAAAGAACGACGTATGCCTTTCTTGGGAGTCCTGATCTGCGATTTGTAGGGAGAGATTGGTTGATCTGGGGAAGAATATTGTAGCAGTACTGCTTCCATGGCAGATATATATAAATGGATGTATGATTCTCCTAGATCAAAAGTTTCAAAATTTTATAGCAAAATGAGGTGATGATCTCAAACAAATACTGATCAATACCCCAGAGATTTCTTGCAGAGCTAGCTAACCAAATAAGAACAGGTAAAACTTCAGCTACAAAGGATTACAAGAATTTACAGAAACCAGTATACAAACTAAAGAGTCACAAACAATTAACCATTCAAGATCGAAACTTTGGTATATATGTATGTATATATAATGAATATAGACATATAGAGCAGAAGAAGAAGAAGAAGAAGAAGAGATCCTAATTTGAAGAACCCAGAAGAGGGGGTCTAACTGCGATTCCAAGAAAGCAACTCAAGAATAATCTCATAGAAACAGGACCTCCTTATATAGAAGAACAGATCAACGGCTACTTTATTTTATTAAAGTTGGCATTTTTTTTTAGTATTTAGATATTAAAATAATGAGTATATGAAAGTATTTTCATCCTAATATGCCGACAACAGTAGCGGACTGCCGCCCATCGATAGAAATGGACTCCCCAGTAGAAGACCAGTTATACGTTCTCAGGATRCTGTAGGGCGGCAACCGCCAATTTGATGTGGACCGTACGATTCTATTAATCCGRTGAGCTGATTATTACCGTTGATGTTCTTGTCCCCATGTTCCCCGATATTCTCCGTGACCCGAATGGCACTTCAACAAATCCTGGCCATACACGTCCTAATGACCTCACGTGCAGGAAACCTACAAATCGGGTTGGCCCAGAAAATACTGAAATTACGAAATTACCTCCACCTTTGATGTTATTGCAGACAAGTATTTTTTAGTTGTGGAATTTACAATTATATATATATATATATACGACTTGAAGTGATCAAACTTGATTAGTGTAAATACTTCGACACTTTCATTCCTTAAGAAAAGTACTAATTTGTCCAGTATTTACCCCTACAAATGGCCGATTCAGTGCGATACAGATTAGTCTGAACGTGATATATGTTGAAAGATGCCTTTCTTAAAATATATACAATGATAAATAGATAATTTGATCACTTGTAATTTAAAAAGATTTAWACTTAACTTGAAATGAATTCTTTTTTCTTTTATTTTTTATAGAAAACAAAATAAAAAATAAAAAATATAAAGAGTTGAAGAAGGTGGGCAAGCTAAGAAACAATTGAACCACGTGAAGAGTGGAAAAAAGGTATAAAAATTGCAACCGAAAGTGTAAGTTTTCTTCCTCACTTCCCTACGCCATGCAATTCATACTCACTCATGGAAGCTATGATTAGTTATTTCTTAATTTTTATAATACTATAATAATTACATTATATTATGTATTTATTTTAAAAATCATATTGCGTATAACGATTGAATATTTATATGGCCGATTTTTTTTTTTTTTTTTGGCAGTTTGCAGTTTTTGTCAATGTTAAGAGTTTCTGTTGTCCATCAATGGACAAAAATCTCATGCTATCTCTCCCCATCTTCACCACTAACCTAGTAGTAAGCATCAAGATGGTCCTCTCGGGATTCTTGTACTCCTTAAAGAAGCTGCAGACCATTTGAGACCATTTATGATCCATGCTAGAATCTATTACCTCGTATGAAAGGGTCTTTCATAAGGTGCATAAAACGAGTATARACCTTTTAGGGTAAGGATTCCAATTAAATAACTAATCAAGATCATGATTCACAAGAGTGTAAAAGGAACTTCTGCAAATAGGAAAGAAATGCKTTGAAGCATCCTCCACCTGTTGCATTAATTGGATACCAGACCACAAATCAAAATATATAAACATTGTGGGTTGAAGATGAATGTGATCTCAGAGTTGGGGCACCGACCATTTGATTAAAGACCACGTCCCTTTTAATGTGATGCAATTTCATCATTAAAATATACCTAAGTTGCCCAATCCCATAATGAAGGTCTGCTTTATTGACCAATATCTTTAGTACTTGATCATCTTAAGAGCTTGAGAAATATTAGTTGTTGGGGGGCACATTACATGATTGAGTTRCCCCTAGGATGTGGTGAAAACGTTTCAATTTCACTACATTTGACTAAGATCACATGTAGCAAGAACATGTTTCATCAATTTCAGAAAGAAGTCGGCTACAAAAGACTTACCATATTCAATGCCTCTCCATTGATCCCATCTCAATCAAATAATGACTTATATAAAGGCTGACACACGTGATAAACAAATTTTTCATCTCCCTTAAAATGTTAGAAAGGTCAAAGATTCGAATCACTTCAGAATAATCAATATCATATGATTAAACGAATATCTCCGCACYTATTTAACTAATCGAATAAAAAATACTCGCTCAGTAATATTAAAAGAAAAGGATGTGATRCATAAATTAACTAAATATCTTGTTGAATTGGATATACTATTTGACTTAGTAAGTATGCGTGTTGGAACTTAAGGATTTGGTCACTTTTGCTGATCACTAGGGGCTCTTTTCACTGGTGAACCCAAATAGGTCATMCTAGAATAGTTTGAAATTGTCCAATGGTTTAAAGAATATCATTATTATTGGTTTGGTCTCGAGCCTCCAAATAGAATTAGTCTACATACCATTAAGGGTCCTCTAAGAAAACTAAAGTTAATACTGTATTGAAGATTAAAGTTTGGTAAAAAGTTGAATATTTAATACTGAGATTTATTAGAATGATTGATAATCAATTTAGTAACAATTTGAATTAATACGGTCGATTTTATAATTTTTGTCCTCTTTTAATTTTTTGAAATTTTATAAGTTTTTCAAAGATTCATAAATAAATAAATTTTCTTGAACATAAATAAACAAATACAATATAATTTAGTATATACATTTGTGAATTCCATTTGACAAATTCGAGCTCAATTTATATTGGTGAGTAGCCTGGAAGAAAAAATATTGGAGAAAATATTAGAACGGACTCTTAAAAGCCCACCAAATATCAACTAAATCAAAGCGGATGACTAAACTTATCTTGTCCATATCAGAATGGACTCTTAAAAGCCCACCAAATTCCAGCTTTAGAATAGATTTTTCAGGTCCAATCTGCTAAGCCCAATACAAAGCCCATTTGGAAACAACACCGTCCCGGTTGGAGATCCATTTCGTCTGGAATCTTTGTTCTTCTGGATCATTGCAAGTTCTTAAATAGAAAGCTTACAAGAATTATCAAGTTGATTTTTTTTTTGTTCTTTTTGAGGAAACCATCTCTCTAGGCCCTTTTCTTTTTCTTAAATTATAGTTAATGTGACAAAGACTTGTGTATCTAAAATAAGACAAACTTACCTTGATCAGAAAAGTCATTGAACAATAATCCAAATCCCAAATGATGCGTCAGACAACCAAAAATGGAATCGAATCATTATTTTCAAGAAAAGTTTAATCCAGAAATGTTTCATGGAGATACTTTAGTAGATACTTGTGGTTCATCTTGTCCAATGAAACAGATGATATTTTTCCATATTTGGCCCAATCTATACCTACATTAGAAGAAAAGCCATCAAAACTTTACCGACAAGTATGTGATCGCCCCACCACAGGCGCTTGAATAATTCTTGCAAAGCCGTTATGCGTGGATCAAATGTGTTGTCCAATGCAAGATGGGGCAAGCATTAATGTTGTTCTTTTATTGCGCTCCAGATATTGATTATGATACCATCCTTACAGTTTTCCCTTCCTGAAGAGTAGTAACGTAACTCCTATTGTACCAAGACGAATGGGTTCTTTTGGTTAACTTTCTGTCAGTTTTGCTAAAAGCTTCATGACCAGAATTGTCGATTGATAATCGGAGACAGAGAGTTTATTGACCATATAGACTTGTGTTGCCATGCTAGTGATGAAAGCTTGAGGCTTTTCTGTGTTTTCTTCTTCTGGGGTGGTTCAATTCTTGCTAGGCATCTGAAGTGATCTGAAGGAAGATTAGTTATGGGCATAATAAGCACTATTCTGGGTGCCTTTGGGTTCGGAATTGGGGTCACAATTGGGCTTGTGATCGGATACTATCTCTTCATCTACTTCCAACCAACTGATGTAAAGGTTAGTTTTTCDTTTTTCCTGGCTTTATTTACCCCTCTTATTTTCTGCAAATGCATGCTCACATGCACTTCCTGTTTCATCTCTTGTTATTTATTGTTTACTGTATCGTTATTTTCTTTTCTTATTATTCTCTTTTCATTTTCAAAATTTGTGGGAATTTATTTGGACGAGTTGTGGTTGACTGGTTGTTAAAGTTGCTATATACTGGACTAATTTCATGCAGAGCTTGAAATTTTTCGAAGAAATATCAAGTTTTTCCATGATACAGTTATGCAATTTGAGAAGAATATTAGTTCCTTTGATCTATTGGAAGAATGCTAGCTTTTTTCTCAATTCAATGCTATTTAGTGTACATCAGCAAGGCTTRCCACTATTTGTTATTTAGGCATGAATCTTCCTGTGCGTTTTACGATGAGGAAATTTAAGTGGTAAAAGATCCATGAATGTGGTTAAATGGAACTACTGACTTTTGCCTAACTCAAGAACGATGCATGTGAAGTTGTATGATATATGATGCCHCCTATCTTCGTTTATTTCTCCTCAAGAAGTCAATTTCCCATCAGAGGCTTGATGGAGAGAATGTATCTCCTATATCACCTTGGAGTGATCTTGTGCAAAAATGAGATGACTTTGATACTTGAAAGGTTAATAATTCCCTTGATTATGTTACTTCTCCAAAATGAAAATATTTTTGTCAATGCAGTTCTATTGGCGTGATTGAGCAGAGCAATCATATGACATATTTAACCATGAAAATTCATGTCTTAAAAAACATTAGGGCTTTCCAAGACTAGTTCTGGCTTTTGAGACTTATTGGTTTATTTTCAAGTTCTTCATTTTCCTATGGCATTTGRACTAATTCATAGCAGCCAGAAGAAATCACAGGTCGGCCTTCTTTTCTTCTCRGGCATCCTGTTTAGGGGAAGGTATTTCACTCCTTTGTAGCTTTCTAAATGCAAAGGACTATATGGGAATGTATTCTATTGCTCAAGAATTCTGGTTCTCTTATTCGTGAGATTTTAAGTCTTTTGCCTTTCTCTCTTTCTTTTTTCCCACCAACTGGAGACTATCTGAAGATTCTGAGGTTTGTAGGTGAATACTGCCAGTGTAGTTTGCCAGTTATCTTACATCCAATCATATGTTACTTTTTTTTCCTCCAAAACTGAAGAGCCAAAAACGAATCTGCTCTCAGGGTCTTTGGTTGTTGTTAGGACACCAGATAATATCCTTCAATACTTTTTATATTTTTTCATTTTTTTTAACTATCTATTCTCTCGCTAAACAAACATATCGTTCTGATATTTTTGCTAGATTGATAAAGCATCTATTACTTGCAAGCTTCAAAGAATCTTATYTCTTAAACTGTACACTGGTCGCTCATAAAATTCTGATCTTTTACTAATTTCAAGCACGGTCTTGTAATGTAATGAGTATGTTATCCTTTGAACTGGATTTTATGTTGTTCAGAATCCAGATATTCATCCTTTGGCCCAGCAAGATACTGTAGATCTCCGTAAACTGCTACCAGAGATACCTATGTGGGTAAAATGTCCGGATTATGATCGAGTAGGTTACTGCTTGTTCCCTTTATTATATTACATACTTGCCTTGTAGCATGGTCCAAAGGCTACCATCTTCAGTCTTCTTTTGGCATTCTGCATGCTGACCAATTTCATCCTATAACTATATATTCCAGATGGATTGGCTTAACAAGTTCATCGAGAGTATGTGGCCTTACTTGGATCAGGTTTGTCTGTGCTTCTATTTTTTCTATATGACTTTAAATTTGGTACTTTTGGAGACTGAATATTGATGATAAACATCCATAGGCAATCTGCACCACTGCTAAGAAAATAGCTGAGCCAATCATCGCTGAGCAAATTCCCAAATACAAAATTGAATCTGTTGAATTTGAAGCACTTACCTTGGGCTGCCTCCCTCCAACTTTTCAAGGTTAGCTGCTCATTCTTTTTCTCCTCATTAAATGGGAAACATACGACTTGTTGCTTGGCGTTCTGATTTGGCTTGCTGAAATCAAATTATGCTATGTGCTTTCTTGTCAAACATAATTTTATCTGGGTGATTTTTTTCAGAGGCTGGTAAACAAAAGTAATTTATCTACAGTGCCATTAATGGAACACTGAAAAGCTTAGCTCTGAAGTCCACGGAAGTGCTTTTCTTGCCCTCCATATTCCAAGGATAAAATTTCAGAAGARTGGTGAACKCTGTCAGGATAATTGGTTTACCAACAAATTTACATGTATTCTATCATATTGAGCTACGTAATATGTATGATGATCCTTCATCATCATGATCAGTAACAGTTCTTGCCTTCTATCTATGGTTTGATTTCCTATAACTATTATCCTAGTTTTTGGAAAAAACATTGAGCACCCTAAGAATCCTAAAAAGACTAAAGTTCCACAGGAAGTTTCCAGTCTATTGCAAAATATGACTACAAAAACAAAAACCTAATACTCAGTCCCAAAAGGGAAGGTGACAGATATACAAAGAATACCTAAGGCAAGTTCAACATTTTTTAGGTTATCTTATCAAAATGCAGGGTCACCAAATAGTTATAGAGAACCTAATTCTCAGCCTTCTTTTATAGTGTCTATCATTTTGGTTATCGCCTTCAAATAATTAAAATATAATGCCTCCTTACTAAGCTTTCCACATCAGTGCAGGCATGAAAGTCTACAGTACGGAGGAGAAAGAGTTGATCATGGAACCAATCTTGAAATGGGCTGGTAATCCCAACATAATTGTTTCTGTTAAGGCCTTCGGATTGCGAGCCACTGTTCAGGTATTTGATCAATTTTTTTTGTTTTCTTAAAGGAGGAAGTTGTAGATTTCGTGTTGCCTAATGTTATCAAAGTTGATTCACTCGAGGTTATACCAAATTTCTTTCAATGTTTCCATGACCTAGAAACCTGATCTTTTTTCCCAATTAATTGTTTTGGCAATTTTAGGTGCTTGACTTGCAAGTATTTGCTTGCCCACGCATCACGCTGAAACCACTTGTTCCAACGTTCCCTTGRTTCTGCAACATATTTGTTTCACTCATGGAGAAGGTAAGTGTAGATGTGACTTAATTTGCTTTGATTTTTGTGTTTGGAAAATATTTATCTTATATCAGTGGGGGGAATAGTTCATTGACTGTGCAACACTTGAAGCAAAATACCACATGGATTATATTGTGTCTCGAATGAAATATTTTGACTTTAGAGTAAAATATAATGTGATTTTCAATTTTTCAGATGTTCCCTGAATTATGGAATTGTTTGTTTCAGAGATCTCTGATTTCCTTTTTGTTTGTTCCTTTTCTTCCCTCATATGCAGCCTCATGTCGACTTTGGACTGAAGCTATTGGGAGCTGATGCTATGTCCATTCCCGGCCTATATAGGTTTGTTCAGGTACAAATATTGTCTGCATTTCATCTTTCCAAATGCATTTTCTCCTTCATTAACAAAGCTGTTGGGAAATTTTGAACCATAATCATGACAGGAAGTTTGAGGAAGTAGATAAAGTTGGGCGCCAATATATACATCAAAAAGCAAGTTGGATTAGTTGATCTTCAACTTAGGTTGATGTGTTTGGTACTGGGGCATTGCTAGCATTCGTGGTTTTTTTAACATCATTCCTTTTCTCAGGAGCGCTGCTGCATCTTTTTGTAGCCTAATCATTTCATGATGCAGTATATTGTTGAGTTCCTCAACATTACACAGCTTGGTCTGCTTCAGTTTTTCATTCTCTACGCCCTTTCATCCTCCCTTGATCCCACCCTCTGGCTATTTGCATTGTGTTACTTACCTCTGCTTGTGATTCAATTAGAGTTCTTTGTTGTTGCTGCACTATACTCAAAGTTCCATGAATACCTGAGATAACAATAGTATAACTTCTTCTATGACATCACCCTGCTCATTTTATTTCCTTTTCGAATGTCACTTGCTTTTTGAGCTTCTGGTAGAACCATATTTAAACCAACATGTTTTGAAAGTCAGTCCATCTTCATTTTCTTTGATTTGGTAAAGAAAATTGTTTATACTCCAGGAGCTTATTAAAGACCAAGTTGCAACTATGTATCTATGGCCAAAGACACTTGAAGTACAGATATTGGATCCTGCAAAGTAAGTCATATGGGTGTTCTCGGACTTCCATTTCAACACGTTTCAGTATAGTCATTCTGACTGGTATGCATATTGGCAATACTTGTAGAGCAATGAAACGACCAGTGGGAATCCTTAATGTGAAGGTGGTGAAAGCAATGAAGCTTAAGAAAAAAGATATTTTAGGGGCTTCAGATCCTTACGTGAAGCTAAAACTTTCTGAAGACACTCTTCCATCAAAGAAAACAACTGTGAGGCACAAAAACCTGAACCCTGAGTGGAATGAAGAATTTAGTTTTTCTGTGAAGGATCCCCAATCTCAAGTCTTGGATATTTCTATCTACGACTGGGAACAGGTATCATACTCTAAATCAATTTCCTATGTGCTATGACTTCCCTTGCGAATAATGGAGTTCTCCGACATGTTACATGCTTCTCCCTTTTATACTTCGCCAATTGAACTGAAAAAACTAAGTAGGTCTTCGTGTAGTTAAAGAGAAAATTTGTTCTATTATCTTCCTTGTTTCTCCATTATTCGTGTATCTTAAGCCATGTTCACTTTATCTAGGTTGGTACTCATGACAAGATGGGTGTGAATGTTGTCCCATTACACGAGCTTACACCTGAGGAGCCAAAAGTTTTTACACTTGATCTTTTAAAAACTTTGAACCCAAATGATGTTCAAAATGAAAAGTCCCGTGGGCAGATAGTTCTTGAGATGATGTACAAACCTTTTTCGGAGGATGAGATGCCAGACAATATTGAAGCTGCAAATGAGGTACAAAAGGCTCCTGAAGGAACTCCCAATGGCGGCGGTCTGCTTGTCGTAATTGTCCATGAAGCTCAAGATCTGGAAGGGAAACACCATCTAAATCCGTCCGCACGTTTAATTTTCAGAGGGGAGGAGAGAAAAACCAAGGTAAGTTGTTTATGTTTGATGGTGAAARTTGGACTGCTATTAAAGGAAYCTTTTGGCACCAGAAGACAAAATCATTTATCAACTTCATTTGCTGATTGACAATTTGTGAGGATGACTAGAATAGATTGAGATAGCATGCTGCTATTACTCTTGCCATGATTTGTAGTTCATTTCATTTGGAGAACAACACAGGGGGAGGAAAAAAAAAAAAAAAAAAAAAAAAAAAAAAAAAAAAAAAAGAAGAAATGGGGAGGCAGTATTGTCTAGCGATTACTCATTTCCTAATTCAACTAAAGTTCAACTAAAGGCTTCATATTGGTTTCACTGATGTTCTTTTAACTCTTTGAGATTGCACTGTTAATATAACTCTTAACATTTGCTTCTTTTTCCCAACATTTGTCAGCCTGTGAAAAAAAATAGAGATCCGAGATGGGAAGAGGAGTTTCAGTTTATGCTGGATGAGCCACCCACGAATGACAGGATTCATGTGGAAGTTGTTAGTATTTCATCAAGAATGGGTCTACTGCACCCCAAGGTATTCATTATTGTTCTTATCATGAACATCCCTAACTAACACCAGTACCTCTATTAAATAAAAGTTACCGGATCAAATAGTAAATAGCAACCATATATGTTGGCAATTTCCCTCCTGGTCGAATTTTGAATCCCCCATTGAAACGAGTTCTCTTGAATTTGCACTGTCCAGAGTACAATTTTTAAGTTTTTGCCTCTACACTCTGGGATGATCTGTTTCCATTCAACAATTGCAAATGCTAATTTCAGGAGTTCAAACAACTTAATTGTGTTTCTAATTTTCATTCTAGGAAACTCTTGGTTATGTGGATATATATCTTGCGGATGTTGTGTCCAATAAACGAATCAATGAGAGATACCATCTTATTGACTCAAAGAATGGTCGTATCCAGATTGAATTACAATGGAGAACTGCTTCAGTTTGAAGTGTCAAAATATTGCTCTTCACAGGCTGAATTTGCTGAACTGTTCATGTCAAAGTTGAATGCATACCTAGAATATCTTGGTTCTGTAGGTATGTCTATTTTCTTTCATAGTCTTTTCCTCCATGCATATTCATTTCCATTTGTACTTCAGCGAATAAATGTACAGCTCTCATTGGTTTATAAACAAGTTTCCTTGAATTTAAGTTTCTTGTCGTTGGTTCTAGGTATTGATTTTAGTTTTTGGTACACCTTAGGAAATACAAATAATAAGAACCTTTAGGTTAGCCATGTTAATATGTCCGATACATAAGGAGCGGGCATGCTTTCTTTGAGAGKATGCCTTATGCACTGGACTTCGGCGGAGGTCATCCCGGGAGTTTTGAGAGCAAACCATTTTTCCAAATTCCTTTTTGGACATGGCAGGCTGCAATATGGTGCAATAGCCCAAAAGAAAGACAACTTCAGAATATGGAGCTCAACAGCASCAGRAGACTAGGCTCTAGCTGGGCTAACTATGAGGTACAATGGAAAGGATTTTCAAGATTCTCAGGATTAAAGCCAAACTTTTGGCATGGATTATGTGACCACCTTTTCCTCCCCTGCCCATTGCCAATTTCCAATCCAATCTGATTGACGTCAGTAATGCCATCATTGCAGAAAGAACGGAAGGGGATTAATTGCAAACCGAGCTCCTGCACTTGTCATGTCTATCCATCATAATCATCATATCATCGTTATCATCCTCCATAMCATTTTCTATCAGATCAGTCWGCCTTCTACCTGATGAAAAGGTTGCTGCCTTTACTGGCTCTTACTAAATCCAGTGAAACTGGGCATCATTGCTACGCCTTAAGGTCTCTCTCTGCTCCTCCTTCCATCTCCCTAAGGGCTCCATTTGTCCTCGACCATATTTCTAAGGATTATTTTGTGGCTTACAAGTSAATCAAACCTCTGAAGATTAGTAACAWGTTACTAGTTCAACCGATAACTTCAATGATCAATCAAGAATAAGATCGGMAGTAATAGATTCTAACCTTTGTACATTAATCAACGATGAACATGAGTACACGATGAGACAGCGAACTGGGGTTTTGTTGCAATCTTTATTCGTCATATCACTCTCTAAAGATTCTAATTTTGTTGCAAATTTCACCCACTGAGACTGAAAAGCTGGGAATATGAATTTGTTCCCTCCCTCAGTGGATTAGTGTTGGAGCAATGGGGGAATAAATGCTGCCTTTTTCTTCACAACTTCTGCGGCTTCCAAATTCTCTTTAATAATAATAATCCTACAAAAGGAAGAATTGTTGGTCTCTCATGAACTATTTCCATTCATTCAYCTATACTTATATACTAGGCATAAAGTCGTACGCAAAGTCTGCTTTATTCGACAGTTGAAATATAGCAGTATCTGCATTTTTATAACTAATACCAAGTCCACTCTTGGGTTCCATTCCATTAACAAGGGCTCAAATTAATCCATTTTCGTAATGGAGTTTGGTATTATTACTTATTGTTTTGAAACGCATAAAAAGTTCGATTATTTTAAATTTAAGTTAGGTAAGATTTTATTTTTAAATAATATTTTATCTACAATAACATAAACAAAGAAAGCGATAGTCCTCGAAGGTTTTTTAAATTACATTTTAATCCCTACAAACTTTGTTTGTCAAGAAATTTATGATATATGTCATTGGGGAGTCTTCTCAAATTTGAAATATCTGATTCTGTCATTATTTGTTATTAAAACGTCTTTACTCAATTATATACGTATAGTATTCAATTAGTGAATTCGTCGAGATTATTATTTCTTATTGAATTACCTTATTAAATAGGTATTGTTGATTGTTTTAACATAGTATCGTACTATTACTTTGGTGAATAATCGTTTGAATATTTCAATATAGTACCAAAAACATAGAATATAATGTTATAAATAAAAATTAAACTTGAAATCTCATTTTAATTTAATAATTTATTTATCAATTATTTTAAGCTCAATGTTATGTTTTAAACTTAAAGAAAACAGTCCCCACATGGCGGATGGATTGAGGTATAAAACAAAAAAAATGTACTAAAGTGTAATCAAGTATTTGAGAGTGGGCCCAAGATGAGAGGTTGGAAATCTAGAAAAGAAGACAAGGAGAGTGGANAAATGTACTAAAGTGTAATTAAGTATTTGAGAGTGGGCCCAAGATGAGAGGTTGGAAATCTAGAAAAGAAGACAAGGAGAGTGGACTTCTAAAACAAAGCCAAAATGGAGTCAGAAGAGAAAGGTGTGTCCGTTTGGGAAAAGACACGGACGGTCTTTGCTCGGCCCTATGGGCCCCAGAACTCTAGCCATGTACAAACAACATGGACGCATTAAATCCTCTTTGACCCGCTGGTGCTATTGTTCTACTAAATACGACTTCGTTTTAAGCACAGAACCCTGCCACGTCATTATCCAACTGGCACCTCTGACACTTGGCAGATCGCCAGTTAGAAGAACTTTATCATCTTCTCGGCCCGCCCTGTCAATCACGGCCGTCAACTTTCCTCTCCTTTTCTGAGTTTCTCTKTMTTCAGCCTCTACTCTATAGTCTAAGAGATCATCATTGATCTTTGTCTTTGTTAATCACTCCCCATGCAAACTCCCTTACATATTCAATTTCTTTTATGCAGTTGATTTGGATGGTTCTTTATTTTTATTTTTTTAAAATTTATTGAGCCAATTCGGTGTAAATGAAGATTAATCTGAACAGAATAGGTGTACAAAGGAAGTTTTCCAAGTGAAGTTAAATCGCTTTAATAAAAATAATGTAAAAGATTGGTAATTTTAATTAAGATTTGTTTATTGAGACATATATAATATATTTAAAGAAATGGAACCTGCAATTCTGGATTCTATAGCACTCGCACTACTTATTGCAGTGGCCTATGCCTATCCCATACGTTCAATCTGAGTTTCTGAGAGAAGGAAGAAAGACAGAAGAAGATGAGAAAATTCGCTAGAAACCATCTTCAACTTCTTCTTCTTGTTRTTGTTGGTACTTCACTGTATTTCTCGAGCACCATTGTTCATGCATACTCAGACCTTGATGCACTTTTGAGTCTCAAAGCATCCATGCTAGGACCAAACGGCAGCGGACTTCATGACTGGGTAGATGACAGTTCATCATCGCCGTCCTCCGCTGTCCACTGCTCGTTCTCTGGAGTTACATGCGATGAAAATTTGAGGGTAACGTCGTTGAACATCTCCCAAGTTCCTCTCTTGGGTACCATTCCSCGGGAGATAGGGGTGTTGGATGCTCTTGTCAACCTTACTCTGGTTTGGACKAATCTCACCGGTGCGCTTCCGGTGGAAATGTCCAAATTGGCTTCTCTAAAATTTGTTAATCTCTCGAACAACAATTTTGGTGGCGTTTTTCCTGGGGAGATTGTGATGAAGATGACGAACCTGGAATCCTTCGACGTTTATAACAATAATTTCACCGGGCCGCTGCCTACAGAGTTCGTCGGGCTTACTAAACTCAGAGCGCTTCACCTCGGAGGGAACTACTTTGACGGTGAAATCCCTGAAGCTTACTCTGAGTTCGAGAACCTTGAGGTTTTATCTTTGATCGGAAATGCACTCACCGGAAAGATCCCCTCCAGTTTGGCTCGGCTTCCCAAGCTTCAAGAGCTGTATCTTGGCTACTACAATGAATATGAGGGCGGAATTCCGCCGGAGCTAGGCTCATTGAGCACACTGCGCCTTCTTGACCTCGGCGGCTGTAAACTGACGGGTAAAATTCCCCCTTCGCTGGGGAGCTTAAAATTCTTGCACACTTTATTTCTCCAGCAGAATAATCTCACGGGTCAGCTGCCACCGGAGCTTTCCGGTTTGGTAAGCCTGATGTCGCTGGATGTTTCCTTCAACAACCTTACGGGTGAAATACCAGCGGAATTTTCTCAGTTAAGGAACCTGACCCTGATAAGTTTGTTCAACAACCGATTTTTCGGTCCTATTCCGTCATTCATAGGTGATCTTCCCAACCTTGAAAAGTTACAGGTTTGGGAAAACAATTTTACCTTTGAATTGCCCAAAAACCTCGGGAAGAATGGGAGATTAGATACTCTTGATATTGCTTCGAACCGTATCACGGGAACGATACCAAGGGAGCTGTGCAAAGTAGGGAGACTGAGTTCTTTGATTTTAATGCAAAACAAATTATTCGGTCCTATTCCTGAAGAGCTCGGGGAATGCAAGTCCTTGACTAAAATTCGAGCCAACAATAATTTCCTGAATGGATCCATTCCTGCAGGAATCTTCAATTTGCCTTTGCTGGACATGCTTGAGCTTGGCGATAACTACTTCACTGGTGGGCTTCCTACAGAGATGTCAAGTAATTCCATTGGAAGTCTCGTTCTTTCGAACAATAGGATCACCGGAAAAATCCCTCCAGCTATTGGAAATCTGGGGAAGCTGCAGGTTCTCAGCCTTGATATGAACAGGTTATCCGGTGAGATTCCGAGTGAAGTATCTCACCTAAAGAAACTTATAAAGCTGGATATCAGTGGCAACGGCTTAACAGGTGAAATCCCCGCTTCCATTGCTAACTGTGCGAAATTAACCTCAATTGATTTGAGCCAAAACAAATTGAGTGGTGCAATTCCAAGAGATATATCAGATCTCAAGGTCTTGAATGCCCTCAACTTGTCAAGAAATGAACTAACTGGTGAAATTCCTGGTGAACTTGGTTCAATGAGTTTGACCGCTCTGGATCTTTCATTTAACGATTTTACCGGCAGAAGACCCACCGATGGGATGTTGAAATTTATAGGAGATGGTGCTTTTACTGGAAATCCCAACCTCTGCCCGCCTCACATTCAAATTTGTCCTTCAGCACGCTCTCAGAAAGGAGGTCCTACGACTATCAGCACATCCAAAATTATAATTGTAGTGATCATTGTAGCRACTTTGGTATCGCTCTTTGCTGTCACTTGGACCGGGATTAGGAAGAGGAAATATGAGCAGTCAAAGGCTTGGAAGCTCACAGCATTCCAAAAGCTCGACTTCAAGGCCGAGGACGTTTTGTTCTGTTTAAAAGAAGAGAACATCATTGGCAAAGGTGGTGCCGGCGTTGTCTACAGAGGATCCATGCCTAATGGCATTGATGTAGCAATCAAACGTTTGGTCGGCCGTGGGACTGGTCGCAGTGACCACGGCTTCTCTGCGGAAATTCAGACATTAGGAAATATCAGGCACAGGCACATCGTAAGGCTACTGGGTTATGTGTCCAACAGGGATGCAAATCTGCTCTTGTACGAGTACATGTCCAATGGAAGCCTGGGGGAGATGCTGCATGGGACGAAGGGTGCTCATTTGCAGTGGGAAGCAAGGTGCAGAATAGCGGTTGAGGCAGCTAAAGGATTGTGTTACTTGCACCATGATTGTTCGCCTTCAATTATTCACAGAGATGTCAAATCCAATAACATTTTGCTGGATTCAGATTACGAGGCTCARGTAGCAGATTTTGGACTCGCTAAGTTCTTGCAGGATGCTGGTGTATCCGAGTGCATGTCCTCCGTTGCTGGTTCCTACGGCTACATTGCACCAGGTAAGATCCAATATTCACAGAATTTTCTTTCTCTGGTTTCTTGAATCAGCTGATTTTAGCCATTCTCTTAGTTGTTTTTAGTGAATGAACTTCACATTTCTTGGTCTGATCTGCAATGAAACAGAGTATGCATACACTTTGAAAATTGATCAGAAAAGCGATGTCTACAGCTTCGGGGTGGTGCTACTGGAACTGATCACAGGTAGAAAGCCAGTAGGTGAATTCGGGGAGGGAGTGGACATTGTAAGGTGGGTGAAGAAAACGATATCAGAACTATCTCGGCCAACGGACGCAGCTTCAGTGCTTGCTGTTTTAGATTCCAGACTCACTGGATCTCCACCTACGGATGTTATAAACTTGTTCAAGATTGCAATGATGTGTGTTGAGGAGGAGACATCTTCAAGGCCGAGCATGAGAGAAGTTGTCCATATGCTGGCTAATCCTCCTCAGTCTGCACCTCCTAGCCTCCTTTGAAATCTTTGTTGAATCTGAATTCAGTGGTTTCCATGAAAATAAACTCACGGAGATAGAAATCTGTACTGTGGTGGTGATCAATATTAGTTCTGTTGTTGAAAGCTAGGCCCAACACGAAGGGTACTACCATAAACTTCAAGCAATGATCAATAGTAGTTCTAATTTTTTATTTTGACCACGATGTTAAATTGTAAAAAGTCTAATATAACCTTCCTGCAAAGAGTCTAATATAACCTTCCAGCAAAAAGTCTAATATAACCTTGAAAAATTCAATGTTGAAGAATGAATATGCATCTCTACAATTCAAAAAAAATAAAAATAGTTACAGTTCATAAATATAATAATGTTTTATTGAAATATGGCAAAATTGTAAATGGATAATGTTTTAAATAAAAGAGAAATGATAATTTAATTAAAAAAATCATGTTAAATATATAAGATTAATAGTAGTTAACCATTATGTCTAAATATAATGTTCACACAAATTTATTTAAGATAAAATTAAAAATTACATTTTGAGTAATAAAAATTAAGATTATTTATAATTATAACGCTTATTTAAATTATTATGGGATTTTATAATAGGTCTCTATTATTTACTTTTTTACTATTTAATCGTTAATTACGGATATATGATTATGACTATACATATATATTTAATTTTTATATCCTTATATAAATATGTTCATGTTCTTATTTATCTATAAATATAATAATATCGTACTGTTATCGATTTAATTTAGATGAAATCAGCATGGGAGATTAGGCCCAAGTCCAGCGGGCGTCTTAGGATGTTTGATGGGCTAAGACGAGTTAAGCAGACGGACCTCATTGTTACTGTAGTCCATACCCATTATAAAAGACCTGCTCGACTCCTTATTTGGAAGCTGGATTCGAATTTGTTATTCAATTGATTTCTTGCCGCCCTTTCAGACTCTTCACTCTCAGTAGATCGGACGGGTCATTCTGTTCGGAACACTTCCCCGGTAGGGTGTGGAAGAAGTAAAGGAGCTGAAGGCTTTGTTTATTTGAATATATCTGCTTTCCTCTCCCTCATTTCCCCTTCTTCGCGATCAGAGCTCTGCAAAACTGCTGGGACTTCTTCATCACCGCACTGCCTCCTCCTCGTTAACCCAGTCAAGACCGTAAGTTTCTCTTCTGTTTCCTTCAAGAAATATGCTTTAGTTTTTTGAGACTTGTTTGATAGCAGTCCAGGGGCTAGTTTCGAACCGGTGGTATCCAGTCAATTTTTTAATGGTTTCAATAATATGAGTTCTGTTTTCAAAATGGAGTTGAATGGTATGTGGCTTGACCTTATTTGCAGAACTTGTAGCAATTAGTTTAGAGGCTAGTGTTTCAGTGACGGCCAGAGCTCCTTTCTCATCTCTTTTTCTCGTATCTGTATTTGAAGCTTTATAGACGGTGACGGCGAAGGTGACTTTTATTGAAGACATGGAGGAGCTGAAGAGTTCACCACCCGATCCAAAGACGGTGACGATCCGGAGGAACCCTCGTCGCAAAGCACGGACATCTCCATCTTCTGCCATTCCTCTTCCTTTACCCATATATTCCCCTTGTATTTCTGGTGAGGATGACTCTGACAGTCTCAAAGTTTTCCTTAGGATTCGACCTCTCACCGTGGAAAAGGTTGTACAAAAACACGGAGGTGACGAAGGGAAAGTTGCTTGGCCAAAAAACTCTAAATCCAAATGTGGTTCCAGAAGAAAGGTGAAAAATAGAAATGAGACTTGCCTCACAGTGAATGACTCTCACTCTGTTACAGTTTCACCCCCTCAGAATTTGCAGGATGCTAAAAGATTCAAATCCGAGGTCTATGAAGGTTTCTCACACGTCTTTACTGCCGAATCATCTCAGGTTTGATTCCTTTCTACCATAACAAGTTTTATTAGTTTTGGAAATGATGGGAGCTACTGTCAATGATTTACTATTTGTTGGCCAATTGTATAGAGTGATGTGTATGATAAAATGGTCAAGCCTCTTGTTGAGGATTATTTGAATGGGAAGAGTGGACTGTTGGCTGCCCTAGGCCCAAGTGGCTCAGGAAAAACCCACACCGTTTTTGGCTGTGCGAGGACTCCTGGCATGGTACCTCTGGCGCTTAAGCATATTTTTTCACGAGAAACTGAGTTGGCACGGTAATTCCTCTTCCCACTTAATGTAATTCAAGATTATTCTGTCTTTGACATTTTTGTCCTATTCCGCAGAGAGGGAATTGCTTTGTTTCTTTCATTTGGCATGATAGGAGTGCAAGATGAATGGACTGAACTTTAATAAAGTTTAATTGAACTAGGACATTGCTTTATCAAAATAAATACAATTTTGGTTATCTTAATATGATAAAATGGATGCAAAGCTCCTAATGTTGCAAGACAGCAATAGATGTTGATCATAGTATTTGTACTGATATCTAGTTTCTTTTCATCTAATCTTATTCATGCACAGGACATTCTATCTATCAATATTTGAAATATGTTCAGAAAGAGGAAAATCTGAGAAGATGTATGATCTATTGAGAGAAGGCATGGATCTTTACTTTCAGCAATCATTTATCAAGGGCCTCAAAGAGGTTTCACTATAGATCTCCATTTCCTAGTTCCTGTTCATCTACCCCACTTATGGTTTTGCTTGTGATATACTAACATCCTACCATTTCTAAATGTATAACTAAACTTGGTTATAACTTCTTGGATGCATGTAATAACAGGTCATAGTTAATGATATTCAACAAGCAGAGTCCTTAATTGCATGTGCAATGCTAAAACGTGCAACAGCGATGACAAATTCAAATAGCCAGTCTAGGTTCGTGTCTCTTTTCTATCCATCTTTTTTGTCTGTGTTACTCARGTAGTGAATCTAATGATTTCACGTATGAGAACTAGTGTTTTGTGAGGGAACTCAGAAATGTATTGAGAAGCATCGAATGGTTACTGGACATTTATGCTTTAGTTCTCCTCTTACATTTATTTCCTTACCTTCGAGCTCCATTTTTGTTGACCGATCACTGCTCACTAGTCTGTAGAGTTGATCCATAATCAATTCTTGATAGCTACATCTACAAATTTGTGATCACAGATGCTTAACTATAGCTTCAGAACTATTAATATTTCAATATCTTTCCAGCCGCTCTCAATGTATAATCAACATTAGCTACGGTTCTAAGAAGATTGATGGGGACGGTGAAGATGAACCACGCAATGCTGTGTTGACCATTGTTGACCTCGCTGGCGCAGAAAGAGAAAAGAAGACTAGGAATCAGGTATCACACTATCACATAATTCAGCTGAATAATCAGCTGTACGAAATGTATATTACTTTACTGATGCAAAGGAATTTATTATGTTACATATTTGTATGATCTTTAAAATGCACCTACAAAAGAAAATTCGTCCAGCTACCACGTTTTGTAACTTTAGAAGTTGAAACATGGGAATCATGTACCAAGGAAAGGCTTGAGTTTGCAAAATATTATTGCTGCTTAAGGGTGGACAGTTACACACATAAACCTTTTATTGCAGATGAAGTAACATATTTGCTGCTGGCAAGGACTAGTTAGGAATATGTTGATTTATTTTAATAAAAAATCCGCCTTATGCTTTTACCTTTGTGTGTATAATGAAGATTGAATGTCTGTTTTTGCCRCATTCTTRTAATTTATGGTGTTATCAATTGACAGGGTCTTAGGTTGCTCGAGAGTAATTTCATAAACAACACATCCATGGTGTTTGGACTATGCTTAAGGGTAAGCATCTTGAATTCTCTTGTGATATCAGATTATTTTTTATTGCTAGTTCCATTTTGCATATTTTCCTACAACCATTTTGTTTTATGGTTCAATTTACAGTCATTGTTGGAGCACCAGAAGAATCCAAAAAGACCATTGCACAAACACTTCCAAAGCTCCTTGGTAGTGCCTTCTTTATCCCCTTTTTCTTTAAAGTAAAATTTCCAAATAATTTGTTTTCTTGAAATGAAAATGTGCTGCTAAACAAAATCATATCTTTAATTACATGTATATGATTCTTGAACAGCTAACCAGATACTTAAGGGCATATTTAGAAGGGAAGAAAAGGATGGCTTTGGTATGGCGCTTTTACATTTCGAGCAAAATTAAGCTTATGCTGAAAACCTTATGATTACATTGTTGATAATCTTTTGTGTTGTCTTCTCTGCAATGTTTTGCTTTCCTCTTATCAAAATAGTACCTTAAGTTCTATTCCGCAGGTTTTAACAGTAAAATCCGGGGAAGAAGATTATCTTGATACATCAAATCTGTTAAAGCAGGCTTCACCTTATACTCAGATCAAGTATGAAATTTCTGAAAAAGTTGGAAACCTTTCTGCTTTTGGTGCTATACGCAGTTTTTTCAACACAATTTCTTTTGAGATGCAGATTTTCCAGTATGGAAGGACCTGGGAATATCAGGTGCTCTAAAAGGCCTGTTCAAACTTTTCCAAGAGTAGAGAAGCCTAAAAGAATGAAATTCTGTGAACGTGAAGCTGCTGTGGTATATTTCCCTGCCCCAGTATTCAGAAAAGCTACTTTGTTGTTGTATTCTTGATACCTGTCTTGCTTTT
The DNA here is from genome assembly GCA_001752375.1 of Rhazya stricta. Classification (NCBI taxonomy): domain Eukaryota; kingdom Viridiplantae; phylum Streptophyta; class Magnoliopsida; order Gentianales; family Apocynaceae; genus Rhazya; species Rhazya stricta. The sequence continues at coordinate 630,029 of MEJB01000017.1, forward strand.
TTATGCTATTGGTGTAACAGAAGTCTGTAGTGTTCTTTCAAGTAACTTTTAGTAGTAAAGTTGTTGGCCTACTTTTGCAAAATAGGTAGATGCATATTGTGCTTCATGCAGTATCTGCAAAAGTGTCGCTTATTTGTAGATTAATYTAGACTTTCAGCTCCAGACATGTAAAATCTAAATAATTCTACAGTATAACGTTTCTTGTTATATTGGCTGTGGGATTTGATTGATGGGAAACAAAAAGTATATCCATGTAGATACAGTTTTAAGAGAGATATATGTTTGCTGACTGTATAAACTTGTTTACTTGAATGATATGTTTGTTATCTATGCCCAGGTTTGATCTAATCTATGGCTTTTACGATTTTTTGGCTGCTTAAAGAAACTCGAGTCTTCTTGGCATCACGTCACCTAAAATGCAGTCCTTATTTTCTAATGCAACTAGTCATTAGTTTTCACCCGAATTCTTTATCTTATTATTCATTTGGAATCTTATATTTTCCCAGATTGATGAAAGGCAGAGTCATGGAGATCAACTGAGGAAAGAAGGTTTTCTTCTCTCTGGAATTAACAATTATTTTTTCTTGACTTCTAAATTTTATGACACCAAGCTACTTTTGCCTTTTACCCCTTGATAAAGAGTCCACGTTCTAATTCTTATTTGAATGGAAATTACTGCAGAGAATGTTGAAGATGCCAACTTAACTGACATTTTTGTTCAGTCTGAAGAATCTCATAGTTCTCAATCAAATGGAGGGGAATGTCTTAAGAAGGATAATGTTGCATCGGCAAAGAGGGACAGAGAGCATGAGATCATGCTAAACTTTGCCAAAGCTTTGTGGAATGTGTTAAAACAATATAAGATGAAACTTGAGGTTGTTTGTTATTTGCTAGAGCAAACGTTGTCAATTCAGTCTATTGTATGATCGTAACATTTGTTAACTTTGTCAATACAGATGGCTGAAAATGAAATATGCTGTCTCAAAGACAACCTAATTAATGAAAGGAATAAATGTTCCGACCTAGAAAATGAAGTGAAAGATTTGAAAAGGCAATCTTCGGACTGGAGGGAAGCTTCAACCCAGGTTTCTGTAATTGAAGTTGATGAATTTGGAGACAACCATTCCCCAGATATTAAGGGGCCTCACTCTACTGAATTCCAGGAGGTACAAAAGTTGCATCTTAGAAAAATTGAATTTGCTATAATTTGAAGATTGAAAATAATATTTTTAATCTTCTTAACTGTTATTGACCTATTTTTGCCGTAACCTGTGTTAATGAAATTTAATGTTTGACTTTTCTTGCATGCTTATATAAATTTGATGCCTTACAAGCTAATAGATTCCTTTAAATATTTCTTAGATAYCACATTGGTGTATTGTTCTGAAAGAACTCCATGTATTGTGTTCCTCTGTTCTCCAGAGACATTAAACTCTTAACTCTTTGCCTGTGGGCCACTGCAACTAAGCACTTTCCATTCCTTGTAATCGTTCACATGTTTCTATTTTTTGGCCAATCATAGGGAAAATATGCCAGTTCTGCAAAAGCTTCTTGCACTGGAGCTAATGCCTTCAAAGAGCAGCTTCCGCAGGTACTTTATAGTGGTAGATGAGGAATCAGGSATTATAAAATGAGATTTTGGTTTCTCCTTTTGGATTCTCTATGTAACATCAAATTGGGACTTTCCTGTAGCATCCTGGAGATCAACTTGAATGTTCAGATACTCATGGCAATGATGAATGTTCTAGTGCTCCAAGAGACTTTGGAACTGCCGATACCATTAGAATTACAAATGTTGGAGCCACTGACGAGTTGATAGCTTCACGAGCTTGTGGAAATGCGAAATGTGAAGAGGTTGATGAAATTGCCTGTCCTGGTGAAAGTATGAGAGATTCAAAAGATATTGAGGAAGAGCATAATTCTAGCATGAGCAATGCTAATGATGTTTTGGTTCTGAAAGATGGAGAGAAAAATGATACGTGTACAGAAAAACAGGAGTCAGGTCTGATCAACTGACTGTTTTTATTTCAGTCTGTGCTTCCATTGCTTGAACTGCACCTGCTTCTCATTTCAGCTATGTCATAATAAGAGCTTGTCTGCATGTATTAGATACATGGCAAGATCTAATTCAAAGCAAGAATTTCCTAAAGATCACATTGGATCAGGTTGTCATCTGTTATAATCAATTGATATACCAATACTTCTAACAGTRCTCATTGGAAGAAGTGCTTATTCATAAATGCTGATATAGTCTTTTTGATATTTCACTATACTAAATGACTTGAATTCCATAGTTCATTGTTTGTGAAATATAASAAATTAAGTTTAAAATTATAAATCAAAGCATTGCTGCTAATTTCTGATTGAATCTTCTTCGGAGGTTTTCTTTTGTTTCTGTTGTGGTCTTCCTTTGTTAACATGGATTCATATTTAAACTATTTCGACACTATCATACATGATAATCAAATGATTTATGAGATAATTAAAGGTTGTCAGTTTCTGATTCAGAACATTCAGAGTCTGCTGTCAGCTTTTCCCAATCGTGTGCTGAACTGAGAAAGATTTATCCCTGCTCCTCAGGGGAGAAAGATCTGGCTGTTCACACTTCAAGAATTTCAGAGTCTGTAGTCTGCTCTTCTTCGTCACCTGTCATGAGTAGCAGTGAGGATTCTTTAGTGGCTGAGATGGACCAATTGCCACAGAAAGAGCATGAGGTGGTGACATCTTTCTAAATGTGATATTTAAACACTATATTGCTGGAAACGATACCTATAAGTGTCTGCTCAAAGGTGTTTTTAGAATCACTTGAACAATGGATCTCTTTTAGCTTCCTTCAGAAAAATTTGAGGAGAGAACACGTTTAAACATAGTCATCTACATTTTATCTCTTTTTCATGTAGCAGCCATTAACTTGCCTTTGCTTACCGGTACGCGTGTGGAAGATTCATGCCAGACTTCTCTTTCGCTTGATTAATCAATGGAAAGGTGTCAAACTTGTGCTTATCTTCCCGTTTCTGTATGTCAATATCCACTTGCTAGTTATCTCTGCTGCTGAAACTGTTCTTCCTTTCCTCCTGTCGGACCAATGGAAAAATAAATACAGAAAGAACTGTTATTTCTGTATGTTCTGCATGATGAAGCAATGCTTATCCTACTTTGTGTTGTGGGTAACACTGCTACGTTGATAGGATGTGCATTGCTATTGAAATTTTATTCTGCATCTTATATGGATATGACCATTTGCAGAATATTTGGTAGATATCTTCTTTAGATTGTTAATGATCTTCCTATTGGTTAGTTGCATTGTGTTACTGGAATGCACTTTTGCTTAGCYGTCTCTGGTATTTCCTTTCAAGGTAGTCGATTCTGCCTAGATTTCTGCCATTTTCTCTCTCAGGAGTGTCCTTTCAATGAGTGCCTCTCATTTTTTGTTTTTTATTTTCGCTCTTCAACTTGTATTTGCTGCAGTGAGCAGAAACTTCCTTTATAGTTCCTGAAAAWTRTTTTGTTTCACTAAGTGCCTGCCATTTTTTCTCTTGGAAGCTGGTGTTGTATGCTCTAGCATTCTGCAACAATTGCTGCAGTTTTGTTCCTCTTACATAATGAGTTATTCGCCTGTGTTTTTCTTTGGACTCTTGATGTTGCAGCCCTATCTTGCCATTACTATTGTTTTGGAATACTTTGACAAGCTAAAAATGACAATGGCTAGTTGCTGCATGGTGAACTCTGACAAAGCTCAGATACGAGCTGCTCATGTACACTTGGCGTTTATGTTCTGCAAAGAAAATTCTAAATTCTGCAGTACCTTTTATCCATATGTACTTGACTTTTATCAATTTGTTGCAACACATATCGATACTAGGTACTAAATGTAATCTTCCTTTGATTCAAATGTAGGCAGTGCTAGATTCACTGGCAACGGTAAAGCCTGAGGATGATGTATCACGCACCTTTGTTCCAGAACTTGCTGCTCGCCGCAATTCCCAGAGCATGGGGAAGCCCAAGAGGTCATAAATGTGGAATAGAATGTCCTCATAAATGTGGTTTATTCACTGTCTCTTGCCCTGCATTGTCAAGCTTACTTATTTCAATATCTATATTTCAGAAGACTTGTACCGTCTTCATGCATTTTATTAAAGGACATTGGTAGTCTGGCCATTGAGGATGAGAGTGACAAGCCTAAGGTGAAATGCCAAACATTACTAATTATACRTCTTGCCTCGTGCATTGCCTTCTCTATTGTTCTTCACTGAACCAGTGTAGTAAACTATCTGATTCCAAAACCTAAATCAAAGCAGTGAGCGTAGTGAAAAGAAGGTTCAGTTAACTGGATAAAACATACTAAAACAGGCATAAAACTGTCTTCCCCCCCCCCCCCTCCCCTTTTCTAGAGTGTTTCTTGATGTGTGAGTGTACTTTCCTGTTTTTTGTAGCAAATGCATTTCTTAAGGATTACTTATTTTCAGATCTTAAAGCAAGAATAATGTCTCACTCTGGAAGGGAAGACACTACTAAAATTGGTTTTATTCATGGTATTCTATCCTATTTATTTAACCTCAATTTGAGGTTGGGATATTACTGAATATGTTGAAATTTAAATGCGCTGGAATCAAATTGACATGCATTATAGATCCAAAAACAATTTAACCCAGCAGAAATTATGGAAAGAGGGAATTCCTTAATATAGAATTCTTATGCAGGGAGCTAGGGGAGAAAAGAAAGTGGCTGTGGACATCAAGAATAAAACCAAAGGCAGCATGTCTCTTCTTCGTTTGCTCAGGAGTGATCTTCATCCTTAATGATACCTTGACTGATGTTGTAAATTCCTTTTYTTGTATAGTATAGTCTAGGTAGTGGATTTTTTTTGCTTCAATAGTTCCTAACTCTTTATCTGGGATTGCATTAAAAACTCAGAATCTTTAATATCAAGGTCTCAAGGATCACACTAGCCGTATCTTAGCTTCTCTTYAATCCTCACACTCTAYTAGTCTTAYACAGCTCTGAAGCTTTTATATTGTGTAGCAGGTTTCTGCAACTTCAGATCACCTTTTGCTGCCCAAAATCTTAGGTAAAGTTCGATAGAAATTCTTGATCACTTYAGCATTTTTAACTAAGGAGAAGACTGCAGTATGGTGGGCGGTCACAATCCGGTAATATTTATCTAGGAGGAACTTGGAGGTAGAAGGGTGATTGACTTGCGAGTTATGACCATGGGAATTGACCAATGGCGGGCAACTTGCCATTGGTTCAGAGCTTTGTGGGCCTCTAAAATCGATTTAATGGGCTTTTTGACCCGGTACAAACAGCAGATCCACGAGTCCACTTCTCTGCCTTAATTTGCTCCGGTGACAGATGGGCTACTGCCGTTATCCCATCCCATTTATGAATTCTACCATCCCATTGGTGGAAGGTGAATCAAACAGCGTAATCAGTGACTGAACTGTAGGGATATCAATTCCAGAACTGCAGGGAATCACATTCTTCCTCTCATTCCCTACTAAACCCTAATTTCATTTTTTCGTTTACAATAAAATTGAAGAAATATGACAATTATATTTCCTTATGTCTTGCTACATCTTTTCAAAAAAAAAAAATTGCCTTGCTACGTGTTAATTTGGCAATGGTTATCTAATTCATTCTTTCATTCTTTGAGGGTAAAAAGGAAAAATAAAAAGTTCAATTTGCTTAGTGGGACAATGAGACACGTGGCAGGCCACGTGACAAGGAGCAAGGACGAAAAGACAGCGACAAGGATAAGCTCCTCTCCTTTTCAGGGAAGAGAAGTACCTCCACCTTTCCTTTTACCAAAAAGTCATTTTTACAATCAAAATTTTTTAATTAAAAAAATCCCCACTTTGATTTCGACACTTTCTTTTTGGTTATAGGACTCTCTTTCTTTGCTTCAATTCCTATTGCTGGCCGTTGTGGTGAATAAATAAAATAATTTAATTAAATTCAAATTTTACTTTTTTTTTTAAAAAAACCACTTCGCCTTCTAACCGAACCGGAATATCCACTTCAAAGTCCCGGGTTGTCTGAGCTTACTGACACGTTTTACACGTGGCATCAAACAATTGCATAATAGCAAYCCAAGGGAGAGCAAAAGGATTGTAATAAAATATTTCAAAAAWCGGGGAAATCGGAAAGGAAAATCTTTGGTAAGCAAGCAAACGTTTGCTCRTCTCTCTCCTCTTTCCCTCTGCTTCGTAAAAGTCTTGCACAGACACAGAAAACAAAGTAAAGAGAGGAAAAAATTCGCAGTCTGAAAAGAGAAAGTGAGAAATTATTATTTTATGTATTTATAGAAAATCAATAGAAGAGTGAGAGAAAAGATTTGGAAGTGAGAAAAGGAAGGTGGGCTTCAAACCAAGACTCGAAGATTGAATTGTTGAGTTCTTGGGTTTGGATGTGGAGTTTCAAGTTAGGGTTTTTCTGTATTCTGAAGAAGGTAATTACTATATATTTTGGTACCACTGAATACCATAATTGCTTGATATTTGCTGGAAAATATTTGTTTCTATGTTTGGGATTGCCGTTTTTAATTTCTTATCTTGCTGCGCTAACTACTTTTTTCTTAACTAAAATAAATACTATTGTATCTTACCTCTTTCTATAGACATATTCTTATAGCTTTCCGTGTGTATATGTTCTTTTGTATACGTGTAGACTCGGGCTAACGCCTAGGGGATTTTCGTCTAGGGTTTCAGTTTAAGGTTCTCTTTCTCCTCCCTTTATCTGAAGCTTTGATTTTTTAGGGCTGACAATTATTTTTTCTGTTTCATTTAATATCATGTGTTTATTGTTTTCCTTTCTGATTAAACCCTAGTTTTTTTTTTTTTTTGTTTTTTTTTTAATTGGCCTTATTGTTCTTGTGTCAATAGTTGGGTATTTGCATTGTAGTTGCCTATATGTTCAACAAAATTTTGTAAATTTGGGGTTTCTTAAGTCAATTACTTAATTTGGGAGCATTTATTTAGTAAATTTGTGACTTTTAGGCTCCAAAGTCAATATGGCTGCTATTTGGTGATTTTGGTTAGAACATTTTAGTTTTTAGTTTGATTAACTTGTCCACTTTGACCGAGAGCGGATTGAGGAAGTTGTAATTGCTAGAAGTATTTAGCTTGATTGTTTCTTTCTTTCTTGGTTGTGATTGTGCTACTGTTGTTCTTTTTATGTTTTCTTTTCTTCTTTTTCCAGTATCTTGATAAAAGGTCTCGTGGAGAAGGAAATATTTGTTGATGTTCGCTAGTCTCCATCATAAATGTGGCATTTTTGATCAATTTCTATTTCCTTTTTTCTTCTTTTGCTAGTATCTTGATTACAGGCATCTCAAAAACATAAATATCGTAAAAGTTAACTAGTTTTCTTTCATAGATGTAGGATCTTGATATGCGAGGAACTCAGTTCAATGCCAGAAGTAGGCTGAGTTTCTAGTCGGCCAAAAAGTAAATAATCAGAATATAATCAATTAGATTTCTATGGGGTATGACATATTGTGCATTTTCATTAGTTCAAGGTAGCATTTCTTTCATCATTTGTTTCAGTGAAGCGATTGATTCTAAGAATCATGTTTGAAGTAGATTGCTTAAGATTTACAACTAATTGTAATTTTTTTTTACTTGGGTTGATCTTTTAAATGCTGCTTATGGATGCTACTTTAAAGCGAGTCTCTTTCAAGCATTCCATCTCTTCAATTATGTGAGTGCCTTGGTAAAACTCCAATTGGATGAACTGTCTTTTCATACTGAATTAGCCAAAACTATGTTGACGTTGTGATATAAGAAATAGGCTTTGAGATGTTTTTTGTCATCCCTTAGCACTTGCAAAGGGGTTGAGTTAAATAACTAGTGATTTATAAATGATATACTTAACCTTTTCTGAATTGTGGGAGCATTTGAACTATGCCAACCCTATTGTGCTGGTGGCTTTCTTGGCTGTTATGAAGTTTAAACTTTTGTTATGGTCGAAAGGAGCTTTGTGCATGTATCATTTCATTTTGTATATGGTGGTTCATTGTTTATTCCTTAGGATTGACTGGTTTTATGTTTCATGTCCTCGACTTTCTAATTGTAGGTTTACAAGCATGCTCTGATGTAATTTTACTGCCACTATACTATGTTGTAAGTTTGGCCCTTCAACTGGTCAACAAATTTCTTGACATCTTTTGATTTGTAAATTGCCGATTTYACTTGCTGTCTTTTGCTTGTAGCTCTGCTTTGCGTATTACTTGTGTAGTTAATCTTAGAACATGTCACAGAAATGAGACAGTTTCTTTGCATACCTGCCCTCACTTGCAAGCATGTTATCCTTCGCAACTTGTCATAGTTGTATATTCTTAAATCTATTGAGTTAGACTTAAATGCATAAATAAGTTCCCTTTCTATCCCAAACACAAGAAATGGTGACACACATATGCAGGAACATAATCTGGGAACCTGTCAGAAAAGTGTGCTAGTCATATTCTCACGGATGAGATCCCTTGGAACTTATTGTGCATACGATGATCTTTGGTAACTAATGCTTCCAATTCCACTTTTTTTGCTACCGCCTTTTCACCAGATACATTGTATGATTTCATTGTTCTACTGCTCCTTTGAAGTTCTTTCAAGCGGCAGGGGTGGATGGAGGGTTTTTTGTTCAACTTTTCAATTGCTTAAGCAGAAATTCTAAACTGAATGACCTTAATTTCCCTTTTCTTCCCCGCTATTGTTTGTTTATGTGCACTCTTTTATTTTTTATTTTTATTTTTATTTTTTTGCCTTGAAGGTGATGCTTTAACAACTTTATTTTTGTCTAATTCTAAAATAATGTTTTGCAGGAAGTAAGCAAAGGCTTGGTGTGCTTCAGTTTCAAGGAGATAGTAGCAGCAAACTGCAAGGATGTTTTTAGATCTTGGAGTATCTAACTCGTGATATCTTTGGATTAAAATGGAGACTCCAAATCATTGTCAAAGCAGTGCCTCAAGTGAAGTTTGCAGTTCCACACATTTGAAACAAGATAGTCTCAATGGGCAGATGGATGCTTCMAAGTTAGAACCTGCTGATCGCATAGAGCAGGTAGACAGAATTGGGAATTCTCCCAAGAAATTAGATGAAGATGAAGTTTCTAGGCCATTAGAAGACGGAACTCTTGCTTCAAGTGCTGATGCAGCTGATAATTTGGGCTCAACAGAACCTGGTTTACAGGCACAGGTTGATGCCAAAGATGGTGATCCTGGTAAGGAAGATGCCTCTTTTGATGATACGAGAGCAGCTGAGAATGAGGTAACTGGGACTAAGGATTCTGGATCTGCAAATGATTGTGATAGTGCAGTGGTTGCTACAACTAAAGAATGTAGCAACTCTAGCACAAAGGTATTGCAGGAGCCTTCTAGCCACGAACATAGTTTAGGAAATGTGAATGATTCTGCAACATATTTATCTAGGATAGAAGATGCTGGGCGAGGTGATGAAGTTGAGGAACATATAAGTGCTCGAAGTAATATTTACGAATTTGCAAAAGCAGAAATTGGTTCCAAAGATCATGATATAGTTAGAAAGAAATCTAATGTTGAACTAGACTATGATATGGTAGATCCATTAGAAGTTGCTCGGCAAGTCGCCATAGAAGTGGAGAGAGAGGTAGGGGACCGCAGAGAACAAAGTTGCAGTTCTTCTGACGAAGCACCAGAAAGTGGAAGTCAACAGCCAGATAGCCCAGACTCTGGTCATGAAACTGAATCCCCAGCTCGAGAGGAATCATCTGAGGATGTGCCAGCTGGATTGGATCTCTCAGCTGAAGCTTCGGCACTCAGGGAAGATCCAGAAATTAGTGGAGAAAGTGTGGACACTGAACCAATAAAGGGGATACAAGAGATAGAGGGCTCTCAGGTTACTGAAGTCGCCCAAGAACTACCAGCCAACTCAGAGAAAGGACTGTGCGATTTTGATCTGAATCAAGATGTTTGCTCAGAGGATATAGATCGACCGGAAAATCCAATTTCTACACCTATTTCTGTTGTTTCCGCTTCGAGGGCTACAGCGGCTCCTGGATTGCCAAATGCTCCATTGCAGTTTGAAGGCAGTCTTGGATGGAAAGGGTCAGCTTCAACGAGTGCTTTTCGGCCAGCATCACCTCGCCGAATTCATGAAGGAGATAAGGTACATTCAACTGGAGGAAGCAACAGCAGCTCAAAACAACGGGATGACTGCCTTGATATTGATCTGAATGTGGACGAAAGTGTAGATGACAAAACTGCCGATCCACTACTGGAAAGACAAATTCCAGGGTCATCTGGGCTACCATCTGGGGAATCTTCTGTTGAAGTTAGTCCAAGAATATCAGAAAGGCTCAAGTTGGATCTGAATCGTATGACGGATGATGGGGATGCTCCATCAGACTGGCAGACAGAGGGGCATCTCCTCCAACAAAGGAATGGTTATCACAGTAGGTCCCCTTCTTCTTCATCATCATCTAAGCAGCCTTCTCTGAGGAACATTGATCTGAATGACCAGCCATCCTTTGCCAATGAATCTTCAGATAATCCTTACCTAATTAAGTTATCTCAGAATTTTAATGCTCCTGGTGTTAAGAAATCGGATGACACTGTGATATCCATCATGGGCACGAAGGTGGAGGTGAATCGAAAAGGTTTTATCCCTCCATCTCATCCCTTTCTGAATGGTAGGAATACAGAGCCAGCTTTCGATGTTAATTTGGCAAGAACTGGGGGTCTTCTTGGAATTGGATCTGCAGTTCCATATTCTCATTCGCCTGTTTATGGATACAATGGCCTTACACCGGGGCCAGCTGTGGCTTTGTCCTCTGGTGTGTATGGACCTGGTGGCCCAATTCCTTCTTACATGTTGGATTCCAGAGGAGCACCCATTATTCCTCAAGTTATGGGCTCTGCTCCAGCTCTTCCGCCTTCCTTCTCTCAACCACCCTTTATGATGAGCATCACTGGCATTCCTGGTTCAAATGGGGCTGGTCCTTCTCGGAACAGCTTTGATCTCAACACTTGTCTGATACTCGATGGAGGAAATAGAGAAAATGGAGGTTTGAGACAATTTTTGAACCCAGGGCAGCCTCAGTCTATCGATGATCAGTTGAAGTCCAGTTCACAACTATCAAGCAGTTCAGGTGGTGGTATGAAACGTAAAGAACCAGAATTGGGATGGGAGCCTTACCCATTTAAACACCATCCACCAACATGGAAATAGAGTGCAGTTGTTTCTTCTTTGGTAAGAATAGGTTGTCTGGTTCATAGCCATGAGTTATCGGGAGAGTATAATCTGTATCATCCAGTGGGGGAGGGAGGATTGACAAAATTGAATAAAGGTCGGATAGTGGACTAAAGATGATTTTTGAGGTTAATGCCCCAAAAAAGAAAAAAGAAAAAAAGAGTAGCATTAGGTTTAATTGCTTCAAATGTTTCTGATTTCTTGTTTCCTTTGCATTTATAGATGGCCATTATTGCCACAGTGAACTCTGCTACATGTAACTCTAATCTCATATATAGCAATGAAAGTAAGAGGAATGGCTCAAAATCTTGTTATATGCTTGTCTACAGCTGATACAACAGGATCATTGCAGCTTTATACCACTTGGAAAATCACCCTTTCCCTTGTTGGGTAATTCTTCTCTTGAGCGTCAGGCATACTTATGTGGGAGAAAAGATGTACCTTGTCTTTTCATCCTAATGTTGGTAAAGGCATTATTTGGTTGGAATTTTAGGTTTGGTCTTCATTATAACACACTCATCAGCAGGTTGTCCCCCCTCTTTTTTCTAATGATATTAATTGGAAAACTTATGAGCCGCCCTTATGGAAATTTACTTAATATAGAGAAAACAAAATAAGAATATAGATGAGGTTTATTTAATCGGGGTRGACCCTCAACCTTTTCATCAGAGACTTTAGCATTTATCCTTCAAATAAGATCTCATCAATGACAGGAAAAGAAGTATGAAATTTATGATGTTTGACACTAATAAAAAACCTAATGTACCAAATCTGGCTATGGATCCCTATGCCTAAGGAGATGAAAAAGAAATAAAATAAATACAAAATGACAAAAATATTAAAACGAGGTGACACAGTGAGCTAGACCGCTCCTCCAAGGGAATTAGGGAAATGTTAAAGTCACGCATCTTAGTACCAAAGTGCATTACCAATTCCAATCATTGACCGCTTGATCAGCCTCACAATGCTTAATCATCACCGCTCTCTCTCCTCCATCAACACTACTCGTCTTCCTTTCTCTCTCGCCATAAAAACCCCATAAAAATCTCCCAAATCCTCTTCTTCTTCTTCTTCCTCCTCTTCTTCCCAGTGTCTCTTTCGGCCTCGTAGCAACCCTCAGAGAATCAAAAACAACCTCTCAAATGGCCGACGCACCATCTGAACAACCCCAGACCCAGAACCAAGCTCCTCCGGCCACGTTGGACCCGAATTCTCTACAGTACTGGTGTTACCATTGCAACAAGCGGGTGTCGATTGAAACCTCAGCGGATCTCCCCGACATCATCTGTCACGAATGCAAGAACGGCTTCGTTGAATCCATCGATTCGCATCAAACTCCGTCTCTTTCCGGGGCTTCTGACCCCACCGATGACCCGTCGTTTGGGAATCAGTTTCTGCAAGTACTTCGACTTATTGCTCAGGCCGCGCGTGATGATGACGCTCCTCCTCCTCCACCATCCGAGCACGCCGATCCCTCTGATGACGATTATCTACGAATCGAACTCGACGGGTGGGATAACGATGATGAAGAAGAAGAGGACGACAATCAAAGCGTGGTCAGAAATGAAGATGCTGAGAATCAAGAAAGGGAGAACGAAAATCGAGATCGATCCGAGGATGAAGATGAGGAGGACGACGACGATGAGAATGAGGATAATGAGAATCGGGAAGGGAGAGATGAAGATGAACAACGGCAGAGGCGACGTGACGTGCTGCGGCTTCGTCTCCGGGACTTTGCTGCTCGAGCAGCTAATAGGCGCAACCGGATCCTCGATTGGGCCGAAATTTTGATGGGTCTTGAAGACCACTCAATTGAGCTGCGATTTGCAGTGCCTGACGGTGATGGCTATATTGGGAATCCCGGGGATTATGTGGATGCTGCTGGCTATGAGGCCTTGCTGCAGAATTTGGCTGAAAGTGATAGTGGTGGAAGGAGAGGAGCTCCTCCGGCAGCTAAAAATGCTATAGAGGCATTGGAGACTCTGGATATTAAAGCTGGAGGAGAGGCACTGGCTTGTGCTATATGTAAAGATATGGTTGGTGTTGGGGAAATGGCAAAGAGATTGCCTTGCGGACATGGTTATCACGGTGATTGTATAGTTCCTTGGTTGGGGTCAAGGAACTCTTGTCCTGTGTGTAGGTATGAGTTACCTACAGAAGATCCAGATTATGAAGAGGAAAGGAAGAAAAGAGGTGCGGCAACTGCCGCATCAACATCTGGAGGCAGTGGTGGTGGTTTTGATACTGAGTTTGTTTGATCCTTTGTGGTACATATTTTACTTTCTGCATTTACTTTCGTTGCCATGCCTAGATTTAGTTCTTCCTTTTTCTTTTCTTATTGGTATTTTTACCCTTTCTTCCCCATCATTTTTTCAAACTTGTTTGTGTATTAGCTTGTCAAATTGTAAACTGCTCTCCGTTTTCCATTCGATGTATATAAGATTTACTACTCAATTTGCATACTATACTGGCGTTTTCTGGCTTCTTAAAAGCAGTTTCTTCTCTCGATTAGTACGAATTCTCCTTTTAGTTAGTTACAGAATTAATTTTTTCGGATGTCAATGTCTGGGGTTTCGAGTTTAACAGTCATCATTTGAGCAGACTTTCTATCATTCTTGAAGTGCTACCAATAACCAAAGCATTGGTATTCTTCAGTTGTCATTAGTGAGATTACAATTTTCCAGGTTGTTCAGAGGTTGCAAATCTTGTTTTCTTGTGATTCTCTGAGGTTCTTTAGCTGTCCAGCGTGATAGTGCGGATTTGGTTGGGGGAACTTGTGAGATAGTGGAGTGTGTAATGTTGTTTGAGCTTCTTATATGTAGACTTGTACTTTGCCTGTGGTTTCCTTTATGGTGAAGTGAATATAGTGGACCAAGTTGCTGACATGCCAATCCCAGATCACAATATGTAAAATGTTATATTGGGGAACGATGATGAAGTTACAAGTTTCCGCAATTGCTCCAAGCTTGGGCCTTTACAGAGCTGGTAAGCTGCTCAGAGGATCAGGTTCCAGAATATTGCTTTCTCAAATAGTGTCTACCAAGTTCCCTAGCCTGGCAACAGCTTTCTTAATATACACAAGTTCTGGATGTTGACAGGAATCAGTGGACGACTGTAATAACCCTAATTTCCATGTTAGAGGAAACAGTTATCATAGTAAATCAGGAGGAATGGTTTATGGAGGAGTTTAATTTGGTTGTGAAGCTTGTTTAACAAAGTACCTATAATCYGTTTGACATGTACAGGMCTTTGTCATAACTTGGCAACTCAATATGGTTTCTCCCTCGGCGTTTCTTGGTTTTCAATTCATGTTACAAAACACGGCCAAGCTCAGAATTCTGATATGAGTTTAATTTGTCTAGAACGTGCTGAGCTCAGTTCTCACCATCCTAGAAATGTCTCTTAATTAGGCCCTTGAGCTTTACTGGGGGAAAAGAAACAAAGTAAGCATTCTCTGAAGAGCCATGGAAATGACCATGAACTTCTCTGAATTTTTTGAAATGTTCAAATCTCTCCATAGGCGAGTTCCCTTTGATCTAGATCAAACTCTTTCTTGGTCTAGTCGACATTGTTCATTCTGATATCTGAGATCACTTGTTCTCCTCCTCCTCTCTTCTAACAGGTGGTGTTGCTAGTTGCTGGTAGTATTCTATATCCTGGTTAAGAAATTACTGCGACATATAGCTTACATTATCCAATTCATTTTGTTATTTGGTTGAGTTGCAGTCTTTGTGCCTAACACGAACTTTATCTGTGCTTGGTTGTGTCTGGTGTCTTACCGTTTCAGACATCTTCCATTGTTTCAAACCTGTTTGCCTTTATTACTTTTCAGAGGAAAAGCATTTGGCAATTAGCTGTGACAATTAGTATAGTGATCGCGGAACTATAAATTCAATGTGGCTCATTCCAAGTTAAAAGGCTGATGTTGGATTGACAACTACTCTGGCTTGCCTTCGCAGACTCACATAGAGTGAAACCAGAACTTGGTAGAATACGAACTCATCTGGAACTGTTGAGCAACTCCCACTGTCCTGACATAGCGGAAGACAATTTTTGACGGGCACATTCCACTTCCYCGAATGATCKKACAATTGTATTCTTCAACAGATTACATGGACCTCAGTTCATSACAAATACCGAACTCGGATAACTATGAAAGTATCTGTGTCATAACCAATGGAAGTTGAAATTTACATTACCAAAGCAGCATTCAAGAAAATGAAATTTTACATTCTACTCTTCCTTTTTTAATTCTTTGAGATCCTCCCCTTTTCCAAATGCAAGGGACAGAGATAAAAGTACATTCTATTCTTCGATGTTTCATTTATAGAAATGTTTTATTATGTTAAATTAAACCTTTCTAACAATAACGKATAAGCATTTTCAAATAGACAAAAACCTTAKAAAGTAAAGTCWTTTGYGGTTTCAAATGATTCCTTATTAGTATTCTCAATTTGAGACACAAAGGGTAACCCAAAAAAAGAAAACAGGGAACTGATAAAAAATACTTACTCACCCATCTCTTAGAAAAAAAAAAAAAAAAAGTTAGTTTTTTCGTCTAATTCCTTATTTAGCAAGTTTTTATTACTTGAAAACTACAGAAGTTCTMTAAGTAAAAAAAGGGGAAACTAAAAGAAAAAGGATAAAGAATAACCAGCCTGCTATAATTATTTTTAGCCCCGCCTCGGGAGGTTTTTGTTTAAACCCTCTTTCGTGGTTCTGTGAAGTCCCCTCCTTAACGGCAGCGTCAGTAGCAACAGGAAGAGCTTTACTGCGTGGAATTGCTAATGGCTCAAGATTTRGTGTTCGAGCCTCCCAGCGATGAAGAGATTGAGTATGGAAACGAGGATACTGATGATTCTGGAAGTGAAAACGAAGAAACAGYATCTGAAGATGAAGAAAATCCCAAACCCCGAGCTAAAAGTACTAAAAAGTCGAAGCAAACGCCTTGGGATTTCTCTTCTTATGCCCGATCAGTCGAGGATGAACATGCCAGCCGGAGAACTACTTCTGTGGACGACAAAATTTCCAGAGTCCTCCAACAGCGGCCTGCCCCTTTCACCGTCGACCATGACGAGGAGGACTCTGATTTGGAACCTGACCGTCAAGTAAGCTTCTTTTTCTCCTCAAATTTGCAATTTACTTTTCTATTGTATTTACGGTCTGAAGTTACCTTTCAGTTAATTGCTTATGTGTTTGTATTTTCACTGGAAATAGGACGATTATAGGCCGGAGGAGGATGACGGCATAGCAATTCCTGGTGGCGGCGGTGATAGTAAACCGTTCTTTTCAACGGTTGAAGGGGTGTCGTACCATGCCAATTCATTTATGGAGCTTCATCTTTCGAGACCTTTGCTTCGAGCTTGTGAAGCATTGGACTACACTAAGCCCACCCCAATTCAGGTTTTCCTTTCTCTTTTTTTTTTTTTTTGGTTGGTTTATCTTTTCGTTTTTCTTCTGATATTAATTCTTGGGATTTCCGTGAAGTTTATTTCTTTTTTGATGCAACCAATCGTTATGCTGGTAGGTACTGAATTTCCATGGTTTTGATGTAGGCTGCTTGTATCCCAATGGCCTTAGCTGGCCGTGATATATGTGGGAGTGCTATTACAGGTTCTGGGAAGGTATATCCGCACAAGGACCATGAACTTTATTTGCTAATTCGTTTTGCAGTATCAGAACTCAACTAGTTCTTTAGGCGACTTAGGAGTTAAACAGATTACTTGTTATATTGATATATCTTAAAACGTTTTCTTACCCAGACAGCAGCCTTTGCCTTGCCAATATTGGAAAGGCTGCTTTACCGACCAAAGAATCGGCCTGCCATTAGGGTTCTTATTCTTACACCAACAAGGGAGCTCGGAGCTCAGTAAGTTCTGTTTCCTTGGAAGTTTTTTTAGTACCTTATGAATTCTGTATTGCATGTTTTGATGTTTGCATCTATGTTGTCACACATCAGGTATCATATCACCGTCCATAAAACTAGTAACAATAATTACAATAAGTGCATCTCTCCCTGCTTTAGTGATTTCTTAGCAAAAAGTTGGGCCTCTAGTAGAATAGGGTGGAGAAGAGGATAATGCATCTTGATCCTAAATAGGCATTAGGCTGTATTTCGTCTCATCTACTTAATCCTCAAAGAGTAGTCTTAAGAATATGAGACAGAACTTTTGGTTGAGCTCCGTCACATTTTATATGGCTTCTGAAATCTTTTGGAAAGGTAACAGTGCTCCAAGCAAACAGGTAAAGCGAAAAGGAAGAAGGTCTTGCTATAGTTTTCACATTGGCAGAATGATAATGGAAAATGCCTTTTCTTGCAAATATTTAATGAAAGAAAGGTACTGGATATTGAAAAGAAAATGAAAGCAACAATCGGGACCAGAATTATGTATTAAGATGGAATAACTATGTTATTAATCAAAGGTTTTTGTTTAAAACCTATGAACTTTCTCTGTTCAGAACCTAGCTTGATCTGGGTAGTAAAGCAAAGGATGTTTCAGTTTGAACACGCTGATTCTGGTTTTCACTCAAATGTTTGCCACCTGTATTGCGGGGCTTGAGAGGAAGACCTGTGCATATTAGCTTCAAAAGGAAACTATCATATAGAGTATCCTGCAGCTAAGCTTAATCTTTTGAATTTGATGGTATGAGATGGATGGCATACTGGAAAGACTAAAGAAAAATGTGGAAAAATAAATCAAAAAGTTGTTCAARCAGGCAAGGGAGTTCTTGTCGAGTGTAATCTCTCAAATGATGTTAGAGAATTTCTGTGAATTTCTGTTTATTGTTTAAAGTAAACCATGTATTCAGTCAATTGGCTAAGATGTATGTCTCTTGTCCTTTCAGGGTTCACAGCATGATACGGCAACTTGCTCAGTTTATGACAGATATTAGATGCTGTTTAATACTTGGAGGAGAATCGATTAAGGTTTGTTTACGAGAACTAGATTGGTAGGCAAAGATTAGTTTTTCGACTTTTTATAATGAGGTGGAGTGGACTTGGGAATAGAAGAATTCCCCTGTCGAGTTGTGACTCGTGTGGGATGTGTACTTCGTAAAGAAATCAAAGTATCTTGACAGATGTGCAAAACGTCCGGGTCTTTAATCAGTTCCCGGCAAAAAAATCTAATAATAAAAGACTCTTAGACTAATATCATTCACTGGGTTCACTTTCCAGATGTTGCTTATCTGGCTTGGTGGTGACCTTATGAGTTAAGCAGTCTCATGCCTCTTATACTTTTTGCATTTGGTGATCAGAGTAAAAGAACACTAACTTTTGAATTTGGTACATGAAACTATTTCTGTTAAATTGAGGGAGAACTACTGATCCAGCTTATAAACCGTCTGGAATATAAACAAACAGATGAATGAATAAAGATATTGCCAAGAAATTCAGATGAATGTAACATGAGCAGACTGGAGGCATGTTTTGTTTTTGGTATATATTTTCTTTTATACTATTTGAGGTGGTATTTGACTGGTTTTATATGAGGCATTGCCTTTACTGTGATAACAAGATTAGTTACATTCATTCTTTGTTTAAGAATTTGGAATTAAAGGATTTAAGGCTCATAAAGCGGAGTATACCTGAATTTGGAGATTGTTGATTGATGTTATTAATTTAACTCTTCTTTTCTGCCATATGTAATTTACGGCCTATGATACTTCTTCAGGCACAGGAGGCGGACTTGAGATCTAAGCCTGATATTGTTGTGGCCACTCCAGGACGTATTATAGATCATCTCCGCAATTCTATGTCCGTAGACCTGGATGATCTTTCTGTCTTGATCCTTGATGAAGCAGATCGTCTTTTGGAGGATGGATTCAGTGCAGAAATTCGTGAGCTGGTATCTCTTTCTAATTGCGTCCCTTGTGATCTATATATCTCATTTTTCTCTTCAACTGTGTCTCATTAATGTTATTATTGTGCATCGACTTTGTAGAAGATTTTCTTCAAGTAATTATTAGGTGCTTGTATTTAGGTCAGATTGTGTCCTAAAAGGAGGCAGACGATGCTATTTTCAGCTACTATGACAGAGGAAGTTAACGAGCTTATTCAACTGTCATTGAACAAACCTGTTCGCCTTTCGGCCGACCCATCTGCAAAACGACCAGAAAGATTGATTGAAGAGTGAGTCATATAATATCGGCCTTGACTTTGCTCCGCATGGATCTTATATTATTTTAAAGGGTCCTCGAGAACACTGTATTTGGATAGTTAGACGAGCACTGTCAGTGAAGCTTTCTACATTTTTTTACACCTGCTGCTGCTATGCAGGGTGGTTAGAATTCGCCGATCGCGTGAAGGAAATCAGGAGGCAGTTCTTTTTGCACTGTGCTCCAGGACTTTCACATCGAAAGTGATCATTTTCAGGTATTCATTGAGCATGTGAGCATGCACAAGGATAAATTTGTTTGTTCCCCATGGCATTGGTTTTGGCCTGAACTATCCTGATGGTGCCCTCTCTTGTTTGCTTGTATATGCATGTCTGAGCTATAGAAATGGGGCTGCTTGGGTACAGATTTCTATTTTCATTTATTCATGATATAAAACAGGGTGAGCAAATAGTCAAACATGTTTTGCACCATCTTCTGTTAAGAAGTTTGGAACCGCGATATGATAAATAGGGATATCAAATCTAGGGTTCAAGAAGACCAAACTTACAGTGTTATAAGTACTTAAACGATATGATTGCTCTCCACTTGATGAAAAAACAGGACTCATATAGCTAACCTTGTATAGTGTGTCATAGACTTCAGTTAAGCTGAGCTGTATAGTAATGCTGCTGGACCTATAGGCTCTAAATAGTTGTTCATCTTCTACCAATTCTGCCTTGGTACTTTTGAGAGACTAGGATGTGAAGGTTAATTTTATTGATAATTGCAGTGGTCATGAACCCTGTAAAACCTATATGATTGTCCTTCTTAACATCTTTGATAATGAAGTGACACTATGAATGTATAAGGTTATGATGGACCTATATTCTGGAATACTTGTTTGAGTTTTTGTTTGAGTAATCAAGTTAGAATAGGTAGACTGCAAAGTCTGACATCTACGTGCCTTTACTCGGTTTCCTTTTGTTGATTTGGTATGAGAGCTTCAGTCTTACCAACCTTTTGGTTTTCATTTTCATTGTCTAGTGGAACAAAGAAGCAAGCACATAGGTTAAAAATTTTATTCGGGTTAGCTGGCTTTAAAGCTGCTGAGCTTCATGCAGATCTTACCCAGGCTCAGCGTCTACAAGTGAGATCACTGTTTGCAGCATAACTCTCAAGAACTAATTTCTATTCCTTATCTTTGTCTTTTAATTTMGGAAATAAGAGAGCTAGCTTATTTCTTGCRCATTTGTTTTTTGCAGTCTATGGAACTTTTCAAAGCYGGGCAAGTGGACTTTCTGATTGCAACAGATATTGCTGCTCGTGTAAGTRAAATAACATYTACCTCTCTTCTAGGGTTTTATGGGAGCACAGCTCAGATTGTTGGTCTTGTRACCCCCTATCTATTCCAATAATAGCACTATCAAATTGAGTAAACTTCCATATTGAAATCGAAYCTTCTCTGTTTCGTTTTCCAGGGACTTGATATAATTGGTGTTGAAACGGTTATAAGCTTTTCCTGCCCTCGTAAACTTAATACGTACGTTCTCTATCTCTTTTCATATTATTGRTTGCTTGGTGKATATTTGCCATTAGTTTTATTACTTGTTTTTCTCTTATTGATGTAATGTGCCTCTGCTTTTAATCCTTTGTTGACTAATGTGCGTTCATTTGACTTGATAATCAGTCTAAAGCTTAAAATATTTTTTTTCACATTTCCTTTTCATCTCTCACGTACTTTTCCTTACAGTTATGTTCATCGAGTTGGTCGCACAGCTAGAGCTGGTAGGGAAGGGTATGCTGTTACATTTGTTACTGACAATGATTGGTCTCTTCTAAAAACTATTGTAAGTACATCATCCCTTTCCTCTTGAGATGCATTTCTTTGGAGCAGTTTTGTTTGTCTATGCATTCTTTTGGTTTTCTCTCCGTCCTTTTTTGTGTTAGTAAGAGGAGCTATGCATTCATAGATGATGTARAGTATAAAGTGTAGTACAATTGTCGATGTCATATTACTGTAGTTCCTATTTGATTTTCTGGTGACTGCATCAGTGGGCACCAAGGGCTCTTAGCTCAGGCAGGTTTTTCTGCATCTTCTCTAATTTAAGATGAATTTTTTCTCAGAAGCATGATATTTTGTTAGGTGTAGAAATGAGTTTGCAAGGTATGAGTGCTTAGAAATGTTAAAACATCTAAAGGAGAAACCATTTTTATTTGCCCTAGAAGTGATCACGAGCACCAAAAAAATTCTATTCTTTGACAGTAGCATTGGCTCTCATTGGGGTTAAAGAAATGACGCAACTGTTCATTGCCACCATAACCTGTGCCGTAATCCAAGGAAATGGTTGAAGGGCTGGAATCCTGAAAGGATACCTGTACCAGAAACCTGTGTAGGGATAGGTAGCTTGAGAATATCTCAAGTGAAAACAGCAATCTACTTTTTTGGAAAAGGATGCCGAAGAAAGGGGGGTTCCACTGGCTTGGTCCTAGAGATTGTTTACCAATACACAGATCTCTGCAAAGTCGGAGAACACATAGGGTTAACAGGTGCCATTGGTAGAAGATAAATGGTGGCATGACAACAAAGTTTATGCAAAATGTCATTTTAGGTGAGACCATTAGACCTCAACTGTAACTAGACCCCGTCCAAATTTTCATGGGTTAACGAGCTGGATGTTACTGTAGTTGGTAAATTCATGTAGCATGCATGTCCACCTAAATTTGGGCAATATTATTGCTAGTTATAACCATGGAGTGGTCCTGACAGGAAATTTGTTTTCTACTTTTARTTCATATTATTRGGGAATATGATACTATGAAAGTGATTACCAAAAAATAATAATAATTGAGGAACTCCAAGCACTCTAAATGCAGTTTTCGAAATTTTGGCTRGGTAATTTTGTTAATCTATTCTGTGGCTCCAAGTAGGTACGAGGATGTGTTGTACATTGACAAACACAATGCCTTTTTCTTAATTCTGTTKTGTCTACTGGCCTCATACACGTTAAGGTTTAGCTAATCATAAAATAGAAGTTTGAGCATTTTATCCTCAATTCAATTCTACTTTTTCCTAATGCTTTTGTGAGCGCCATGGGGCTCATATATGTTCATATTTTACTTGAACTTAAAGTTTTCCATCTACTCATTGTATGCCATGTTTTTAACAAATAAACTCTCGTTGATGAAATGCCTTGCCTTTTCTTTTTGTTATACCTGAAAGAAAGAGAGCAAATGCTTTTCTTGAGAAGGTGTTGCTTTAATGCATAGGAGASATTACTAATTACTTCTGCCAACAGTTAAAAAGAGCAGGTTCAAGTTTGAAAACCAGAATTGTTGCAGAGCATTCCATAACAAAATGGTCTCAATTGATTGAGCAAATGGAGGATCAAGTGGCTGCAATTGTTCAAGAAGAGAGGTTCGCTATAGTTCCTATAATTGAAGTTCATAGGAAATGTGGAGGGATTGAAGGAGTTTGTGATTCAGATTTTTTTCAATTCTTTTTTTTTTTTGGGGGGAAAGTGATAGGAGATTAAAATATAATAAAATCCCATGGGGAGACTTTTAACGTTTTCATTTTCAAAGTATGTCATGTTCACTCATATCCTTGCATCTATTTTCTTGAACGACAATAACACCTAGTGATTTAAACACATGAAACCAATTTCAAGGAAGGTCAGATCTTGAAAATATAAAGTCCTTTTGTGTTGAAATCCTGCAAGAAAAGTATATCGTTATCAAACCCGGGGCTTATGGGTTTATCGCTGATTTGGTTGTTGCAGGGAAGAAATGGCCCTGAGAAAAGCAGAAATGGAAGCAACTAAGGTTTTCATCTCCTGCTATTTTCTTTTTATAAAGTTAACGCTGTAATATCTGGCTAACTGTTGGAATTGATTTTACAAACAGTTAACGTGGGGCAAATAATAGTTTTGTTGCATTCTAGAAAATTGGCATGTTCTTGTTCATGAGAAGTTGCAGGCTGTCAACTAATATTTGAGGGAACATTGATGATTTTCAGGCSGAAAACATGATCACGTATAAGAAAGAGATCTATTCGCGCCCCAAGAGAACTTGGCATGTTACTGAACAGGAGAAAAAGCTCATAGCTGATGCAGCGAAGGCAAGTTTCAGCATTTCCGATTTGTCATATGATAAAGAGTGTRATTTTTGCCTTTGATTTTGCTGTAAAATTCTTTGGGTCTTTTCTTCATCAGTTGGATAATTTTGACAGTTTCACTAAAATGGCTGAGATGCATTATCTTCAAGTCAATTTTTTTTGGCATAACTTTGGTGAACTCAATAATGATTATTACTACTAATCTTTTGGCTAGGCATCTTTGGACAAAAGAAAAGGCTCTGGGAATGAGGTAGTCAGTGCTGAACAAGCAGAAGATCTCAAGATGAAGGAAAAGAGAAAGCGAGAGCGCGAGGTGCTTATTCTTGGAGTTCCTATCCTTCTGCATCTTATGTAAATTGTCAGTTCAACTCTTATTGATGTTCATACATGTCTGTTCAAAATTATTTTTTTACAGAAAAACTTGCCTAGGAAGAAAAGAAGGAAGTTGGAAGCAGCTAGAGAGAGATTGGAAGATGATGATGAAATTGAASAAGTAAGGCTCCATTTTTCCTTTCTTTGTCAATATACTGTTAAATGTTTGTTTACATCTGTGATATGAGGTAAGGCGCCAACTGAATGTGTTCTTCACTGTTATTCAGGGAAARGAGAAAAATAAGAAAGAGAAGGCCGGAATTTCACTTGTTGATCTGGCTTATCGGAAGGCAAAGGCTGTGAAAGCCATGAAAAAGGCTGCCGATGCTGGTAAATTTGTCAAAAAGGTGGGAAAGAAATCCAAACATCCTGCTGAGAAGAAGATTCAATCAAGAACAGAAGAGATGCAAGAACTTTTCCAGAGTGACATGAACGAGAGAAAACATAAGAAAATCTCCCGAGGCGGATCGAAGAAGAAATCCTCATTCAAAAGCAAGTCGAGGTATTCGTCTAAATCATAATTCCTCTGGTTATTGTTTCTCCATATTTCTTATTGCAGGTGATTATCCTAATAGGGGAGAGGGGGACGACTCTTTTGGCCTCTCCTGAGCTTTACTTGGTCATTTTTCTTCGGAATCCATGTGCTCAATCCCTCGTGATCCTGCAATAGTACTGATTTCTTGATTGGTGTTTGATGAAAATTTGGTGCCTTCGCAGGTACAAACGCAGGTAGAAGAGAAACAGAGCAGGTCACCGACATTCTTTAGAATGAGATTAGGTCACTTCGTTTTCCCTCTTTAGAAGAGGGGTATCCTTTTCGTTTCTGTATCTTACTCTTGACGTTATGTTGACGTAACAAACTTCTCCCAGCCGACATCTGTTTTCTGAAAGCAAATTCATTGCTCTTTATTTTGATTCACTAGTATCTTCTTTATGAGTTCTTGCCACAATTTCAAATCGGGAGAACTACAATGAATGACGACCGGAGTTCTTTCCAGAATGATGACTGATTTTATCTGGAAGCATGGAAGAATTCACCATCTGTCAGTCTTTCTGCGGCCAAAGCTTCAAAGCTAAACATCACAGTGAATACATTGAAAAAGGACGAGAAGCTCAGTCGATTGTTTATCCGGACCAAAAATGAAACAAGACAAATACAGAGAGAAAGACAAGTACAGTGTAGAATGTCAAAAAATATATACATTCTAGGCGAATTATACACAAACTCTTACTAGCTCATGACAATTAAAGCA
The DNA here is from genome assembly GCA_001752375.1 of Rhazya stricta. Lineage (NCBI taxonomy): Eukaryota > Viridiplantae > Streptophyta > Magnoliopsida > Gentianales > Apocynaceae > Rhazya > Rhazya stricta. Next base: position 655,087 of record MEJB01000017.1, read on the forward strand.
AGCAGCAAAACACATATACGATAGTGGATACTGTGGGTGAAACAGAAGGGGAAAGGACTKGGTAGCGATATTTTTCCCTTTTTTGGGGAATTATTCTTACCGCTTGTAGTGGTGGCTATTGATCGAAATTTGTTATCGGTTCTGCTGTTGACGTTGATTCTGCGGAAGGCGGAACCGGACTTGAGACGCCGGAGACTTGACGGCAACTCCGTGCCAACAGATGCCTCCTCGACACATTTCATGTCCATGACCAGTGTTGTTATTGATACGATCGCGCCGCGTGAGCGCATTCGTGGCCTTACGAGAAACGTCCCAAGTCAGACTRGCAATTAAGATTACAGCCACCACAGCGGTGGAAGCAATCAGCACAAACGCACCGCTGAAGCTCTTACCAGTTATCAAACCGTATGCTTTCATCGCCGCTATCACCGCCAAATACAAGGTCGTCAAGTTCCCAACCACCGCATCGGAAATCGCCATGGCCTTTAATTTATCTGAGTTCCTCTCTGTCTCACCGCATGAGATACTATGGATTTATGAATGGTTGAGGCAGTGAGAGAAAGCGAAGAGAGTATGAAACGAAGAGGATGYGGGCAGGATTAAGTACGGTGCTCTCTGTTCCTGCGGCCGCTTTTATATTATTTGGAGTCAGAATTACGAGATTGGGTTGGGAGCTGTAAGTGAGTTCCTGGCTTTGGCCTTATCCTCCTTTCTTCGCGTTTTTTATGTTTTTCACTCGTATTTTTTAGTATAGTTTTATCAAATAATTAAAAATTAATAAAAAAGTATATTTAATCAAATAATCAGAAATTAAAAAAGATCAATAAATATTATTCAAAGATCGAATACAAAATTTATTTTCAATAAAAATCGAACTCATAAATAAAAAATTTAACAACGTCCGCCTTTGCCACTGGGTTGTGTCCAACGTCCGTCCTTTAGTTTGAAAACAAATTGGAGTAGGAGAAGATGATGTAATGTATTGTGAATTCAACCAAAGTTYCATTGAACACATTATAACATTAGTGAAGGCATTGTATTCTACTACTATGTCTTAATGGCCTGGACCTAGGCTCAACTATTGACTMRTCAAAATTGCATCTACACGTAKGTTGTGGTCTGTCCTTACATGCAAGGGCAGAGTTAGAGTTAARAGCAATTATTTCCAATATCTTTTTAAAATATTACATGATATTATTAATATAAAATTTTCATAACATAAAATACTATCTTCTTCCTAATATTATTTTTATTTATTATTGTCCCCTCAAAGTAAAAAATCTGACTCTATCCTTAATTGCATGCATTTCTTTTTATTTCTTATAAAATTTTGATATAATTCATTTACATCATTTCTCTCGAACTTTTCAAGATCTTCTATTATAATATCAATATACTTTACTATGTCATTTAACAGAGTAAACATAAATCTAGTATGAGCTTTCGCACTAGACTTTTCAAAAAAGAAAAAATAATAGTTAGATTTATACGCTAAAAAGAATGAAGTGAGCTAAATTAATGTGGTTCCCCACTAGACTTTTTATAAAATGGAATGAATTTTCTTTTTACTGATTTCTATATGAGTTATGAAAAAAGGTATCGAAAGATAACTTGACTTGGTGCTCTTAAATTTGCTAGGAACGGTCTTCCCATCCCTAACTTTATTTAATTATTTTTAATGACATTTAATTAGACGAAGCCTATTTTCCTAATAGTTATTTATAATATCATCAAAATGATTCAAAAATTTCTTAAAGATATTTATTATTAAAATTATTTACYAATTATGTATACCTTGTGTTTCTAAAAAATGAAGAAAAATATTAAAATACTGAATATATATATCGTAAGACAATACTAATAAATTTTCGATTCTTTCGAGATGTATTATTTAATTCGTGAGCTAAATTATATTAAGATGTTACTAACTACTTCGATGCTCTGAGATCCGTTCAATTGAAAAGAATATCATAAAAGTAATCCAAATTGAAAGTGATCTCATAGATAAAAACGAAGTGAACAACAAAAGAAATCCATAACTGAGATGGGGTAACCGGTTTGGAGCAGCGGCCAGAGATAGAAACGAAGTTTATTTGAGTCATAGATATGAGTTTTGGCTCTTTGTCTTCTTCCTTGGCGGAGGAGCCAGATCTCAATGCTCTCAGAGATGGCGGTGGCGTGAAGTCTGCTATTTGTTATCTGTTCTTAATCTTAATAGTAAATTTACTAAGAAAGTTTGGCAATAATGAGCAACGATGGCTGCTGCAGGCCAAACATGCCTCGTTGTTTATCCCCATTTCGTCCACATCATAGTATAGTTATTATGTCTCCATGGACATAAATCAATTAGCTTCACTATAAGGTTAAATTTAACGTGATTTTTTTTACTGCAATATGAAATGTGAAGGTTCGAAATATGTTTAGTCTGAATTTTATTAAAATAGGCCATACGACGCACATCTTAATTTACATTCTCTATAATAATCTTGAGACGAGTGCGATAAAGACGATGTGAACGATCATATTTCATTTTCTTCTGAAGTATATGTTCATCACCATTTATGTGTATATATATATATTTTTAAAAGGAAGGTGAATCTCAACCATTAATTTATGTCCTTATTAGTTGGTTCAATCATGAGTACTTGATTGTARATAGACATCCACTGATTCTTCTTTATATATTTTTATATACATATATAAATGACATTGGGTGGAAAAAGAAATATGAGGAGAGTTATAAATATATAGATACTATCCTTCGGTTAATATATATTATCTTTATTTTTTAAAGTATGTTATATTTTATCTTTCAAGAGAGAATTAATTTGTTTAATATATTTATCCTTATTTAATTTTCAAAACAACATCATAAGTCAATATRTTTTTTAATATAAGTGTAAAAATAATATTTTGACACTAATTTAATACCAATATAAAGATTTCTTAATCTGTYTACTTTATTCTAATACGATATATTTTACAAAATAGAAACAAAAATATGTAATAAAAATGATAATAAAAAAATGTATTAAAAAATTTCCATCAGCCATGATCTTAAATATTTTTATAGCTGTTAGGTGGATTTATCGACAGTTTGAAATGAATGTTCTTTTGCACTCTTTTAAAAAAAAAAAAAAAAGGGTTAGAGAGGATCATATTCACAATGTATTTTGTTTCTTATTTTCACTAAAAGAAAATAAACATAACAAGCACATAGCAATCGGGAGTAGGACGAAGCGAAAGTGRTAAAAGAATAAAGAAAAAGAAAAAAGAGGAAAGGCTTTACACGTCGACRAATTCTTGTAAACGGACTTTATTTGTTTGGGCCAATATTTTGACTTCTTGGACCACTTTCTTGGGCTGTTTGTCTTGGGCACAGGCCTGCCTATAAACGTGGCAGCCCATTTACCAGTAAATGTCATTCCAATTTTGTTATTTCTTTTTTTTTTTCAAATTTCAAAGGTTTCATTTAAGTTTTAAAAAATTTTCTAATCGAAAGAATTATGAATCCAACTTTAAAATCTCTTATTTAGTCAAATAAATTTGTCAAATTAAGAGTTATTTCTTACCTATTTCAATTCTGATAAATAAAAAAGTAAATGATTATAATTAATTACCACTCAATTATTCTTATCGCTTATTTGGCATGATATATATATGTATATTGAAAAAATAAATCATTTATAAATAAATAAAATTTACGCATAGCACAAATCTTTGAACTAATATTCATCATGAATTAATGACGATGAAACAAAGATCAACATCAGTGTTCAAGTAGCCCTAGTAGCCCATTCCAATCAAGAACTGCCACGTATCCATAGCCCTTCCAATCAAGCACTAGCAACAGGTCCAATCATTTGTACGCCTGAGGTAGCCGAACCCGGACCACTATAAAGAAACTCCGGTCTTGTCTTCCAAGTCGTGCCGTGGAGACTTCTAGAACCCTGGTCTTCTCTAGTTTATCCACGTATAAAACCGTAGAAATTCCCAATAGAACATCGCCACGTATTCATAACTCGCAATAGCCGTCAGATCATCCATGCTGGCACTGTCTAGCCAATCGGAAAGAAGAAAATCGTGGCAGGTCCTTGACATGAAACCGCTCAGTGCAGGACTATGATGCTTATTAAGCTCACTACACAATCCTCACTCGCAACTGAGAGCTTAATTTACAGCATTGGCCATTGGGAAAATAGAGCAGCGAGAATGATGAGGAAGTGGACGGTCCCTTCCGTTCTGTTTCTGTTGTGTCTTCTCTTTCTCTTGCCTGATCAAGGTACGCGAGGGTTTAGCTTCCACAGTTTCTGATCTAAGATCTAGGGAATTAGTATTCCTTATTTGGCTTTTTTGGTTTTCCTTATTATGGATAATTCGAAATCGAAATGTTTGTTAACTAACCATTGTGCTAATTATGTCTGTTTAGGGCTTAGATTTTTTTAGTACGGTAGTTTAGAAAAGTTTGTAGGATCTGATTCGAGTGTTATAATTAAATGCTTCATGGCGATTGAGGATTAATATATTGAATTTTTATGTGATTATTGAGCATGCGATGGATAAATTTTTTGTTGTGCAGGTAGGAAAATTCATGCAAATGCGGAAGTTGATTCTGACGCCCCAGTAGATCCGCCGAAGGTGGAAGAGAAGATCGGTGCTGTTCCAAATGGTTTATCTACCGATTCCGATGTGGCAAAAAGGTTTGCTTTTTGTTAAAGCACATTTCTACCATGTTTATTCAATATCTGTGCTTTCTTTGTCTCTGAAAAGATAGAATATTCCTCAAGTGGTTTTGAATCTGTGGTACAGAGAAGCAGAATCCATGTCAAGGAGAACTCTCCGTGCTGATGCGGAGAAGTTCGAGTTCCAGGCTGAGGTTTCTCGACTTATGGACATCATTATTAACTCTCTTTATAGTAATAAAGACATTTTCTTGAGGGAGTTGATCTCTAATGCTTCGGATGTAAGTATCTATCAACCTTTAGTCAATCAAATGAGGAAGAAATGCTTCTGAGTAACACCATGATATGGTGTATGTTCTGATGTTTCGAGCTATTCTTAATTCAGGCATTAGACAAGATTAGATTCCTTGCTCTCACTGATAAGGAAGTATTGGGTGAAGGTGACAATGCTAAGCTTGAGATTCAGGTTAATATCTTAATATGGCCTCTCTGTTGTTTCATATCATATTTTCTCTAGTTTTGCATCACTTCAATTATTATTAGAATTTATAATTCATACTGATGCAGATTAAACTAGATAAGGAAAAGAAAATCCTTTCAATTCGTGATAGAGGTATAGGTATGACGAAGGAGGATTTAATCAAAAATTTGGGAACCATAGCGAAGTCTGGAACTTCAGGTATATTATAGCCCTGAATTTCCTCTCATTTTCATGCTGAATTAGATTCTCCTGGTCATTAACTACTGTCTTGTGCAGCTTTTGTCGAGAAAATGCAGACAAGTGGAGATCTCAATCTCATTGGGCAATTTGGTGTTGGGTTTTACTCTGTGTACCTTGTTGCTGATTATGTCGAAGTCATTASCAAACACAATGATGACAAGCAGTATGTACATTTAGGCCATTCGTAATGAATTTATTGGTCTTGATTTCATTATATTACATAGGTTACAATTATTCGAATATATCATTCTTTCAGGTATGTCTGGGAGTCTAAGGCTGATGGGGCATTTGCAATTTCGGAGGATGTGGAGAATGAACCTCTCGGTCGTGGAACAGAGATCAGATTGCATCTCCGAGATGAGGCACAGGAATACTTGGATGAGTCCAAATTGAAGGTGTGTGCGTAGCACAAAAAGAATAATGTTCAGTTTGTGCTTACTAGACAACGCACCATCTTGATTTTATACATCGTTGCTCAGTGACACTCAGAATTGCTTGGTTAGCAAAATTGTCTTCGAGAAACTTCTGTTTTATGCTTTGATTTTTATATTTATTTTTTTAATCTACGACATGCATATTTTGCCAAGGACCTAAGGTGGTTTCAATTAGGTTAGGTAGTAATCTGAGTGAGCCTAGATGGTTGGTACTTTTTTTTATCATTCTTTTATACTTAGCAATTTCTACTCGTACCTTTGTTCCTTGCTCCCCTCAAGGCATCCACTGTCCTGTTGTCCTTGGCTATCTAGCTTTTTCTTGCCACATTCTTTTTTTCCCTCCTGACTGATTGATTTCTGCAATAATAGATATCCTGAATTTTTGGGTGGTTTTTCTCTAATTCTGCTTGTATCTTTGATAATAGGAACTAGTGAAAAGGTATTCTGAATTCATCAATTTCCCAATTTATCTGTGGGCAAGCAAAGAAGTGGATGTAGAAGTTCCTGCAGAAGAGGACGAGTCAAGTGATGAAGAGGACAACAAATGTATGTGAAATAGACTACTAATATCTTGAATATATCATATTCAAATTGTTTATTGTCTTCTGCTTTTATTGCTGTTTTACCACTCATGTGATGGGGGCGATAAAGAAGAGTGGGGGCTGGAAAGAAGTGTGTCAGTTCTTACATTGGGCATTATAATGTTTTCTATCAGCTGAAAGCAGCACCTCAGAGGAGGGAGAAGAAGAAGAAACAGATAAAGAGGAAGATGAGAAAAAGCCCAAGACAAAGAAGGTGAAGGAGACAACTTACGAGTGGGAGCTTTTGAATGATGTGAAGGCCATTTGGTTAAGGAATCCAAAGGAGGTCACAGATGAAGAGTACACAAAATTTTATCACTCTCTAGCCAAGGTATTTTACTTTCATTGACCCTTAGACACATAATTGCTATGTGGAGAGTAAGGAAATTTTTGTCTTTGTTCTGATCATTTTTGTGCATATTACTATGTTCTCCAATAGGACTTCAATGATGAGAAACCCCTTGCATGGAGTCATTTCACTGCTGAAGGTGATGTTGAGTTCAAGGCTATACTCTTTGTTCCTCCTAAGGCACCACATGATTTGTATGAGAGCTACTATAACACAAAGAAGTCCAACTTGAAGTTATATGTCAGACGGGTCTTCATCTCTGATGAATTTGATGAACTTTTGCCCAAATATCTCAACTTTTTGAAGGTAATTCAGGCTTCTGAAATTTTAGCCTGGTATTCAAAGGATATACATAATGGGGTTCTAACTCTTTCCACCCTCATGATCAGGGTCTCGTTGATTCTGACACCTTGCCACTTAATGTGTCGAGAGAAATGCTTCAGCAACATAGTAGCTTAAAAACTATAAAGAAGAAACTCATAAGAAAGGCACTCGATATGATCCGCAAGATTGCTGATGAGGACCCTGATGAAGCTAATGACAAGGATAAGAAAGGTATTATATGATCTGCTTGTATCAGAATAAACATTACATCTCTTTGGAGGGAGGGACTGGTCTACATTTCATTCTATTGAAGAGAAAGTGTGTTCCCCTTGCATCATGATTGCCTTTTTAGATCATGAATTTCCTCATAGCGAAACTTCAATTGCTTATATTMCTACCAGAAAACTTAAGGTCTTAAGAGTGTTGCATCTGAGTGGCCCCATATTTCTCCCCTAATTTTCTAATCCTCATACAGAGGTTGAAGAATCAAGTGAGAACGATGAGAAGAAGGGTCAATATACAAAGTTTTGGAATGAATTTGGCAAGTCAATTAAACTCGGTATTATTGAGGATGCTGCTAATAGAAACCGCTTGGCAAAACTTCTCCGATTTGAGAGGTATGGAATATACTTTTATTTATACTGTTAGACTCCGTGTGCTATCTGTATCAAGATATAGTTATTTTAGGGTGTCAATAAATGGTGGTGTGTGTTTCTCTTTTACAGTACAAAATCAGATGGTAAGCTTACTTCACTGGACCAGTATATCTCAAGGATGAAGTCAGGACAGAAAGACATCTTTTACATTACTGGAGCAAGRAAAGAACAATTGGAGAAATCTCCATTCCTTGAGAGGCTCACAAAGAAGAATTACGAGGTATAACTTTCAAGTATTGCAAGGTTTGACAGTTTTTTATGTRGATAAATTTGACCAAGCAAGTAATTTGCTTGCTAATGTCTTGAAATAATCTCTGATGGTTTTAACTAGCTTTATTTTATGTGTTAAAACTATCTGAAAGTTCTAAGCACCTGTTTTTATTTTGTACAGGTTATCTTGTTCACAGACCCCGTTGACGAGTATCTGATGCAATATCTGATGGATTATGAGGATAAGAAGTTCCAGAATGTGTCTAAGGAGGGCCTGAAAATTGGCAAGGATTCAAAAGACAAGGAACTCAAAGAGTCATTCAAGGAGTTAACCAAATGGTGGAAGGGTGCCCTTGCCAGTGAGAATGTTGATGATGTTAAGATAAGCAGCCGTTTGGCAGACACGCCCTGTGTAGTTGTGACATCAAAATATGGTTGGAGTTCGTATATGGAAAGGATCATGCAATCACAAACCCTGTCAGATGCTAGTAAGCAGGCATACATGCGGGGTAAGAGAGTACTGGAGATCAATCCGCGACATCCAATTATTAAGGAGCTCCGGGAGAGAGTTGTTAAGGATGCTGAGGTACTTCCTTCACTGAATTGTTCAAATGCCCACTTAGCTTTATGTTATTTGTGCCGTTCTGTTGCATTCAATTGATGATATTCTATTATGTTCTTTGAAGGATGAAAGCGTAAAGCAAACAGCACGGCTCATGTACCAGACCGCATTGATGGAGAGTGGTTTTGTGCTCGATGACCCCAAAGATTTTGCTTCCCGTATTTATGACTCTGTGAAAAGTGGTTTAAGCATCAACCCTGATGCTACTGTTGAAGAGGATGAGGATGATGCTGAAGAACCCGAGGCTGAATCTAGCCCAAAAGAATCAACTGCAGCCGAAGATGCTGCTGAGGCCGATACTTCAGATCTCAAGGATGAATTGTAGAATGCTCTCTCAAAGAGGATCTCATTTTAGCTTCCTCTCCTTGGAGAAAACTGAATACTCTTACCGTAACTGTATTAGCTATTGAGGAACTAGTGCACGGGCCGTCTTAAGTTTTTGGGTGCTTGTAATCGTAATCACTAGGAATTTTGTTTTCCTTTCTGTTTACTTTTCCAGGAATTGCATAGTTAAGGTCAAGTTATGCCAAATTTCCATTCGCCTCTCTTTTTTGATGCACTTTTAGACATTTAGACGTAGTTGCAAATGAAAGTCTCAATAGAATTCAATTACTAGTATCTACGGGCAATATCTAATGGATCAGCCCACAAAATTGGGCTTAAAACTAGTTCCAGCAAAGAACTATRAATGCCTGCAATGGGCTTATGATCATCAACGACCGGTAATGGGCTGGAGAAGCCCATGATAAATCGCCTGGCTGTCAGTGTCAAAGTGATCTTGGTACTGAATGGTTCTGAGACTTCCCKAGGTACTTTTAGTTGCAACCTTCCGTGAATAAACAATACTCCCTTACTGATCAGAGCTCTGCTAATTTCTTAACAGATCTGATTCTCAGGGAACATTGGTCAAGAGGGCCTTAAAGACGATATCAAATATTCGACACCTGCTAAAGTTAACAATGATTCTGCTAATTTAAGGTGAAGAGAGTGAACAGTTTAATGCGAAAATGACACCTAAAATAGTCCTGCTAGCCCGACTTCTATCAGCTGGATCACAACCTGGCTAGACTTTAAGGTGTTTGTCTTCATCTGTTCTTGATTCCTCAACTTTAGGGCATTCTTCTATTCATTCATTACCTGCTTTTGATAGGTATGATCTGTTGAATAAATCAAAAGTTATGACTAAATTATTTGCATAATCACTTTTGTTTGTTCCAACTGGGAGGAATCCATTTTCAGGTTTTGTTCCTAATGGGAGGCATGCATGTCCAGGTTTGATAATCACATCAAAAAAATAGTTTACGAATCCCGATATAACAAAGCTAGCTATTATGGACTAGGGATGACGACCGTTCAGTCAAAGTCGTAATTGTAAACCATCGATTCATGAAGTTATGAATTGTTATTTCAAAATTTTAATACGATTTATGAACCATGATTATCTCTATTCTGGGTTTCCCATTTTCCACTTCAAAGCATTATATTACTGAAAAATGCCCATTTCTTGGAGAAATTGGGGAAAAGGAAAGGGAATTATGTACTTCAAGAAGCTTTCAATGGCATTTTAGCATCTATCTGGTTAATAATGAGTATCAAAGTGACCAAACTGGCTCCACAGGGTCCGTCTTGATCATCAAACCACACAGAATCAATTAAGAACGGAGTCAAAAATTTAACTTTGAGCAAGCAAAAATAATGACTAAAATATTAAAGGGCAAAATGATATTTTTAAGATAAAAATCTTATATAAATTTTAAAAACATATGAATGCTACATTGTATTTTGAAAAAATATTAGGGATTGATTTTGAAAAAATATTAGGGATTGACTGAGGCTTCCACCCTTCTACAGAAGGATCATCATTTTCTACATTAGGAAGGGTGAGAGTAGCCTTTTGTGGCAGACAAGCAATCTACCAGACAACTAACTACGTACCAATCTTCAAATCCCAGTAAAGTAGAAGAACCTTACTTTGGTGATCGATCACTCACCAAGACACCAACCCTTTAGCAGTACAAATCGTAGAGCACAACTTGTTTTCCATTTCATTCTAATTCAAATACATATATAATAGAAGAAATACAAAAAGAAAAGGCCAAATATTCTTTATATATGAGAAAGAATAGCATAATGTAAAGTTAACATTCAAATTCAAATACTCTTCTGTACATAAAAGGTGGAAAAATTGTGGTTTACACTAATCTTCGTCATCTCTCACTTTGTAATCTTTTTCGTTAGTCACAATGTGAATKTCAGTTCTTAAGTAACCGTGAATGCAGGCATGTGCATGGAGCAAAAAGAATGGCTACTGAAGCAAAGTGATTATGCCGAAAGCAGTTAGGGAAGCAATCAGAGTAGACTGCAAGCAAAAGTTAGAACTAATGGTTCTTGATGACTCCCCCGTCATAAAATTTGGTAGCCACGGCCAACCATAAGGATTCGAGCTGTCTTCTGAATCTGAGCTCGAGCCTGAGCCTGAACCCTCTACTGTTCCGGCAGCCGTAGGTGGTCCGTTAGCTGCCCCTGAATCCCTCGAAGATTTCTGGCTGCAAACAAACAAGCAGAAAATCGATGAGCAAGCCTGGATATCAAGGACAGAGCAAGGATTTTAACTTTGAGAAGGCGAGAGAGCAAATAAAAGAATATTGCGGGAGCAAGATACAATTTTTTGCGGCGAAAATCCCATGCAATATTTTATAGAAATGTTCGAAGGCGATTGCCCGCCTCCCCCCACCCTTAATTCCCCAGCTCCGTCCTTGCTGGATGTTGTTCTACGACTAGCTATTGTACTCGAACCCAGATCCCTTGATCCGAAGATCATGAGAACAGGACACATGAAAATCTACAGAAACTATTCCTTTATTTTTTTTTTTTTTTTCTTGGTTCTTGCCTTGACAGAACCATAAAGGTGGGAGAAAATTTTTATCCTGATAAAAAGGGCTGGCTATTAAAAATGTACTACTTATCCCCATCTAAAGCGGAAAAACGCGCACACACACTTGGCAACCAACCATTTATTTTAGTTCTGAGAAGAAAAGAGAAGAGCTGCGACTTGTTTTGAGAAAGCAAAAGTTGTAAAAGAGATCATTCCACTCGGAGATTCTATAATAGTTGAGAAACAGTGTTTATGCGGCCATTCCATTTGATTCTTTGTGATTGACAACCAAAACTAAAGCAATCCCAACTATGCAATCTGCAATTAGAGGAATAGAATGCRTTTTTGATCAATCAAGGTTATTTAATTACCAATTAATCTTGTTTGCGAAGAACAAAAGGACATTTAATTCAAGAAGATAACAATGTGAATAGAATATAGTGATAGAGTAGGAATAGAATATGTGGACAACAATTGTATGACCATCCTTACCTTGTCATTGAAGGGCAGAATGTAATGGTATAATCGGCTCCGGTACACGTAAAGGTACTTGTTGCATCATCGTAGGCGTAGCTATAAGCCTTCGGACAAGCCGATTTGAACATCTGGGAATACATGGATGGCTTACAAACGGAAGGTGAGGCATAAGCGCCGCTGCAGCAATATTCTGGACTTTCGTAGGCTCCGCAGGCACTCTTGCATGCCTGGCCATCTCCGGCTCGCAATTCATTCGGGCACATTCGGTTTAAATCGGTGATGCACCCTGTGGAGGCGCATGAACCGGTTCCTGAGTTAGCTTCTACTATCATTGGCAGATTGTATCCGTCGACTAGACTGACATCGTAAAAGTCTTGTGAACCGGAATTAGCACCAGATCCGATGAAGAATTCAGCTAGAGTTGCCGGAGGGGTGGCTCCAGCCCCATTGCATTCTAGCTGGTTGGACCCACAATCTCCGGTGGCACAGCTTCCTTGGCTTGTGGTGGGATCAAAAGTACAACCGGTTCTGCCCCAGAACCGCCCTGACCAGCCAGGTGGAGCTTGGAAAGACCTTGAATCACCCGGTGGAAGTTCAAATCCAGTAGTATCCAACTTGGCACTGCCGGCATTGGCTAATATTCCTGGCCATACTACGTGGTTACACCTGTTTATTAACGTCAAAGTAACCCCTGATATCCCTGAGTAGAAAACAAAATAGACAAGCCATATCAACATGCAATTACGTCTAAATTTCCGCTATCAAATACAAGAACAGTSAGGTGTGTACTCTACCTTTGATGATCAGGAGGAAGACGAAGGTGACATGAACAGCAGAGGAAGAGAAGGTGGAGGYCATTTGGAGAAGGAACAATGGCGATTGACGTGGTATGATCACAAGTCCAAAATYGGGTCTTTTCTTGATGTTATAGAATCTTCAGGTGTCTGAGGACTGTTGCATTGGGGAAGAAGAGTGATAGTTGAAGGGATTTTCTGAATGATAGGAAGGTGTAATATAAGAAGAATGGGATTTGACTTGGTCTATACCACCACCCATAAAAGCGTCTCAAGAATGTGATTAGGTGTTACAGCAAGGAAAGGACTAAGAAGAGTAACTTTAATGAGAGCTGACGAGGAAGGAGACCACAGTTGCTGCTATCCAACTTTCTCTCTCCCTCTCTTACGATATATATATATATATATATACACATCCTAGAAGTAAAACGTATACCATAGAAAACTATGATAATGGAAGAGGAATCAGATCATGAACAGATGAGTCATGCATAATTTTTAACCTTCAGCACTCACCTCAGTCATCTTATTAACTGATCATCAAGTAAAGTAGATCCTTGTTTGCTATCCTACATTGGTCAATGTGTTGCCTTATAGATCAATCTTATAGGTAAAGAATCTTAGCTAGTCCTAGAAGCCAACAATACAGCCAAACGAAGAAGGAAATATCGGGACAAACTCCTACAATTGGATCAACCTTGTTCGGTCAAGTTAGCCATGTCTAGTAGCACCAAGGTAAGAACTCAGAAACCAAGCATTTCCATGGACGATCACGGATCATAATGAGTTCAATGCGTACGTCTAAAGATTGATAAATCATACTTTTCCTCTTCTTATTTAGAGGTCGAATTTTTTATTACATTTAGTGCATGTCCTTTAAAAGAAATAGTTTATTTGTGGAGATTCATAGAATATAATCTTTGTTATTGTCAAAATATTCCACCTAACTATAGTGAAGAGAAATCTTTAATTTGTTGAAGAATCTAAGTAGGCAAACTTTACCCTTCAAATCTAATGTAGCAGTCCTAAATTTCTATGGTCTTCTTCCCTTTGAAATGGAATTAGATTCCAAATGTTATATGGTTTTGCAAGTAACATTCCAAGTTCATTGAGCACAGTCGATGATGGTCAATACTTATCTAGGATCCCTAACTAGTTAACTTATTATTAGGTAATCGATGGAGAAGTTCTTAAGATAGTGACCAATTCAACAGTTGGTCAAAAAGTTTCCTCTAATCAAACAATAAAAATAAAAATATTCATCCTATTATATGATTTGATTTGTTCGAAGAATTAAACAATATTAAAAAGAGAACTCACATTTTATCTTTTATTTTCTTATATATACATAAAAGGTGATCAATATAAAAATTTTAATTTCTTTCCAATGCAATTTGATTCGCCAAATTTAAAAGATATAAAAACTTAATTTATAATTTAAAAAATGTATAAAATAGAAGATGTTGCAAAGCTTTGTTTTTGATAGTTGGATTTGACTCTTAAAATTGACAAAACGCGTTTTCCAATGGAATAAAATCACAAGCATCTTCCGGCCCATGATTGGCTCCTTGGATCCACCAAAACAAAGCTAGTGAGACTCTGAATTTCACCGCCAAACCCGAGGGAGATGATCTGGCTTTACTGTGCTTCCCCGGTTTCATAGAAATATATATATATATGAATAATAAGTAACAAATTTTAATTTAAAAAGAAAACTTAAAAAAAGGGCATTGTTTGATTCATTATAAAACATTATTTACTATTGCTTTTTGCAAATGTTCCAAAGTAAATAAGGAGGCTCGAGCCCCTCCTCTCGATTAGACATTTATTATCGCATTAGTAAATTATTGCCTTATCAACTAGATAACGAGACAGGAGCCCCTCCTTGCTCATATACCTTCTTTTGCGCCTTAACCTACGAGGTACTATAGATGTGTTGTGTGAATAAAAATTAATTGCTTAAAAAGAGTATGAAAAAAAATAATATTGTATATAAATGTCAGAAGTGGGATTTGAACCCACGCCCTCGTCAGAGGACCAGAACTTGAGTCTGGCGCCTTAGACCACTCGGCCATCCTGACCTCTTCTTGTAATTCATTTATATCTTACTGATTGACTACGTTACCCCCGTTTCCACGGCCGCAACGACTCTGTGGCTTGGACCAGCGTAGACTCTTCACTCTTATCTTTACCTCAAAGCCGAAGCCAAAGGCAGCCTATTCGCCCTTTTCATATTTTAGSAGAACCTCATCTCTTTTGGAAAACAATCTCCTCTTTTACCATATTCCACTTCCAGAATTTAGATTCAGCGATCCATAGCCATTATACTTAGTAATTTTTCTTTCTTCTCCACCTTCATAGTATTTATTTTTGTAATTTTTAGTCCGTGGTATTTCTTTATAATATTATCATCCAGTTCTTGTCTTCAGCTAATTTTCTGGATTTGAAGACTTGAGAATGCCCCAGTATGTGAAGAATTATCTTGATTCATCTTGCATGTAGGCAGCTTCTTTTAAACATATATTTTTAGCAAGCATGCTTTCTTTTCATAAGTACTCCATTATGGACAAGAGTTAAGAAAGAGACCAAGAATCAGATAAGCATACAAATCATATATACACGTCGTCTCAAGGATGAAGAGAAAACCTTTAAAGCAATCAAATTGACCATGCATGGCAGAAATATATATATTAGTTACATGGTCGCAGAAAAAAATTGAAAAGCAYAGGCACTAAGGTTTGTATTGGATATATATGGATCATTCGTACTGCGAGCTACGTACGCTAGAAAAGTAAGAACCCTATTCAAACGAATCTTCCCTCAGATGAAGTAATGAACCTTGTAAGAAATACTTGCTGCTGTTTTCGCCAATCTTCTMGAATACAATCACAAATGCAACTGTTTTCTGTGAGATATGGCTTTGGCTTGCACTGTTTTTCATGCGATTTATCAGAATAGATTCACAGAGGCCTGCAAAGCTTCAAATTGCATTGTTTCTGGTGGCTGGGCTCTCATTGTTGCAGGAGATAAATCTCTGTGAAACGTGAGCTAACTTTTGGGTCGACGACGCGTCACCATATCCAAAATTAGATCAGCTGCTGTCAACATCGGTGCTCCTTTTAGATCAAATTCTTTCAAGTTTCAAAAACCATCYACGTGCGTACATGTTCAATGTCGTGTAAAGTGCTTATATATATGGATAATATTTCTTTTTGCTACATATGCTTTTGTTTCCTTTTTATCATCTTCCTTTATCAAAAATAAAAAATAAAAAAATAGCAGTGATGGGCCTCCTCATTCATCCCCACCCTTACAGAAAAGTCATGATGAATTGAGAAGTTGTGAAAGAAGGACGATTAGGTTTAACTCTTATCCCATTAGCAGTTGCCACCTTCCTAAGAGCTTCTGCATGCAGTAGTCTAAAATGAGGCTCTCTGAGTCACTTAACCATAGAATGTAGAATGTGTCCATAAACCGTAATTTCCTACTTCCCTTGTGGCAGAAGAAGGAAGGAAGACCGAGAGAGAGAGAGAGAGAGAGAGAGAGAGAACGATGAGTTTCTGGATGATGATGAAGCAATGATGTACGTAAACAACCGACATGGCTGATGTGGCTGCATGTCGGATACTGGAAATTGGAACCCTATGGTCAACTTTTACGTAAAAGAAGCTTCTTTACATAGCATGCACGAGCCTATAAGAAGAGATTTGTAAAAGAAAGAGGTCAAGAAAGGGAGATTTATGAGGTGGAGGCAAATATGGAAGCAAAAGCGATTGCGCAGACTGTCGGAGGAGATCAAAATAAAGTAATATTTGTTGCCATTTACATCATAAAATGGGGCCTATATATATATATATATATATATAGTAGCAAAAGGAATACTCAGAAGGGGCATTGATCGATCGAGTCATATATAGATTTCTTCATTCTTCTACGTTAAGTCTTCTTGTCTCATTATAGTCATCAATGCCTTCTTTATGAAATGAAATGAATGTCACCATCCTCTTCGATCGTCTACTGGATGATTTTAATTGAATACTAATGGCTCCTAAAGAACCCTGCTTTCTAATTACTTCATATATATTTCTACTGTCAAATCTCTAAAGAAAAACCAGAGAGAGAGAGAGAGAGAGAGAGAATGATCCACTCTAGTAGTCGAGTATCTCATTGAAGTTAAAATAATTTCTCAATTAGAAAGGAGTATCTTTTACAAGACCTTCCTTGTAGTATTTGAATGTGGAGTGAAAACCATACACCAATTAAAGAAAAGGACTCTTTCCAAAGAATAATAAATAAATAAAAAAAGTTAAACGAAATAGCTATCATCATAATTTTTTATCTTTCTCGTCTACTCTTAATATTTTACTGTATCTTATTTATTCACTTCGTTATTGTACACTCAGCATACCGAGAAGTCCATCCAACAACAAAATGTGTCTAAATCAAATGCAGAAACAAATCCAATTATTAACATAACCGAGAAAAATGAGCAAAAGGAATAAAAAAAACCCCGTAATCTCCCCTACTCATCGAGTCATGGCACAAAAAGATGCAATGAAGTGAACCCATAGAGTTTTGCTGAATTAAACTTTGCTCCTTTTAGATCCCAAACTAAACAGGCCTTGGAACAGCAATTTGGGCCTATGGAGATAGCCATTGTAGAAGTGACCCAATAATAGAATATTCTGCCCCATCCCTTAAACTAAAAATTTAAAGCGAATTACGACTACGAACAATGGATTCAAAGTTATTAAGTAAGATTGCATAATATGACATCCTCTTTTATTTGAAAAATCAACTTTGACAAGTTGAAATCTTGACATGGTTTGGTTGTGGAATAACAATGACTGATTAATAGTCCCATTTTGTTTCTTTAACCAGTCAAAGTACACCAAAAAATTTAAGGACTGGAAAATTCTTCTGAAAATGACTTGAAGAAACAATGGGAGGGATCTAAGCCCTAATCGTATAATTTATGCGGGAGGAGAGTCCGGAGAAATTGGAGCAACTATAATTAGCTATTTGTAACAATTAGCAAGCGAATTGTCAAGTCAAAATGAGATTTTGTGTTTGAAAGTTGATTGAAAGATGTGTTTGAAAGTTGTTTGAAAGAAATGTGAGTTACGATTTCCTCCAATGATATTGATGGTCAAACCTAAGACAAACACACAAAGGAAAATCCATAAGAATTAGTCTTTGCTTTGGTTATTAACCTATTAAATATGTTAGCTTTGAGTAGGAAAAAGGATATGTAAGGCACAAGTTCCCTTTCTTTTTTTTTTTTGGGTTAAAGTATTTTTCTTAAGTTGGAGGGTAGAGAATATCTTATACGCTTTCTTGAACTTGAAGAATTAAGAATTAAGTTCGACAGAGGCAAACCATCTTAATCATGATTAACAGGGTAAATAATTAAATTTTGATCCTTAATCTTCTAATTATACTCAAGACGAGGCAAGAAACACTCCGATGGTGAAGGACGTGGGGATAGTATTATCATCCTAACCTAGAATGTAACCAATGGAAGAAGAAAGAAAAATAAGCATCAATGCCGGTGGTGGGGATCATTCACCGGTCGCCATATGTGCAGGAAAAACCTGATCCTTCTTGTTGGAATAGTACCATTTGGTGCTATGTCATACTTGACGGAGAAAGTCTGGAAGAAATGTATATGGCTGCCATGAATATATAATATAACCCACAAGGCCACAACAAAAAGTGCATTAAATCTTTACTATATAGCTTAGCTACCACCACATATATTTTGGCAATAACCGGCTTTAGAGAACCCAGAAAAAYTGCCACTGGATAAGGTCTTTCGATTTTGGTACTGGGAGAAACGGGGTCCTCTTTGCATCATTGCCTCGTACGTCGTTTTCCAAATAATGCTAGAGACCCTTTTGTTCAAGGACGATGCTCCAGTCCAGGCTTTCACCATTTGAGAGAGATTGGGTATACAGGAGAGCACGAATCGTCCACGCAAAGGAACCTTAAGAAGTGCCGTCGAACTGGACCAGTTTCTGTGTGTCAAGATCAGCTACATTGAGCCGCAAGAGTTGTGATCAAGAATCTTGAGCGTAAATGAGAAGAGAGAATCAATGCAAGGCACTAAACTGTAGAGCAAGCACGCACACACAGAGAAAGTGACTGAGCTTTTTACACGAGAGATAATGGGAAAGTTCACAACATCATTGGCCTGTGGCCCTGAAAAATGCCGGACGGTAGCAATACACCGGCAATGGCTTAGAGATGTCGGCCAGCTAGCATTATTGTTTGACATCGGATCTCATCATGACTTGTTTTTCCATTCCATTAGTGTAACGCTAACAACATTGTTACATGCTCCCACATTCTCAATTCATTAAAACCTTACCCCCCAGACCAATTGTCCATATTTTTTCTTTTTTAATGGATAAATAAAAATTAATGATAGATAATGCGTTTCTTATATCGATTTGGACAATTCTTTCATTCTGAATTAAACTTTTGAAATTACCTTTTAACATAGTCAAATTTCATATAGAGCAAAAAGGTCGTATAATGTTTCTCTTATATTGCCTTGCACAATCCTTAAGGCCAGCTGTTTCCTTAATATTGACTTGCATAATTGATAATTCTTTAGTTAGTTTAGGGATAGATTTAGTGTATATAATCATATTTAGTTGTGACGTCTGTGTAAAAGCAAAAAAGGGCAATTTGAAATTGCATAAATAAATATGCTTTTTTCGTGGCTAAGTTACTGAAAGGCGCTGCATTGTCCACGCCTTCAACACTAAACCCCCTATTTTACATTATCCATACAATATTTTTAATTGCTCAATCAATTTCTATATACATGATGTGAAAAATTAGGGAAAAAAGGGAAAAAAGACAAACCATCAATAATAGGAGAGAGAAAACAAATAAATAAAATTAAAAATTTCATATTCTCTTTTCCCCTGAGAAGTGCTTACACATGGTATTGAACTATTTATACAATAATTTCTCTAAACTAAGACATGGATCTCTTCCCCCAATAGTAATCTAGAAAAATAAAAATAAAAATAAAAATAAAAATAATTGCTAATAATTTGCACTCATCAGTTAATTCCTTCTGGCTTTGTATGTGAGTAAGCTACCAGTAGTATTGCAGATAGATATATAATGCCCTCTCCGGACAATCTCACGGGAACAGAAGATCCTAGCCCCTTCAAATCAATATAGAGAAGATCCGATACACTACCGAAGCTTTCCACGATGACTGGGTTCCTCGTCACGTGGGCCATGTTCGTGGGCCCGAACAGAGAAGCAAGGCCCAGAGAAGTTTGATGGGTCAACACGTGATACGACACTAGGATCGGACAAAGTTAGCTAGGCCTCCATGGAAGGGAATGGGTTTGCATAAAGTTAGTAATATTATATTAGAGACGTGGATAATATATATGGAAGAAGTTAGAAATGCTGACAGAGGCGCCACATTGCCGCCACGATGGCGATGGCTCCGGCAATGGCCTGTGACCTAAACACGTGCATGCACATGGAGGCTGCACTGCTTTCGTCCAATGCTCCCTCGTAGATCATGGTGCCGTTGATTGATGGGAAAACACTGTTGTTCTCTTCCGGCACCGGATTTTGGTTCCCCGATGGCCCGCCGTTGGATGATTTCTGACTGCATAATCAAGAAAACCACAAGAATTATTAGGTCGTTGTAAGATCATTTATTCGGGAGGCCCCGATAATGGATGGCATGCTCTTTCTGGTAAGCTTGACGGGAGTTGCATGGCTACCAAAAATGGTAATCAATATGGATTAGGCTCGGGACACTAAGAAATACGTGGTGCTCTGTAAATGGTATTGTCAGTTGACAGTACCAAATCTTTATTTATGGGGCCGTTGCTTCAACGGGTAGTGATGAAATCCGAGGCCTCTTTACCATTGGTACTTTGTTTTGACAGAACCTTGAAGTGCTCAAAAGGCTGCTCGCATTACCAAGTCTAAGAAATGACACTGGCTTCAAGTATTTTCTTACATTTTTTATTATAAAACGAAGACAATTATTAATTATATATAGATATATACACATCTTATACTTATTACTGGTTGTGGCTACGGTTGTGTTAGATGTTCTAGGGGACAATTTACTGGACTAAACTACCCATAATGATGTATTTAACTAAAAGCAAAGGTTAAGCCATTTTGGGAAATTTACCTGGTGTTGGGTGATGGGCAGAAGGTGATAATATAGTCGGCACCGGCACATGTGAAGGTACTGGTCAGATCATCGTAGGCATAACTATAGGCGTGTGGGCATGCATTCTTGAATGCCTGCGAGTAAGAAGATGGTTTGCAAGTGTCAGGAGTGCTGTACGCCCCGCTGCAACAGTACTGGTCTTGATTAAACGCCGAGCATGCGCTCTTACAAGCTACACTCTCCCCTCCGGTGCTAGTCACTTTCAAAGCCGACGGACAAGCGCCGTTCAAATCCGATACGCATCCTGTGGTTGTACAGTTAGGTCCAGACCCACCTTGGGGTACTACAAGCATTGGGAGGTTGTACCCGTCGACAAGGCTGACGTCGTAGAAATCCATGCCACCGTCACCGTCGAGCTTGAACTCTGCTAGCGTGGCGGGAGGAGCAGCGTTACCACCGGCACATTCTATCTTTCCGGAGCCACAGTCGCCTGTTAGGCAGCTGAATTTTCCTGTGGAGTCTTGGGTGCAGTGGCTTCGACCCCAGAATCTGCCTCCCCATGAAGAGGGTGCTTGTATTGTCCTCGACTCACCCTGTTGAAGGGCAAAGCCGGTGGTGGGAAGCGGCGGACTCCCTGCACCTGATAAAATGCCTGGCCATACTGTGTAGCTACACCTGTTTACAAAACTGAATGTCGCCGATGCATAAACTCCTGCACAATTCAGTAAAATTAACAATCTTGTCGGAACAGGAGAAGTCAAAGAAATGCTTTATCTTGACGAATTAATACCTGATATGAAATGAATGGTGAATGTCAATAGCAGGGCCAGCAAGCAGAGTCGAGCCATAAAGAATGTGGTAAGAGTAAATACGGTGGCAAATGATTAAATGCAGGAGGGGAGGACGGAAGAAGAGAAGGAAGGGAAGAACTAGAGGCTTATTAGAGCCCACAAGCAACCGAGCCTGCCTTCTTCCTTTTAAAGAATGGAGAGATAGAATGTAGAAAGAAAGAAGAAGGGATATAGAGAGATTGGGGGAGGTTTCTGGTGGACGGGTGGCAGGGGTATATATAAACAATTCAGCAAGGAGGTAGAGGAGGGAGAGTAGAAAAGCAGAAGGCCAACGTGCAATTATATGGGCCCAAAGGGAGTTGGGCTGGGTAAAAGCCGGCATCTTTTGTTCTCATTAAGACTTGTGGTTTCAGCTAACAGGCAGAGGTTTTGTCCCCAAAAAGAAAATAAGAAAAGAAAAATGCAAGCAGTGGTCTCTCTTTGTCTCTTTCCTCCGTTCTTGGAGGCCGGAATGCATGAGGAAATAGAAACCTACTACAAGCAGCAGAGTAAAATTTATGAATTTATAAAAATTTCTGGTCAAAACCCATGTTCTATATCATTCTTTTCCAGTATTATGCACCTCTTTCCCAAAGGATGGAATTAGAATTTTTAGTTTMAAAAGATGAGAGTAAATAAAAAATATTAAGAAATTATTTTTTCTTTGAAAATTTTT
Source organism: Rhazya stricta (assembly GCA_001752375.1). Taxonomy (NCBI): domain Eukaryota; kingdom Viridiplantae; phylum Streptophyta; class Magnoliopsida; order Gentianales; family Apocynaceae; genus Rhazya; species Rhazya stricta. The sequence continues at coordinate 677,485 of MEJB01000017.1, forward strand.
ATACAAATTTAAAAAGAATCTGTTGCTCCTAATTCCATCCTTAATTATCAAGCTGTGACCATTACTGTTCGTAAAAAATGACTGAAGTTTGAAGAGTATAAAACTGAACTCTCCTCTGCTTGTCAATTTTGCATTTCTTGAGGTTGGAAATGTTGGACATTCTTGGAAGCATGAAAAATACTAGTATTTTCTAAAGAAAAACTTATCCATGAAACGAACCACGACAAACTCTGGAGCTAGCAAACATTATATAATTGGTATGGATGACACAATCGATAATGTGCCAGTAAGTGGCTAATACAAATAAGTTAAACCCAATTTTATTTATCTGATGAACATTCACTCGGGACCAAGTTTAGCTTACTTCATCGGTCGAAGTTAGAACTACTATGTTGCTTGAATCTGAAAGAATATTTCTGAATCCTTCATAGGTAGAAGCGGAAGGAAAGATGATCTGGCTGCGGTCTACCTCAATCTCTTTCGGTCTTTACTGCAGGTAAGAGAAAGAAGAGAAGATATTCATTTCGAATTGTTATGAGAATGATAGGATGGTAACATCAATATGGCAGGTCCTTTTTTGCTGCTGCAAGCTGGGCATTTTAAGTACAGATGATCTCACATCTTTGTTCCTTCGGTCAAATCTGGCTGAATAAAGGAGTCACCTTCTTCACAAGTTTATATGTTCCTTGCTGGAGAGAGCAGGAGCTCACGGCAGCCCCCGGCAGGTTCAGGCCTTGTAAAGACACTGTATATAATCAAGAATCGCAGCTCCAACTGTTCAAAATCACCGATGATTCCCGGAAGAAAAAATCAAGATTTTACTACGATTTCACATCAGAAAAAAGGCGAGGCAAACAAAAAATATCTCGCATCGAATTGTCACTGTAGTGCGGTGGCGTTGGCACATTGACATTCGCTAGACGTCCAACCCAACTCCAACGGTTTACCTGAAAATTAAGGAACTGACGTACGGCGGCAATGGTAGATGTCTAATTCTGGTCGAAAAGTCTAGGTATGGTGGGTCTTGTCTGCSAGAGAACAGAAATTTTAGATATTTTGGGAAGATATGGAAAGCAGGGAATTTATTCCTTAGATAAATATCCTTTTTCTACATTAAAGAAAATGAATAAGCATTGAGTCTGACGTAAAAAATAATTGATATTATATCTTTGATATAGCAAAATCTTCTAATACATTTCTATTTTTGTCTCAAACACTCGCTTAATTTCTTTAATTCCGAATACGAAAGAAAATAAATATTAAAAGAACTAATGATATATAAACCTTCTGTTTGAATTGGTGTTAGAGATATATATGTTTCTAATATAAAGAAGATAAAGATATTATAAAGTGTCTTAAAAATCTCCAATCGCAAGATAGAATTATTGTTAACAATAATTCAACAATAGTTTTTTATTCATATAAGTCTATAAATCTTCTCGTACACACTCAATTAGAATTATACACATGTAATTCCTCGAATATATCTTTTTCTTTAAACCTAATTGGTATATCAAAAAGTATACTAAAAGATTCAATCAATAATAATACAAGTTATATATATATATATATGCGCTCATATATTAAGGAAACCAAGAAGCTTTAAAGATTAATCAGATATATAAATACTTGGTAGTCAGTCGTAGTACAAAATTTGCTGAAAATGAAATCCTGCACTTGCGGCTGAAAATGTATGACTTAACTGGGAGGGTGTTGGCTGGCGGCTATGGATATTTTCTTGAAATGTCAAACAGCCTATGGACTTGAGCCAATGATCCTTGATTAGGGAGGGTACGTACCAAGTCCCAGAWAATGGTTGAAAGGGAGGGCTAACTGGTYAGTTGTTGGGAATGCATTTTCAGCTTTCAACTATATTGTTCAACCGTCAAACCTGCTATGCATTCCAACAGAAGTAAGCAGTACCATGTACTACTCAGATTAACCCAGTACAACATATGCATTCGTATAAAGAAAAGTGGCAATAAGTTCTTAGTCTGCCTCTTTGGACTAGGTAGCTTTGACCTTTGTAGAGAAGCAAAAGTTTTTCTGGGCAGTTTGGCTAATGGCAATTTATACAAGTTGGTTTGAATTTTTAACTCTTCTTGTACAAGTAGAGTATGAGCTTATACAACGTTTTATATYAAGCTAAAATAACATGAGAGTCGGACACTCACATCTAGGGGGAAAGCCACCGAAGTCTTTGACTGAAGAAGAAAGCTTATGCATTTTTGGGCGTAATTCAATGCGTCTTGTGAGCTTATCTTATCTCCTTGTCCCCCACTTGGACTCCTTTGCCTCAGGTAGGGTCATATGTTGTTCTCCAGTAACAAATTTGCTTATTTTCCATTGCTACTGTGGAGAAAGGAATGAGAATCACATTAAATTAATTCGGTAGGTATAATTATCAATATCACTATATCACATAATAATAGTATTCAAACACGTGAATAGAACACAAGAAAAAGATGTGCCATTGTAAAATATATACACAAAAGTACAGCAACAAGGTTTCACTTCAGAAAGAAAATAGTCAGAAGAGGATGAACCTTCACTTTCAATTTGGTGCAGTTTTGACTGATAACTGAGGGACCTGTGCCGGCTACGGCTAACACAGAAGAAGACTGTTCTTGGTTCCCCACACAGCTGAGCGGCCATGCTCTAACCATGAACCTGCAATAACTTTTCTTTCGCTTTGAGACGAATTTTTTCTGGCTAGATAAGTTGAACACGCAATCAGCAGCAAGAAATGGGAAATTAATTGAAACCTTTCTTTCTTTTCCAATTCATAAACCATTTTTATCAAGAAAAACGGAGATGAATGGAGAGAGAGAGCATCGAGGAATAACTTGTTCTTTCGCAGATAATGTTGAAACTAAGGGAAAAAAGAGCTTGCCAAGTTCTACTACTGGACATGATGAAGTTAATGCTGTGTAAGATACCCACTTCGGACATGTAAAAGTAAGAAATCTTACAACAGCCTTCTAAAGTTCTACTGCTAAAGACAACTATATGGAGTTCACGAGAAACTGGTAAATAGTCAAATAACACATAGGTATTTCTATAAGGAACAAAAAAKCCCTGCCAAATGGATGCTATTGATGTATGCTATTTTGTTCCCTTCCATGCACGCACATAATGACAATTAAATGTCACAAAACACAGTTCATTTGCAAGCCTGATGCAAAAGGAACCGACACGACTTCATGCAATATACGGACATGAGAGCTTGCAATCAAGATAAATGAATTATTGTCCTTGTGTCATCTAATCATTCATGATCTATGTCCCAGAAAAGCAATGGCCACATATACTGTTCCATAATCTAACTGTCGTTCAAATAGTCAAATTGTAGTGCTATAAAAAAAAAAAAAAAAAAAAAAAGGAACACGAGCACACAGAGTGCGTGTCCTGTGTGACAATTTCTATGAAGCTCGCCTCGAGATACAGAATTGAATATAGAGGGGTGTATTGAAAATAATGATAGAACCAAAGAAAATCTTTGTCAAGTCGTTATTTCCTTTTACTGGATACAGAGTATGAAAAGAATTGCGAAAGAGATGTAAACTTCCACCATTCGTGTGTGTACAAATTAATAAATATCAGGAATCATCAAATTTACTCAACAGGAAGCTGCTTTGTGAGGCGTCGAAGGAATCTGTGAGGGATCTTTGAGCGCCTGCAACATCATTATCCAATCTTCACCTTCTTCTGACTGGGACGCCAGACGCTCTGGCAGAGAGTCACTTTCCTTACAAGTCTTCTTAATTCCTGCCGTGAAAATCAAAAGGATGAACAGAGAAAACTGAGAGGCATTAAGAATAAATTCACTGCAGAAGTAGATGCACAACTATTCCTGAGGCAACAGTTAAGCATAATTTTTGTCACTTGAAAATATACAACTAACACAAAGTGAAATCCTGTATTCCATATGACGCCACTAGAAGAGAAAGAAACCTGACCTGGCGGAATCAAAACAACATCTTGGAGTGAGATATAGTTATTGTTCATGATGGCTTGTCTTTATTTGATCAGGTGGGGGGGTGGCCATTAAACCATTCTTGTGCTACATCAATGTGATATCAGATCCTGCAAACAAAAGCCAAGAATGTAAGAAGCGACTTGTATTTAACCATCTCTTTTTTATTTAGGATGAACTGAGGTTTGCCTAAGAAATTTTAAGCGAAGAAAACAGTCCCACATTAAGCTTGAGCAAGAGTGCATACATTACGTGTGTGAAAGGATAACAGAAGGAATGATCACTGAAGGGACATCCATATCGTTGGTTATTGCATCCCTCCTTCATTACTTTGCTCAGGAGAGGTCAGCCGATAGAGCTATAAATCCATCATATAACACAAATCTTGCATTTACACGATTGCTAGTTAGAAAACGAGGAAGTACGTATAGACGATGAACCCCTTTTGGGGAATGAAGAGAAGGATGCATGACGCTCAGTTGCAGATCTAAAGAATGAAAAATATCAATGCTGGAATCACGAGAAGAAAAATTTTGAAATTTTTGAGAAGGAATTACAAGTATTAATCACAATTTACCTCTGCAATCGCAAGTTTTTGCTTCCTTTCCATGATTAGCAGCTGTCCGTCCCAATTAAAAAGTGCTGAAAAGAAGTTACCGATACCTCACATAGTAATGTCCCTCCGAAGCTTAGGTTTTCTAGGATTAAAATTGAATCCACAAGTCAAAAATGTGATCTTATTTTAATTTAACAGATTAACTAAGCGCAG